>OV656836.1:18220866-18822399 GCA_927399475.2 Acleris emargana
GACTAGTGACAGAGGTCGAAAAGGGTATGCTAAAATGGTTTGTTCGTTTAAAGGATGAATGAAAGAAGAGTTATGAAAGAGATATGGCGAGTGAGAGTGAGTGCAGATGTCGGTAGGGGACGCCCTAGACACCCATACAGTGATCAAATTCGCGAAGTACTGTATAATCGTAAGTGCCAAATTAAAAGCATCCGAAACCCAAGGACGTGCATGAAGAGGTTGAATGTAGAGGAAGTGAAAGTTGTATGCTTAAACCGGCGCACCTGGCGTTCCAGAGCGTTCATTGAGAGACAGGCGTGAAGGTATGTATGTATGTATGTTATAATATTATGCATATACAAGTAGTTATTTGATTAATCTAACTAATAACTTCGCGGACTGATACAAGCAAACTATTATGTGTGTGTATATAATGCAATAAATAAACTTAAAATGTTAATTTAAATCGAATGAATTCAGACTAGAATTCAGTTTCTGGCCAGATAAATAGCTAAGCCAAGAAGGAATACACTTTTGGCAGACTGCTGTTGGTATACTCATACTCAACCATTTCTGTTGTTCACATGTGATTGTGTACATACGTACCAATATACTGCAGCAAGGCAGAAGCTTTTGTAGATATAAGACCTTAGTTTTTTTTCCCTTTACTTACAAGGCACATTTTACTTGCTTACATTTTAAAATCAAATGCCACTTAATGGAATAGTTGTATGGAAAAATTGTAAATTTAGTGTGCTTCAATGTCTTTCCACGTAAGCTTGCCCTCTGTGTTATTTAAATCTTAGCTTTATACCTCGCTTTTCAGTTGTCCTCAACCTTTTTTTACCTAGTTTATACTGTACACAATTGAGGTGTATTTCTCAACTGGTAAAAAAACTTTGGTGCAACTGGCGGCGGTTGTCTAACACGTGCGCACGCGTCTTGCCTTGCAGATGTAATGCATCGCAGCGCTCTGCCCGTGTTCGGCGAGCATCGCCCGCTCAAGAAGTGGTTGACCTACATGCATGCACCAGGTCTTTGCTTTTGTTTCATCCTTCACCCGGCTTGTCCTTGTTTCTGTTAGATTTGCAAATAACTCATTGAGTTTTAACTATGTGGAAGTTCAATTGGAGTTAAATGTTTTAAATATTCACTTAGTCCTGCATTGTTGCAGTCCTGCAAGTTGTTTCGTTACAATTATGAGAAAACTTAAATTTGATTTAAACCCTAATCTTCATTGAATGTTGTCTCGTAAATCCTCAATCCCTAACTTCATTTGTTCTGAACTTTTTTTTTAACCAGCAATAATATTTTAACAAACTTAACCACACTAATAACTGGCTTACTATCTCTTCCAATTTCCAAAAAAAAACTTACTTTCCATAGACATGTCAAAATCGGTGGATACCAGCCAGTCCACTAGCTCAAATACGGACGAGGCAATCAAGGAGGTCGTGACGGGCACGCTCATTAACCTGGAGTCGCCCGTGGCGGCCGGCGACGTGCCGTCGGAGGACCAGCTCGACTCCATAGAGACCAGCGAGCACTGGCACAATGCCCGAATGCTGGCTTCTACTGCAAGTGCCGTGTAAGTAAAGACTGCTCTTAGGATTTCATGATTGGTAAACAAAGGTTGATGACAGCTGTATAGATATTCTGGAGCTCTGTCCCGGTTTGTCTCTTTTTATGGCATTCAAGAAGTATAAAAGTACCCAAAATAATAACTTTTTCTCAAACATGCTCGGAAAAAACGGTATTCCGATTGAAAGACAAGGACGGAAAGAGCCTCATTTTACTCCTAGGAGTAAAAAAACTATATGAAAACACTTTCCGTCCATGTCCATATATTTCTTAAAAATGCTGTCAATTTGCATACAAAATCAAAAGGACCAAGACAAAAATTCCAAACAGCCAAGGTAACTGCACGCTTTTTTAGCACAGTGCGTGTGTTTCTTTTTGAATTTGCATTCCAATGTCTATGGTTAGTATTTAAAAACAATTGACAGTCGGTAACATTCGTTCATTCTGCATAATATAATTGTGAAACCGAATATTAAACTATTTGTTGTGTGAAATACTTACTATAAAAAATGAGCTAAAGCGACGAAAGCGACGAAATAGGTACCACACCGCCTATATTAAAATCTGAAGCTGCCTCGGTTAGGCAAAACCTGCTTCCCGCTAAATCTAAGTAAAAATATAACCGAACTTATGACCAATTTATGCTGTGGAGGGCAAACAAAAATGAAAATTAAATTACTTGCTTTTTAGAAATGTATTTGTATTATTTCCTCACATGTTTGAGAAAAGCATTATGTATGCCTCGGCGGAAACGAGGATTTCCTGACTCGTATTTTAGCAGGCCTCGCTATTGCTCGGCCTGCTAACCACCTCGTCAGGAAAACCCTTACTTTCCCCGCCTAGGCAACAATGTACTATTTCTCCCACATGCTCGGAAATGTTAACCTTACTGTTGTAAAATCAGCCCGCAATGTTCAGAATTCCAAGTCCAGGCAAAATAAAAAAAATAAAGTTATTATTTACCAACACGGCAGCGGCCGCAAAAATTTATAAAATTTCATTACGTACCTGGTGTTTTACATTTTAAAACCATGTTTAGACTATGATAACTATTCCAAACAGCCAAAACAACGACGATTTAATTTGATTTTGACGTGCAATCAAAATTCTTCCTTGTATATTTTACTTTTTAAATACCATAGACTAAAAAGTTAAATCTTTTCAAACAGCGTTTAGAACGTATTTAAAAGTGTACCAAATAGATTGACTTTTTTAAGTTTGAAGTGTTTTATCTACTCTCATATCGTAAAGTACGAATTATAAACTTCAAAACGAATTTATATTGGCATACTTTTTAAACACAATACCGAAATTTAAAAAAAATAGTAGTTTATGAAATTGTTGCATAAAGAGGGGTATTAAAACACGAGTGTGTGTTTAAGAACCGAGCCGTTAGGCGAGGTTTTTAATAGTTATCACACGAGTGTTTTATTAAAACACTCGTGTTTTAATACCCCTCTTTATGCAACAATTTCATAAACTACTATTTTTTTTAAATTTCGGTATTGTGTTTAAAAAGTATGCCAATATAAATTCGTTTTGAAGTTTATAATTCGTACTTTACGATATGAGAGTAGATAAAATGTTTTATTTCAGTTGCATACTAAATCATATCTGTTTCGAATGTAAATAAAATTATGAGTTACGTTGACAATGATGACGACAATGTTCCTTTTTCTTTTCAAGGAAATTTTGGGACTGCACTTAATATTATTAACAATAGTGTTAAATTCACTCGCATTGTTGGAGAAAAGCAGGAGACAAGTGTCAGCCGGGAAGGGCGGTTGCTGGACTCGTATATACAGGGTGTATTGCAAGTCGTGTGCCAAATTAATATGGTTGGTAGCTAAGGTCACTTGCAACACGTTTTGGGCCAATTAACACTAATCCTACCCACGGTGTTTTTTTTATATATTTTTTTTTTAAAATCTCGGAATCTTCCAAAAGTTAACCATTTTGTTCACCTATCTTTTTTTTTAAATGTGACAGCACAAAAATACTTATAGTTTTTTTATCTTTAATGTTTGCGCATTCGAATGAAATGTTATTTTTATTCATATAGTAAACAAATAAAAAAATATTAGCCAACAAAGTGTGAAGGACAGAAAAATTAAATCTTCACGGTCAACTTTACGGCACAATTAAAAAAAAAGTAGAAGCTCCTCAGATCTTCCAACATCATAAAAACTTCTCCAGTTCCTGACAATTCTTACGGTATACCACATGTCTAGAATCACGTTCAGATTTTCGTCAAAATATGGTTTCAATCTAAAATGGTGGTTTTATTCGGTCAGTAGATCCAGCCAGTTAAATGGGCTAAATGCACAATACAAAACGCAATATGGTTAAAAATCATCTTTATTTTAATAATTACTTCAAATTTTGTTCAAATTGTCTTCCTCCACAATTGATACATTCGCGACACCTTTTTCGTATTTCTACAGAAGTTGTTGTACGAAGTCTCATTTCTTGCCGCATTATTGCGAACGCGTCATTAATTTTTGCGATCAGATGCTCTCTGCTCTCTACCTGTGTTGCGTACACTAGCTCTTTGGCCCTTCCCCAGACGTAAAAGTCAAAGACACTTCGTACAACAACTGTAGAAATACGAAAAAGGTGTCGCGAATGTATCAATTGTGGAGGAAGACAATTTGAACAAAATTTGAAGTAATTATTAAAATAAAGATGATTTTTAACCATATTGCGTTTTGTATTGTGCATTTAGCCCATTTAACTGGCTGGATCTACTGACCGAATAAAACCACCATTTTAGATTGAAACCATATTTTGACGAAAAACTGAACGTGATTCTAGACATGTGGTATACCGTAAGAATCGTCAGGAACTGGAGAAGTTTTTATGATGTTGGAAGATCTGAAGAGCTTCTACTTTTTTTTTAATTCTGCCGTAAAGTTGACCGTGACGATTTTTTATTTTCTGTCCTTCACACTTTGTTGGCTAATATTTTTTTATTTGTTTACTATATGAATAAAAATAACATTTCATTAGAATGCGCAAACATTAAAGATAAAAAAACTACAAATACTTTTGTGCTGTCACATTTAAAAAAAAAGATAGGTGAACAAAATGGTTAACTTTTGGAAGATTCAGAGATTTTTTTAAAAAAAATATTAAAAAAACACCGTGGGTAGGATAAGTGTTAATTGGCCCAAAACGTGTTGCAAGTGACCTTAGCTACCCACCCTATTCATTTGGCACACGACTTGCAATACACCCTGTATAGCGGCCTCGACTGCATCTCGGCCACGCTAACTCTGCTCGTCCCGCAATAGCCATCTCCCCGGTGTCTGCAGTAATGTGCTATATCCGTCGCAGGACGGACATGGAGTGCAGCGTGGGCCGCTGCGCTGGGCCGGAGCCCCTGGAGCTGTCGGTGAGCGCCGTGGCCGTGGTGGCGCGCGGGGCGCCGGCGCCGGGCGAGGAGCTGGCCGAGGAGGCCGCGCCCTGACGCCGCCCGCGCCCGCGCCGCCCGCCTCGCATCTAGCGCCCGCACCCGGCCGAGGAGCTGGCCGTACAGTCGGTGTCGCCTCGCGACTCATTTTCTTCCTGCCCAGCTTTCTTCAGCCTGCTCGCCGGTCGTGACACGACCCATGAGCACCGTAGGACGATAAGGTGTGCTCGGTTCGTGTTCGGCGACCGATCGTGACGAAGGTGTCGCGGTGCGGCTCCCTATTGATCTAGTGACGAAGCTTAGTGTTGTGAATGTGATGTGTTCGGCGATTAGTGTGCTTTCGCGAAGACGAACGGTGTCAGTGATTCGACCGCTCCGGTAGGTCGGTGCTGACCACGATCGATGATGTCGGTGTGGTCATTGTGAACTGAATAAGGAGTGAGTAGTGTTTTGGAAATTGTTGCGATGAGTCCTAATATTATAATTAAATTACATATATAATTAAAAAGATACGATATGGAAAAGTATTGTCGACAGCAATAATGAATGTTTTGACCCTATTTTGATAATATTTGTGCACCTAAATAGAGTTAGAAGATGAGAGAAAATTCATGGTAGTCAACCTTGGGGCTTCATTGGTAATTTATATTTAAAATTAATAAAAAAAATACAATAATGCCTTGCCTTTTGGAAAATAGCGTGAGTTGTAATTTAACCAAAGTATTATATTATATTGCAACATTACTAGTATGCGATGATGATATTTTATTATAACTATTATGAATACTATTTTAATTTCTACACATATTAAATTCATCATCCAGTATAATAAATCATAAGTAAAAGAAAACTACACTTAAAAAGTACTAAACTGTTGTTCCAAGGTGGCGTGTTATGTGGTTTTGCAAAGTTTGAGTCATGTCCACCTATTTGATGTCTTCCAAGGCTGCGCGGGGTATTTGCCCTCGGAAGTTTTTCTACAATTGACCGTATTTCGTAATTATGAATTTAATTAAAATTGATAAACTACATGACTTTATGTGTATATCGATTTGTCTATTAATGACTATTTAACAATGTATTCCCGTGATTTCTTTATTGAAACATTTCATTATCAAAGCGGATGACAGGCAGCTCCTTCTCGAATTATTTTTTAGACTTTGGTAAAAGTGATTACATCTCAGTAGTACAAATTTTATTATTTAGTCGCCTTAATAGCTTTACATTAATTATTTTACTCTACGATTATATTGGTTTATTTTTATATCTATGTCGTGTTGTGTTATATTTAGTTCCTTTGAAATGAGAATTGATGTGTTGTCAATGTTGAATTATTAGTTTATTTTTATAGTAATTATAATAGATTTACGATAAAAATACTTATTGGTGATATGACGATGTATTAATGCACAAAATTAAAACACGGTATTTTCTTTTCGACCATTGCTTTAGAACCTAGATTCAATAAAAAGTTCATAGTTTGTTATAGATGTGTCTAACTAATTGCGATTTTATTGAAGGTTTTAGCCATATTCATCCTTAAGATTCTCCTCTTCGTAAGGCTATTACTATCTTGCTACCTAAGTCATAGTGATTATCTAGAAGGACTATCCTTTACATTTAGGAATTCCACTAACAAGTGTTAGGCTTCGCAATGAAAAAGCTTTGGACACTCGATCTCGCTACAACTTGAACTCCTGAATATAAATAGGTTTTGACACTCTAGCTATAGTTCTATCGAAATAGATTTAGATGTTCATGTCGAAGTATTTTACCGAGACGCTACTGAACGAGGCACAGGCACTCGCGTCCAATAATTAATTTAGCGTTTCTTATAATAACGTAGTTGGAATCGAAATGCAGATCTTTAATGTCGTGTCATTCAGGGATGCTTCGTGTTAAATTGGTTTGTGGCCTTATTATATGTAGCGCTCACCGTGGGGCTACGGGTGTCTCCGGCCCGGCCGCCCCTCGCGGCGGGTGTCCGGGGACACCTTCCTCGGCTTTAGCCGACTGCTGTGATAGTATGTGCTGTGCTCTCCCCGATCCCTCAAACATACAGTTTTACTAATATAACACGCGACATGCGTTAGGGTTGTAAATATTTGAGTCGCTTGCTGAATACATACATTTTTATCGGCAAAGTTATGGGCTAAGTTTAAGTACGTTTTGTATTAGTAAAGCTGAAATTACGGCTCCTGGAAGCAATATTACGGAGTGAATTTCATATTGTTATTAAATATTTTATAGTCCAAGAGCTCCTAAGCATTTTTGAGCAGGTGTTAGAGGCACCGTGGAAACTTGTACCATGCTTCATTAATGATATATAAATACAAATAAGTCGTCCTGGCTGAAGGGTATTGTGGCTAACCCGAGTTATGATTTTTGAAAGTAGTTAAAAAAAAGTTCCTGACGCATTTTGAACCGAAGAAAGGCCTAAAATTGAGCCAATAGCAAAAGTATTTTCTGATATAATTTTTTTATAAAAATGTATTGAGGTACGTTGAAATATGAACAGAGCAATGTTATCAACATAGAAATAAAATTTTATGAAAAAGTCCTAACGCAATGATTTGTCTTTTTGAGAATATCTATTTTTAGACACCAACATTGTTAAATTTGAACGTGGGTTATTAGGGTTCCGTAGCCAAATGGCAAAAAACGGAACCCTTATAGATTCGTCATGTCTGTCCGTCTGTCCGTCCGTATGTCACAGCCACTTTATTCCGTAACTATAAGAGCTATACTGTGGAAACTTGGTAAGTAGATGTATTCGGTGAACCGCATTAAGATTTTCATACAAAAATAGAAAAAAAACAATAAATTTTTGGGGTTCCCCATACTTAGAACTGAAACTAAAAAATTTTTTTTTCATCAAACTCATACGTGTGGGGTATCTATGGATAGGTATTCAAAAATGATATTGAGGTTTCTATTATAATTTTTTTCTAAACTGAATAGTTTGCGCGAGAGACGCTTCCAAAGTGGAAAAATGTGTGTCCCCCCCCCCGTAACTTCTAAAATAAGGGAATGATAAATGTAAAAATAATATATGATGTACATTACCATGCAAACTTCCACCGAAAATTGGTTTGAACGAGATCTAATAATTAGTTTTTTTTTAATACGTTATAAATCGTAAACCGCATTTTACCTTTCATTCAATCAACTCAAATATAATAAAGAATTAAGAAAAACATTTATTTAGATGTATAGTTGTACGGAACCCTACGTGCGCGAGTCCGACTCGCACTTGGCCGGTTTTTTTTTTTGAAGGGTTAGCTCCGAGTATTTGACTTTTTAACACCTTTTAAATTTTCAATCTCGTCGTCATCTCGTCGTCGTTCTTAGATATTCAATTGAACGTTTCTGATTGTCGAAAAAGGCACGAGGCACTTAAAAAAAATTTACTTCTTCAAAAAATCAATGTTTCGATCTGATACCCTTCAGCCAGCGCTTTGCATTTAAACATTATTAAAGAACTTCTGTACAAGTTTCCACGAAGCCTCAAGCACTAACTCAAAAATGCTTCACAGCTCTCCTACTATTATGTAACTTATTGAACGCCTGCTACGCAATGAAGCCAATGTCAGCTGCCATAGTTGGCGTTGGCGTTGTATAGTGGCATTCGGTAAGTTGACGAGATGTTTGGCGTACATTGTGTACGGGAAAGTTGTACGCGTCATTATCATTACAATGTTACAGCCGCCTGTGAACGACTTTAGTGTTCGTGATTGTTTTTTGTCGAGCCCATGTTAAAGAGGTTTCATGTATTAGAAGCTAAAGTATTTTTAATCACATTGTTATTGTACATAATTGTTCTTGAGGTAAATCATTAACATTGGATCGAAATCAAGTGGTTATAAATAGGTGTTAGGTTAGCGTCGGAAACAGCCAAAAGTATAACGTGTGTGCTGGACACAAATGAAATAACCCGACGAGGCGGGCGCGGGAAGGCTGCAGGGTCGCGAGCAATGCCAGGTCACAGTGTCATTTGGTTATGTCATGCGGAATGTTTTGCGACTGTAATTGCATAATAAATCTTATCGTGTGATCGCTTTATGAACTATTTTGTAGTGACCAATTTTATTGTTAGAAAATAAACAAAATGTAAAATTGACAATTTTAAATGTAATTTTTATATACAATAAATAGAAGTTTTTGTACAAATTGCGTTTTATTTACTTCATTTAAATTTGAACATCGAAAACAAACAAAATGTCAAGCCATCAAATGTTTATTTACAAAATAATTTGTACTGATTCAGTATTTCAAAATCATATTTCAATAAAAATATTCTAACGGGAAATCAAGTTTTTATTTAACTATTTAATTTTATTTACAAAATATACATCTATAATAGTTATACATATACTAGTTATTTACAATGTCTCTATTCCCTAGTTATATGAGAGGGCACTAAACGCGTTGACCGCTTGCTGATGCTGCGCGTCAAAGTACTGTTTGCACTCGGAGGGGTCGTTCGTCGCGAACGCACAGTCGGCATAGTTCCACGATTGCACTTCGGTGTTGGGCTGCGCGCAGTCTTCGCCGTACCTGTAGTACCGCTGGTCCTGCATGTCCATGATGGGGGACGTTCTCGTACTCTCCGTCGGATAATATTGAGCCTCTTCAGGGTAATAGATTTGTGGCGGATACGTTTGTTCGCAGTACGCCTCCGCTTGCTGGTAGCCACCGAACAGATCCGGCGAGGGCGTCTCACTGGACTCCGAGCCGCCGGCCGCGCGCTGCCATTCTAACCAGTACGCGTCTTCCGGTCTTGAGTTTTCGTTGTTCAGTTCTGCGAACGTGGGAGGTGATTCTAAGGTATTTTCCTCCATAGGGAAGTCCATTCGAATAGGGTGGTCTAGTTGGAAGATCTCTTCGGGGTGGAAGATGTCGTCGGCGGGGAGCGCCGTGGGGTCGTAGGGCTGCGGGGCGGGGGGCGCGGGCGGCGCGTACGTCGCGTACGGGGCCTCCACGGGCGACCACGCGGCTGGCGCGTACATTTCAGTAGTTGGCTCCGACCGCCAGCGGCACGAACACTCGAATGGGCCACAGGTGCATGTTAAGGCTGTAAAAATATATGAAAATTAGTTAAAAGAACCGCCAACCGTGCACCGAGGGTTCTATATTGAAAGTGTTTCCCTTGAGTAAAATTTTCAATCCCAAATATTTCGGGTACTTTTTCTCCCAAAAATGTTCCAGCGAAAGGATCTCTTTTGGAGAATATTCAGTTTTAGTTACCAAAACTGCACTATTAAAATTTTAACCAGCCTAAAATATTTCATTTTATTTTTTTAATAATACTTTTGCCACCAACTGACCCAACTTAGCCGCATGAAATGATGACTTTTTGATATTTTAACTACTTACATATTCAATTGAACACTATTAAATGTTTGATGTCTCTAAAACTTTTTTGCTAAAAAAATTAAGATAGAGGGAGGGAGGTTTTTGTATATTACTGAGATTTGGATAAAAAACGTACTTAGGTAAAAAATATAGTTAGAAAAAGCACTTAAATTAATTACTTAATTAATTTCATTTTTAACATTTTTGGTACGAAACCCTAAAAAAAAGGCTGGAGATCACAATATGACTTCAAAATATATTTTTGAATTTATCGGCATACAACAAATGTTACAAAATTACTAGAACTTACTTCTTTGGTGATCAGGGATTAGCGGTGGTGGTTGCGGCGGCGGGTTGCTGATTTTCTGGGGCATTTGTTTGTCTGGCTTTAAGGTAAGAATCTTGTCTGTGAGTGCCGTCTCTCTCGCCAACAATAGCGCCAAGCCTCGGACTCTCCTTCCGGCGCCGAGGGAGCGCCGGACCTCGCTGGCTCCTTTCGCCTCTGGCCGCGGATGGTCGTGCGCCCCTTTCGCTTGGAAGAAGATAGCGTGTTCCGTGTGTCGCCAGAAGTGTGTGACCGGATATCCACAGTGCCCTCTGCATGGCTGGACCTCTAGCCGGCCGCCGTTGCAGAGTCTGTTTGGACATTGTTTACCTGTTGAACAAAGAAAATATTTACTACCCACATCGAGGAGTGAAAAACGAGTAAATATTTTCATTTATGAAAAACCTGTATGTCTTTCCAAGAAAGTAAATAGAGCTTACCTTGCTGCTTTTTCCGCGCTTTGTCACATATAGCTGGTCTCAAATGGACCCTGGAGCCGTCGGGCAGTCGACACCTCGCTGAGCACACGAGCACCCCGAGGCAGCTCTTCTTCAGTATGTGCACGTTGTGGTTGTTGGTGTTCCGCATGGCCCAGCCCGAGGCGTGGCGGCGCGCCTCCTCGCAGCCGGGGGGGTACACGCGGCGGACGTGCCCGTCGCACCACTCGCTGAACCCGTCGAAGGAGGAGACGCGGGGGACCACGGCGTCGTTGATGTCCCACTCAGTGGAAGCTCCGTCTGACATGTCCGGATGGCCGCTGGAAAAATAGTTTGGTTAGTGATGCAGGCGGGTTAACTATTCTGTTCCATATAAGTACCTAGGTACCTACTCGTAGTTTTATTCAAGCTTTTAACTCCTGGTTAAATATCGTCATCGTGATCGATTTTACTCTGGTTCTGATTGTAGAGTTGCACCAAATATGTAAATGAGAGAAGCTAAGTATATGATAAAAATGACGCATCAAAACGAATGTTAACTTTATTTGAGTAAGTATACTACTAAATAGTAAATTGGGACTAGTAAATGTGGACTGACTGACTGATTGATTGGCTAGATCTAGAGGTAGATAACTGAGAGGGAGGCCTTTGCCCTGCAGTGGGATACTAAATAAGCTATTTAAATAAGATTAAATTCGACCACTAAGTGCAGTGTTCACCAACAATTAAACGGATGGTTAGCGGTTTAACGGTTGTCAAGTGTATTGACTAACAGCTGATTAAGACTTAACCTTCTGTTAAATTGGTTGGTGAACTCGGCCCTAATAGCTTAAACACGCCTTTAACTGAACTATAGAAGTGTATGTTTGTTTCCTTTACGTGCCTTGTTCGAAGCGCAGGGAAAGCTCCCCTCGGCAAGTGCTATTGAGCCAATTGCTCCCACATCGTCTGAAGGGCCTTAATTGGTTAAACAACTCTGTATTCCGAGACGGATAACGCAAGGTAAATAGACATAATATAAACTATACCTACGCAATAAAAGTGTTTTCTTTGTTTTCTTATAGCAGAGAAAGTTTAATTGCTGCACGTGAGCTGAGCTGATATATTTATTCTGTGGTGTACTAAGAAAAAGGCGGGTTTACATCTGAAGTAAGTAAGTAATATGCTATTAAATTTAATAAGTGTCTAGTTAGTTTACACGTATTGCATACGCAACATGTTTATAAAAATCCGCCCGGCTACGCATGGTTAAAATATACTAGTTGTATATTGTTTTAAGGTTTCCTAATGACATAATATAGAGTAAACAATGATCAAAACCGAATCATGGTCCTTTCATTAGGTACCTACTTTTCAATATTAGCGCGAACATACATACATAGATGCTGCGATCGGTGGACTTTCGTTTATCTGATATAAATTATATAGTTAATGCCTTATACCCAATGTACCATATTATTGACTGATGCAGCTGCAATATATGCGTGTACAGTCAAGGGCATTAATATCTATTCAGCCATCGCGTCAAATATGTGTATACATAGACCTTATTGCCAGTAGCATAAAGATGTATAGATATTTTTGACGTCTAGGGAACGTATATATATTTATGCCCTTGACTGTATATGTAATATACATGATATCAAGGCATCTATTAACAGTTAAATATTCAACTATTTTCGGACACAGTCCATCATAAACCTAATAGCATTCCCTTCCGGAGCACCTTTATGGAACGCAGGAATTTGTCGAGTGCGATGCAAAGAGAACATTTAGTTAAGTTTAGGAGAGACTACACATAGGTATACATAGGTAGGTATAGGTATTTATTATAGCTGGGCCAGTAAAGCGTTTAAAATGGGTTGTTGTAGGTACTAGTAGGTATTATTCGGAAATTAGTAAGCTGGAAATAATTCACTTCATCCAAATAATTAATTTGCTTTTTACCAGTTTCTATACCGATAGATTTCAAGCGTCACAGGACCGCTCCTAGTGGAAAACCTGAGGGAGGCCTAATATGTCTAGCAGTGGACATTATTCGGTTGAATTAACTACACGCCAAAGAAATTTAACATTTAAGTTACCACAGTAAACAAACACCCTAAAACATGCTCTATTTTATTGACAGAACATACCTATTTATATCCCCACACTGACGCAGTGGTCCCTGAGCCCCAATGAGTTTCAATTAGGACCAATTGACGCGGCACCTTCCACAACCCACCCCAATGGCACTTTGTTACGCTGGTACGGCCATATAAGTAGCTCACTTTTGTACCTTGTCGCTTTATCGCCGTCCACAGATTAGTACAGTAGTTCAAAGATTACCTAAATGTGACGGGTACTTAGAACGGTTACTCAAACTGAGTAATTCCGAGTAGCAAATTTTTCAGTCGCATTTTTCCCCATTTAAATTTTTCTCCGATCGCTTTTGTTTGTTTGTTTCCCATTTTGAATTTTTAGCATTCGCATAAGTATTTTCCATTTAGGATTTTGCCCACTCGCAAAATTTCCCATTGTAATTAAGTCGAAATAGATCAAAATAGGTAGATAGGTTTAGGTCATGTTAGTTTTGCAGAAAGCCCGAAGGGCCATAGCACCCAGAAATAGGAGCACCGCTGCAGCAATTGATTTTGAATTGAGAAAACACGCAAGTGGGGAAAATCGAAAATGGAAAATATGCAATTGGTAAAAAAAAACGATGGAAACAAATGCGATTGGAGAAAAAAATATGGGAAAAATGCGAATGGAAAGTTTGCTACGCGGAATAAGTCAGTTAGGGTAACCGATCAATGTTCTCAAAGTAAGAAATCACTAAAGTTTGCAGCTAAATATACCAACACTCATATGTTGTATTTGTAACCAGACACTTTGTTGTGTAACTGAAATGAAATAAACAAATGCCCCCTGACATAGCGGTTAGGTCTACATTGTTTGATTATGATGCCCGATTCTTATAATTATTTTATTCTTATTTAATAACAATTGGTATTAATCATCGAAACTCGCTGTGTTCTAGAACGCAAATCAGCTAATTCTAATTATTTTGTTTCGCTCTTTTCAGGGTTCCTTGCCAAATACTAAGTTACTTATAAGATGACTTTGTTGTCCGTCTGTTTAATCATAGCTTAAATTTGCTTTTTTAACCTTTTCACGCATACTACATATACATTTCTAGACCTATAGGGGTGATACATAGGTGTATTTGGTAAGGCTTAATTATCAAAAAATAAAAATAATTTATTTTAGCAGTGAAAAAAATTCACAAAGAAATGCAGCTTTAGCTTGTCATGAGAGCTTTCACGTTATTAGGTTAACCATTAACATGCCCCCCTGCTCTTTATTTCAGAGATTACTGAAGTCACTGTAACTCTAGTGATTTTTTGTGATAAAACGATTAGTGCACGTAAGAGTATCAGTGTATTCAATATAGTCAGTCAAAAGCTCTGCCTGTCTGCGGCCACTTTGAGCCCGTCTGTATTCATATTTTGTTGTTTACATGTTATAGTCACCAGCAAGAATACATTTTCTAACATTGGGCTTTTAACAAATCACTACATAGTATAAAACAAAGTCGCTTGCGCTGTCTGTCCCTATGTATGCTTAAATCTTTAAAACTACGCAACGGATTTTGATGCGGTTTTTTTTAATAGATAGAGTGATTCTTAAGGAAGGTTTATATGTATAATACATTCCACGCGGGCGAAGCCGCGGGCGGGTCGCTAGTCTTCTATAAATAAATAAAGATAAAAGAATGTTGGCCTTAAAAATATTCGACACTTTATCGGCCTCGGCCTCTGTTACCAGAAACATAAGAGCGTGTCAGATATTTATGAACGTAAATTTGAGTGAATGCCTAATAGGTACACATTTTATTCACTTGACATGAGTACCTAGAGACAAACAGACTTTCGGGAACGGAGACTTAAAGTAGAGAGAGTAGTAGGTAATTCAATTAATTGCTAATGGTTAAAAGTTACTAAAACATAGAGATGAAAGTTTACTTTTTTATTGATTCTAATTCCAATTAGATATTTTTCTAACAAGTGCAGAATGCAGAAGTGCACATAATTTCCAACAAGTGCCTGACATTTTACTAGTTGCAGCTTTCGCTCATTCTCAAAATGTATTAAATATTTTTTACTGTTTACTTAACAGTAACAAATTTTTGATTTATGTGACTTTAATAATCTTAAACCTAACTAAGTATACTTATTATTGGTTAAGAGGAAATATTCAATAAGGAATATTAAAATATACTTACAGAATCACCATCTCCGTAAAGCAATCTGAACCACTGTCACAATTGGGTCTCTATAGATAGTCCGTCACCGACCACTCACTGCACTGTTTTTATCGTTCCTATTTGTTCCTCATTTGTTTGTGTACCAACGCACACCTTGAAAGCTCGTAGCTCACTAAACTCAATCGAGAAAAATAAACAGAGGGTTGCTTTCCCCCACCATCGACAAACGACTGGTAAACTATCCAGCCAATCACGTACCGCTATTAATTTAACGCCGCCTACCCACCAATCGTAGCGCTGCATGTCCGCCAATAGTAGCTCTGGGACTTGAGTGTTTGATTTTCAGGAAAAAAAATGTTGGGAAATTTCAGTGATGGTATTTGAGATGTCTTTTTGGAGTCGGGGAAGGCCGAGTACAGAATTGTTGGTTACTCATGTCGAACAATAAATGCTAAACCGAGTTCCTCGTATAACTAAAGCATTTTAAAAGTTAAATCTAGTACACTAATTAAGTTAGTTTTAATTATGTACGTTGCTGCCCATTATTTTAATATTTGTCATATGTATTGTTCGATATTTTTAATTCATTTAATAAGAGAAGCAAGCCACTATCTAAAAATAGGATCGCAACTTTCGAAACTCGTAGGTAGGTACTCTGTCGCCACGAATACCTACTTAACCACGTCTACGAAAAACAAAGTTTCCTATTGTTCGTTAGGTCCTTAAGTTTTGCCTATCACGCATGTTCACATGCTATCACTTAGGTTTAGCTTTTGTGCTACTGTCAGTTTTTCAGGTTATTTTCTTACAATTAGTTTTATAAATAGATATCAATGTATTTTAAATATCTTATAAAAGTCTCATCGTACTGGTGAACAGTTGGTCCCTTTTTTCCCCACGTCGTCGCTTCATACCTTCTTATCGTGTTTCGTCGCCTTTATTCAGTTTAGATGTTTTTCAATTGCCTAAAAATAGAAAAACAAAAACAGCATAAACAAACATCTTAGCTTATTTGTGCTAAATGTGGTTACTGACTTATCAACAAGTTTTAAAGAGGTTGATAATTCTGTAGCTCTGCCTACCCCACTCTGGGATTACAGGCGTGAAGGTATGTATGTATGTAAAAATAACATTTGTATCAATTGACGAAAGAGATATACAGATCGAAAGTGAGTGGAAGGGTCGGAAGGGGCCGCCCTAGGCGTACTTTTTCGAATCAAATCGGAGAAATACTGGGAAAGGGCCGAATCTTAAGTACCCGAAACCGACGTGCGTGCATGACTCGATGTATGAATGTTGAAGAAGCGAAAGAAATTTGTCAAGATCGTAGCAAGTGGAAAGAAGTGGTCTCTGCCTACCCCTCTGGGAAACAGGCGTGATTTAATGTATGTATGTATGTATGTATGGAAAGAACATGTTCAGTTTTTAAAGTTAGGAACCATTACGTACCCGTACGTAATTTCGTATGTATATAACTTTAACAGGTGTTTCTAAAAGTGAAAAATTTAGTGATTTTATGAAAAGTTAAAATCTATTTATTTCAGTGACTACCATGTTCTGTCCATAAACCAATTCTGTATAAACCTCATTGAAATGAATTTTCTGAAGCGGTTTCACCTTATAACGCTAAGAACTCTACATTTGATTAAAAAAATTACTCATCGTCTTACGAGTAAGCTATCATTTCTACACTCTTTAGATTTTTCTAGTGCTAGTTCAATCCTGACAAGGTATAAAAACCTAACTTAACTAAAATACCTTTACTGTATGGATTCCAGGAAGGTTATCTATGTATTACAATGAGTGATGACAAAGTTACGAGAGTAATGACAGTTAGAAGAGACAAAGGTACAAAGTTACATGCGAAATCGTTTTTAATGTAGATATTGCTTTTGTTTAAACAAAGAAAAAATGTAAGCCTTTCCAAGCAATAAAAATATGCTCTTTCCATTTTCCCACCGGAAGGGCAGCTGCTGATTGGCATATAATATGCTATATTGCTATGTGAAGTGAATAAGGCTGAGGGGTGCGCGATGCGGGCGAACGTTAAACCGTCGCGTGCGCAGCTTAATGCGCTACTTGTTCGTGTTCTTAGGCAACTAGCGAAAAAACATTTCAAGTTTGATACTTTGTTATACTGAAATCGTCTTTCCGTCCGAGTTTGATAATTACAGACAGTAATCTGCAAATCGCAAACGTGAAGTGGGCGGGGCCCTCTGCAAAAAACACCTCGGACATAAATTTAGATTTTTGTTAATCGTAATAGTTCCACAAAAAAAAACCTATCTATATCAGGGATAATGTAGCATTCCAATCGTGAAATAATTTTTGAAATCGGTTTTAGTTTTTAAGTCTATCCTATTTATAATATCGCACTGCTAGGTCAAGACAGTATCAACTCAAAATCATGGTTAGTTTTGTTTCAAGCTCATAGACGTTGTATTAAAGTTTATTTTAAAATACAATTGTATTTTGAGTTACTATTCTTGATCTGGCAGTGCGATTTTAGTGTAGATAGTAATGTTTGTACAAGCCTAGAGCTCAGTTTGGGACTAGGTCAATTTGTGTGAGATTTCCCTTCATACCTACTTACTATTAATTATTGAACTATGCGTTAAATTTCGTACTAAGGGTTGCCGTTTTTAGCTATGATGGTAGAGCCAATATATTAAGGATTCAGAACAAATGGGTCGCGGTGGTTGTGTAAAATTGCGAATCGCTGCACTTAGATTCCATCTGGATTTCATGGAAATATGAATAAGGTCGGTAGCTACTAAGGAAAAAGTAGTAGGTAGGTACTTCAAGTATGTACATGGTTACATTAATGTAAGTGTAAAGCGTGTTTTAAAAGAATATTTTTTAGCTTACAGAAGAAATATCGAGTAGATAAGCTGTCACTTTTTTGCGAATGTAAAAGGAGCCGAACTGTATATCACTCTGGAATTTACTCCCCCGAATCCGTTTATTACAAACAAAAGCAGCGTGCAAAACAGTTTTTAATCCCTTCAGGTTGGTTTTCGATTAGGAACTTTAATCTGTCTTTTGTCGCATCTTTTTGACAAAACCTGTCTTGTTTTTGTTATTATTTGGAGCAAGTTAAAACTTAAGAATGGCCTTGTTTCTAACGGCATTTTAGAACCGTCTTCCTTCCATATAATAAGGAAGCGCCTCGATAGCTACCAGCGTTAAAAACATCTAGCACGCAATTATTATTGGTGTGCAATTGTAAACCATATGCAAATTGATATTGTATCTCGTTCACTCATACCACTGAGCTAAGCGATGTTTAGGTACCGTTTAGTGCCAGAGATTTCAGGATATATTCAATTAAAAACCAGCCTCGTGTCGAACAATTATGCGCTTGTTATGCGAGTCACCCAAACATAAGTAAACCAATACATTTAATTATCTGTGCCTGAGTTCAGGCTTATATTTATAGTAAATATACCTACCGATGTTCTTAAATAAAAAAAAAACTCTCTTTCTTTGTAAACAATTGTGCATTTCAGTCAATAGGTATGTTTCCGCCTAACCCGCACCTTAGCCTTTCAATATGATATTCAAAGTCGAGCTACGGCACTTGTTATCGTGATTATCTTTTGTGATATTAAATTATATTAATGAAACAAATACACAAGTAAGATGCGTCACTTAGCCTCTAGCTAAGACACAGAACCATTTATATAAAAGTTGGTAAAGAACGTATATATCTTGATAATAAAATATAACTCTATTACCTAAACCTGTCGTAACAAGCATCGCTACAACAAGAGATTTTCCAAAGGGATCGTCGGCGTCGCAGTTAGATGACATAATCCGATTCCCTACTTTCGACTTTCTGATAATTTGAGACCAAATTTTAATCTCCACCTTTCTCATCCTTTGTTCATTTGCCAAATTTGTACCAGTAGCAATAAACAACAGGTCCAAATAAATTCTGTAACAGATTTGCTAATTGTTAATTTATAATCCGATTGACGGTTGGTTAATATTTTATCTGTTATGTTTGGATTTTTGGCAGTGTTTTGTTTGTCTCCAACGGTTTCTTAGTTGGTTGGTTAGATTAACCGGGTTTGTACCGTCGGTGGACTTTCGAGTCGCAGCGATTAGGCGCGTCGGCATCGGGTGGAGGCAGGATTATAAGCAGTAGAAGGTAAATCTGCCGCCTCGGCTGGTTTGATGAATTAAAGCCATAATCCGGGAGTCCAAGGTGTCTTACGTGGCAACGAAAGGGAACAGATCTTGTTCGTAAGGATAAGCAATATCTTCTAAAATGGTTGGTTCTCAAAAAATTGGTGGTAATTGTTAAAGTCTAAATGTAAAGTTTAGTAATGTTCGGTAGGCTGACTTTCTGAATCAACAATTGTATTCTGAATAAATGAACTTGTTGTACTTACAGTCTAGGTTAAACTTTATTAATGGAATAAGGTGCAAAAGTGTATACATATATCTACGAGTATGTACTCGTAGATACCCTTGTTTCTGATCCCTTTTCAATTAGGTAGAGCTCGGTAAGATCTGTGTAAATTGTAACACTGATTCGTTTAAACTCTACACTCGAGAGGCATTGTAGGTTTAAGTAGTGGGTAGCAGGGTCGAGACGAGTCCCCTCCTTTATCACCAATTGTCGCCCAAGCAGAAGCAGCGAAGTCCCACCAATTTGCGACCCTCAGCCGCCCCGCGGAAGCCGTCAATTTGCTAAATTGACAAGTATCCCGTTTTTGAATTAAGATGCTTAGATCAGACTACCTACTGCTGGGAGACAAATGTGCGTCAGAACAAAGTACAATATACCTACCTTATAACGAAAATCTTAAGAATACAAGAATACTAAGTAGGTATTTTAGTTAAGGTTTAAAAGGAGAATTCGATCTTAGATCTGCTAGTACGATGCTCTCGAAGTAGACCACTTTACCTTAAAAATAATATTGCCTAATATTTGGTATGTCTAAGATGTTGAGCTCCTCTAAGCGATGCTTTTTAGCAGTGGTCTCCTCTTAGGAAGCGCTAGATCTTAGGGTTCACTAATGTTTGACCAAAAAATTATCGACAAATAGTCATTTGACAAACAACGTTTCACCAAATGATCATTTGGCAAACGAGACAATTGACAAAAGTATCATCTTACAAAAACTCACTTAGCAATTGATCATTTAGCAATTAGTTTACCTATTTCTGGGCAGAAAAAAAAACAACCTCGAAGGCCAAGGCGGGAGCCAAGCTCCCGCCTTTGCCTTCTAACCTAACCTATCCGAGTCGGTTATGCCCTGATACGTCTTCCTCGTAAAATGTAAATTTAACTGTTGATCATTTGGAAAAATAAGTCATTTGTAAAATGACTAGTAGTAAAATGATCAATTGACTTAACATTTTTTTGCAAGACGTTGTTTGTCAAGTGTAATTTTGCCAAATGTCTTTTGGTCAAACGGCAGGACACCAGATCTTAGACGTGTAAAAGGGCCCGTGTGGCTTACTGAATAAACATCTTTGATCCTTTACCTTTATGCTAATGACTTAAAACAAGCCAATTTTGCAAAAAGCCCTGTAAATTTTTTATGTTTCGGAAATGGTGGACCCTGATGAAAATATGACTTAGTGAATATAATGGGCTCTGGCTCGGTTTGTAAACTATACGATGAAGTAAAAAAAAAAAGTGATTATAACAGTGAAATAGAAAAACGTATTAAGATATCTACAACATTACCGCATCTATTTTTAGAGTGGTTGGCAAATCTGTAGCTCTGCCAAACCCACTCTGGGAATAAAGGCGTGAGTTTATGTATGTATGTATTTTTTAAATGAGTGTTAGTGAAACACATGTTTGTTTTTAAGCCTACCGATATAATACAAACAAATCCAGCAATGTAGCATCTCTCACCCAATGGCCTCGACTCAAGCAACTACTTGCCAAAGATAAGCAACCCGCAAAGTCAAGTCTCAAGTCCGGCCTACAACCGCAGTCTATCACTTTGTTGAACTTAAACCGCACATTTTGAAGATCTATACAAGCTTATTTAAATGTAGGAAGTTACATATTTACTCGTTAAATTACGAGGTATTCACGCTGTTTCGAGATAAATGATTAAAAAAAATTATTAAATTAGTGAAGCCCTTTTTCTCCTTTGCAAGTGCGATGGATGAATGATGAATAATAAGATGATGTCTGCGTAGAAGAGGTAAGTATATCGCATTTTTTTCAGGAATTGTCTGATTTTCGACGTGCCGACAACGACGATTTATTTTGGCGACGTGATAGCTGAATGGTAGCTATAGCGATCCGGGGTTCGATTCCCTGTCAGGGCTAATAATTGTGTGGTGAGCGCAAGGATTTCTTTCTGAGTCTTGGATGTTTTCTAAGTATTTATTTGTGTATATAGGTTTTTATATTGTTGTCGAGTACGCTTAGTACAAGCCTAGAGGTCAGTTTGGGATAAGGCCAATTTTTGTGAGATTGTGTGCTGATATTTATTTCCGGTGTTTAATAAAAGTTTCGCCTTTTTTCGACTCTATTTCAACGCTCTTAAGGTCCAAAAGTGACGAACCTTTTCTTACCGTGGCTATACCCTATGTTCGTCTCTAGGCTATTAACTATCTCTGTAACAAATTACACGTCGGTCGGTTGAGGTGCAAGACCGTGAAGGGCGGAACAAACACACTATCAGCTTTTTAATATTAGTAAGGATACTTTGTAGGTGAGTGACGGACTTAAAAGAGCAAGGGTTGAAACATGACCTTGCTCATTCAAATTTTCTAAAGAATGTTTGCGTACATAAAAGCCTCCTTACTCCTTAAAAAGTAATAAGTATCTTCCAAAGGCCATTCAAATATAACATTTGTAAGATAAGATGCCTTACTGGTTTTACATTTGCTTTACTTTAGATTTATATTATGATCAAGACATATTCACACTGAGGACTCCACCCTCAACGTTTTACACTCATGACCTTTACCAAACATATGTCGTCAATTAAAATTCGCTATCATAGTCATCGCATTCAGTTTTGGAGCACGCAGGTCTATCTGGCGCTGACAACAACCCTTCACGTGTCACCGATACCGAATCTCCATACCCATCTGGACTATCTGAAGACCGCTCCCCCGCAGACCCCTAAGCCTTTACACAACCGCTCAAACAAAGGATCAAATTAAACAAATCCGCACACAATCGCGTTCCAGCGAACATGAAAGAGAGCTAATCAAACAACTATCCCGCCCAAATTGAACCAGCCACGGCATATGTTTAAAACAGTATCACGTGCTCACACTATAGAGCATCATGATTTGAGTAAATGTTACGTAGATCTAGCTAATGTTTAAAATAATTGATTCGTGGTTGATTACTAATTTGATCTATTATGCATATTTATTAGTGGTCTCTAAATAATATTACTTCTACTTCCCGGGAGTCAGTACCTACATAACTATAAGCTCAGTACCGATACAGCATTTGGTCCTAAAGAGAGATAGATCTGAGATCCTGATATATATTTTATTTAAACCATAAAAACAACGAGTCGATGATTTAAAAGTGAAGTTACAAAATAAGTGTTGCAAAGACTTGGCTTGCGTTTTAGCTAACCACATGAGAAGCGATACGAGTAGGTAGTGATTTCTAGCGTATTGTATCGGTCACATCATAGTTAACCCGACTATTCGCAGTTCGCACTGCTGGCGTTCTGTGCGCTGCGCAAACGCAAACACGCCCCCGCGTATCTCGACATTCCCGACTGTCACGGCAACAAACGCGCGTATGATTGACTCCGCGCCGCGCACAATGCGCGCACGCCTAATGCCTCTGCGCAACTCATTGTAATATAGATCAGCTTGCCCAGATGGCTGGTTGATTGAGTTTTTGGTAAAGTCACCCGTTTATTAACTATCCTATTGAATATTGAGTCATTTCGATTAGGTGTCAACTGGTTCCCACAGCAGTTAAAATCAGTAACGGCTTGCAGCTTTTGCCCAAGTGGAACGGCTACGTAGACTCTCGAAGTTCAATGTGTAAATTTAGAGCTTCCGTGTTCAAAGTTCTGGGAAACAGTCTATGATAGATGTTACATAATATACTTACTAGGCTTAGATTTTTTTTGCACCAAATTACTTTAAGATCTGAAGGGGACTTCGAGCGCAAAATCGTTTTGATAAACTGTGCATTAATGAAAAGCTATTTTTTTTCGTTTATTCACTCTACAATAATAAAGATGACTTCCAGTTATCATTTATCAAATCATACTCATACGTAAAACAAGTGAGATAACTATATGTCAAGAACAAATGACTCAAACCTTCGAACCTATCACGGCGGGAAAAAACACCGATGATTATCGATTCCATAAAGTCACAAGGTGAAAACTGTCATTAGAAATAGCTCAGTTGTGAAAGGCTGCAATTTATCGTCGCCCGTTATCTGTGGATGCGGGTGCGCGTGCGGCGGTGCCTACCGTTCGTTAACTTAACATGCAGCACGTGACTCTCGCCTACTGTTTTTCAGCCGTATTAACTTTTATCCACGTTTTACCAGTGTTTTAAGTTAATTACTGGGGGTTGCCATCTTTAAGTAGGTAAATTTGTGTGTGATGTTGGCGGGACCTTCTGATCTGCCACCAAGCAGTAATGTTACTAGCATAGAGACATTCTATCTTTGTACGGAGGGTTAGCAATGCAGTCCTAAGATTGCAGTCGTGAGAGTTCAAACATGTATAGTTCTTGCTCCCCTTAGAAAATATACGACGAAAAACTGATGTAGAGCTTTATTGGTGCTGTACTTATTTAAAACGTAGCTTGTCTCCAAAAATATACAAAATCTGTTTTTTCCGCGTCGATCCCACTATTTCCAGTGATGGTTTTGGATACACTGAAAAATATTAAGTGAGTGTTGTGAATAAGCGTCTTGATTAGCATTGTACCGAAAAGTACCTTCTCAAATTGTGTAAGTTTCTTATGAGAAATTCTTGGAAATTTCTATGAATATTCTTAAATTTTTTATGGAAATCAATGCAACTATGCTCTAAAATATTTTAAATAATATTCTCAGTAATTTCTAGAGATGATTTCTTAACTTCTGAGAATGTTCCCCAACTCGTACAGTCAACAGCATAAATAAGTGATCATTTATGTACCTTGTCACTTTAACGTTATGTTTGAAATGCTATACAAAATAGTGAAACGATTGAAAGCGACAAGGTACATAAATGATCACTTATTTATGCTGTTGACTGTACATTACTAGTCTTGTTTCCATAACAAGACGTTAGTTGAATTACAAAGGAACTTGCCGTTGTTACTGCCAGCGTTGGTTAGAATATCTAATATATATTTATTTAATCATGTCTTAGATTATTGTGATAGTTTCTTATGAGAAATTTTCGGAAATTTCTAAGAATATTCTGTAATTTTGTATGGAAATCAATGCAACAATGCTCTGAAATATTTTGTATAATATTCTCAGTAATTTCTAGAGAAGATTTCTTAACTTCTGAGGTGGTTCTGCAACTTGTACATTGCTAGTCTTGATTCCATAACAAGACGTAAGTTGAATTACAAAGGAACTTGCCGTTGTTACTGCCTGCGTTGGTTAGAACATTTAATATATATATTTTTAATCTAGTTGTGTTATTGTGTCTTAGTAGACAAAATTTTGGCAAATACATTTTTCGAGTATAATCATAGGGTTGATTTCAAGTTTTTACAAAACGTCGACGGGTACACTAAAAGTTACACACTCGAACATTTCTACTCACGGGTAACGACAACTGATTGTATTATAGACCATAAATCGCGCCTTCTCCCTTTAAATTTGCTAATTCATTTGAATTTCGCACAAAAGACGTGTTTTGCATAAACATAGGCACGAGCGGCGCATCCGCATTAATACGACTTCGCTTCTATGCCGTGCATTGATTTACAGTTCTTTTATACAAATCGCTTCATGTACGAAAAGTGAAATTATGATAGCGTGTAATTTATATTTATTGTTGGAATTAAGAAATTCTCTTAACAAAGGCGGGTGCGAACATCGATCGCTGCGCCTGTCGCTTGTTTAAAATATTTAGTACACATTTTAGTTAGATACAAAGTTAATAAAGCATATTACAAAAAAATCCGGGAAAGAGCATGTCGGACCATGCTCAGTGTAGGGTTCCGAATCCGTTACTACAAACAAATAAGACCTCGCGAAAAACTTAACTTTGCCGTTGGAAAACTGTTATTCCCATACATCGATGTAGGTCGCGGTCAATTTACCAACACCGCAAAAAACTTTTCGGTAGGTATAAACATTTAAACCGTTTGTAACTCAGGAACCACTGAAGTCTACTTTAATAGACGATGATAGCCAGCTCTTTAAAGCTTAATATTTCATAAATAAATGAATATGACTATGACTAAACGGATACATAATGAAAAAATTGTATGCACAAACCCGAAATATTTTTGAAAGACCTATCCATCGATACCCTACACTACGGGGTAGACGAGAAAAGGTAGACTAAAAAAATGTTTTTTTCAAGATTATATTTTACCACTTTATTGACGTGACTAATATGTGTATATTTATGCCAAATTACAGCTTTCTAGTACTAAGTCTCTGAGCTAGGCTGAGACAGACGGACGGACATGGCGAAACTTATAAGGGTTCCTAGTTTGACTACGGAACCCTAAAAATTACATTTATGTACTGCTGGCTGTTGCCCGCGACTTCGTCCGCGTAGATTTCGACTATGTCCAGGATATGTCCAGGATATAAGTTAAGTTATATAAGTTATCTCCATTTCCATCCAAATCCTTCTAGCCGTTCGTTACACCGAGGAGTAACAATCTAACACTCAAACTTTCGCATTCATAATGTTACTAGGATTTTCAGGGACTCGTTTAAGCACTTACAGTAACTAATATGAACTGCTATATATTCTTCTCTTAAGGAACTTCTTTTGAACCAGGGGGACGAAATATTCACCGCGGCAACTTTAGGGTGTCCCATCAGAACGAACAACATTTAAGGGAGGGCATTCTTAATTAGGTAGCTTTACCATAGCTTGACCAATCGACAAGAAGTTTTTGAAAGAATAACACCGTTGTTTAATGATAATGAGTCACATTAAAAATGATTCCCAGCTCAAACCGCAGATGCCACCGCTCACAACAGCCTCGGCGGTCAGCCCGTTTCACGCGCACCCCATAAAACAAAGCGCGGGGTAGCTCCGGGGATCCGTAATCTAATAATCGTATAGAGATGTTGCGTGATTGCGGGTTATCATAACGTGGGAACACCTTGATTGGCGGCCTTAATTAATTGACGCTAATAGTTCTGTGGGCAAGCGTGGGAAACTGCTTTGTGATGATTTGATTTCTGTTACATTTATGTGATTAGTTTGGGCTGTGGATATAAATTTATTTTAGGTTATCATGAGAATCTGATTTGGTTCAATGTGCTTTTAAAAAATATTTAGCAAGAAAATACTTAACTAACGTTTGCATAGTAGATAAATCATTTGTTTAACGCCCGCATCCAGAGTCAGTTAATGACGGTTAAGTCGTTCTTTAGTATCGATTATTCATACACAAGTTTGAAAAGGACCGAGTTGATGTCTTTAAAATGTCTCTGACTTCTACTAATTACAGTAATTTTTTTCTCTGTCGCACTGTATTCGTATTATGTATCGTATTTGTAGGTACTTATTATTTGTACCAACTTTGTAACAATTGTCATAAACATTGAAATTGCTTTAGCGAAAGCTTGTGTAAAATTATTGAGCCCTCTATTTTAATAAACTTTATTTAAAAAAATGTTGGTCATTTCATTTTTCACATCACACAAAACCCGGAAATCGGATATTCGCGATGTCGAAATAAAGCTAGAGTCGAATGGAGCCGGTAGACCATTAAATTTTATTTGGTTATTTGAATCCCGGTGAAGGGTGGCCAAACGGCGGGGCGTTAGACATAAATAATGGCAAAAAACATATTGCGTTTGTTGGTCGCTCATTATGCGCAATTAGCTACGATTGTGGCGCGGGCGCATGTGAACGGATTTCATACGAATGTTATGGATGATTCGGAACGCGTGCCATTTTGTTTTTGTTTTATAAATTAAATACGCTATTCTGGACTAAGTGTTGTCGTGTCTGTACACTACTGTCGGGCGCATTAGTTATTTAGAAATGCAATATTAGACATTTTTCTGTACCCGTTAGAAAGTGTTTCTTAACCGTCCGCCGGAAAACAGCTGCAACAAGAAATTCAATCTGCTACTCACAGATACCGAACAAATATATAAAATTCAATATTTACCTGTGCCAACACTGTTTAATCTAATTTGTAAGCCAATGTTAATATTTTAAATGCGTTCACTCAATACTCTGACCCCTCTGTTGAGCGAACGCATTAGTAAAATTAGAGCGGTGGGAAAGGGTTGAACTGCGCATTATGTTTATTGTTATTAGAACAATATTTGTACTTGAGAGATGTACGGTTATGGTTATTGCTGAGAGTGCCGTATATTAGCGGTTATGTTTCACAAATCACGAGACTTCAAATTTAAAAATTGTAATAAATATGGTTAACCATTTTGTTGATATTTTATTTAAAATTAGCGGTGTATTCTTCTAAATCAATGATCGATCAATATCCCCCGTGGTCATTCCATCGTGTCCGGTATTGTTGTCTCCGTCTGTTGGCATTGTCCGCGTGGTCAAGCGCCTCATTGTCACCGGAGTCGGGACACGCGCGCATTGTCCGCCGTCCCTGTAATTTATATATTTATTATAAACAAACTGGTTAATTCTAATGCACTTTTAACGAATGTTAATAATGGTTAAATTTACCATGGTACTGGTTAAGGTAAATAAATTATAATCATATTGACAGTTATACTTAATAGCATGTTTTGGTATCGTAAAACCACGAATGATTTTTACATGGTTTACAAATCCTTTTCAGTTAGTAGGTATTTTTTTGTTTTCAATATAAAGTAAATATATGTACCTATATGTAAATACGTAGAATCTTGTATGTTATTAATATTCTAGAAACGGTAGTAATTGTTGTTAAGGGTAAAAGCATTTCACTTAAAAGGTTGTCATGTCCAATAATGCGTTACAAATTTTACAATACCTACAAAGCCATCCGGTCATTAAAGAGTACATTACATGACCACACTCACCTAAACACCAAATTTTAAACTTCACGCACCTATCCCTCTTGATCGCTTGCAGTTATAGAGTAGAGCGAAAGAGACAGGAGTTTCGGGGAAATGGCTCAGGTGTGCGGAGACGCGCGCCGGCGCATCCGCACGTGCGGCTCGGACACGCGCCGCGCACGCGCAGGTAACGGCGACAGATAACACACGGAAATGTATTTCGACTTACAAGTTGTCACTTACGTTTATCATTTTTAAAAACAATATTTTGTACGTATGTGAAGTCAGCACAGACGAATATTATTAACGGATAGTCTAGAATTAGGTTATCCCAAAAGGATTGTCCAATTTTTTTTTACAGAAACCAAATGAGTATTATTTTCCGCTCCTTTAACGTCTACATCCAAAAAAGAAGCTTTGCCCGTATTGTCACGGAGAATGTAGCCTGCACAATTATCATGTTCCTAATATCTAAGGACTACGAAAACTAAACTACGACGAACAAGTTTTTATGTGGCAGCATCTATTTTTGTATTGAAAAACTGATCTTGCCTGAGATAGAACACTGTCGTTTCTGACGTGTCTCAACCAAGATAAGATAATTATTATGACCCAAAGATTATCTTAGAATTGCCGCACATTGATTGTTCCGGTATAGCACAGCGGTAAATCGCAACTAAAGCCGCTGTAATTTTGTTATTTACGTGTTCAAGTATTATAGTTACTTATAGTATTCTCAAACAAACCTCATCCTCCTCATCTTTATTTTTTAACAGCTGTGTAGGCTCGTGCCGGAATGAGTTTACAAATGGAAAGTAATGAGTGTTTACGGCGTTGTCATTAGCTGCATTAGCGCGCAGTCACCAGTAATCGCGCTGTCAGCCGTGCACTTTATCACCGCGACCAATCCGCCCTTGCGCTTCTTGTTCATCTACTGTCAATGCAAAAGCTTACGGTACCAGTCATGTTGTGTTTGAACCGATAAGGCATATTAACACAACCTATAATCGTTTTTTATTCGTTTGCTTTCACTGCTAAGTCTTCATTCTTGTATAAATATCTGTCTAAAGCTAATTTGGTTATTGTAGGAAGGCACAGTTATTTTTTTCGTTCACGTATCTGTGTTATTTAAGCCTTGAAGATTTCTTCATACGATGCCTTTGGAGTAAACATAACGAATTAAATTAACTTTTTTTTTTGTAAACTTGAATAATAGATCTGTGGTAGGTAGAATTAAAGAGTCAGAAAGTCTAATCCGCCTTACTCATCGATTGTGGGGTTTTGCGAAACGTCACTCAAGTTACAAGCGCTTACAAAGGAGTGAATGGCGGTGCACAAAGCCGAAATCAGTTCGGATGCGCTGGAGCACAATATTGGACATCAAACCGATGCGTTTACGTAAATATAGACCGCCTTTTATTATCTGCGAGGTTCGATTGTGGTCGGAGCGGCGCTCACCCCCTGACTGTTCATTCAGCAAGGATGATTGATCTACAACGGATTGACAGATTTTTTACCACCAGTCGAGGGTCGATGGCGAGCGAATATTAAAGGCAATTGTTGTTTAATTTTTACATTTGAAGGGCGCGGGCGAGCTCGAGTGTTGTAATAATGTTTTGATAATAGTAGTATCCGTTCAGCTCATGTTTCTTATTCAGAGTGCGTGGGACCGCGGCTGCCCGCGCGGCCGAGCGGAGCGATGAATTTCAATCTAACTACGTTTTGAACGCACCTTTAAACGTCAAATAAGAATAATTATACTACTTTATTGATTAAATACGGTGATACAAAACCGTGCTGTGGAATTTTCAAGTAAATAAGCAAATAAAAACTAGGCGTAAATCCCACTGTTTTAAAAAATACAAACAATTTTATTGATTAATTTCAATCCTGTTGGTGTTTTTTTATATAAGAACTGTCGTGTTACAGCTGCTTGCCACTGATTTGACACCGGACGGGTGCCCGGCTTAATTTTTTTAGCATTTTTTTATGAATATTCGTACAAAAGTTCAGCTATTCGATACTGTGCACAATGTGCCCACTGATCCTCATTGATCGCCAATTACTGGACATTAAGTACCTTAAATGCTTTTCATGTCCGCTATTTGTAGTAACAAATCAAATGTGTATGTAAAAAACCGACAATGGTCCGTTCAAGATTTGTATTGAGTCCCGCTATTGGGGAGTTTTTATGAAGCGTTTAAGCTTGTTTTTTCGGACATCGCAACAATGGCCGGCGGGAGCCGAGTTCACTTCTTGCACAATGGCGATTAAACGCAACGGTAAAGCTGAGGTCAAAAATCGTATTAAGGCAAATTACTATTATGCAACCTAATATTAATTATAAAACACGCTAATAAAACAAATAAGAAACCTAATCGGGATTAACTAAACAGTTTCGAGTTCTGTAGTTAACGGCGACGTTTTATTCATACTAGCTAGGTACTGTAACACCTTCACGTGGCTTCAGAACATCACATCTGAGGCCCAAGTTAAGATGCACTGCGAAAACGTTATTGTTATCGAATGCTGCCGGATTGCCGTAAGTTGCCGAACAGGCGAGTCGAGGGTTACGTCAGTTCCATATAAAGATACCATTAACAAATATGGTGCACAAGATTAGGTTGAGATCCTTGTCGGTCTGAGTAGACATAATGTTAGGAGATCTGGCTCTTCCAAAAAATGACATGGGTAGCTTGTCAACAGGTGACTTAATATAATCCATTTACTTACATAATATACAGGGCAGAATGAAAGGCTGACCGAATCGACTGCCCGCCTGCTTCGGCTGGGCGTCCCCACTTATCATCATACATAATATACGGTGTGTGTGTGTGTTTATAATTTTGTACGTTTCGAAAATTGTTTACGTTATCGCAAAGCGTTTTGTCTAGAGCCACTGATCATAGTTTGTACGTTTGTTTAATATTTTGTATGTTCTCCACATTTTTGTAATTAGTTTTGTGGTTTTAACCTCTTGATTTGTCTTTATTGATTCGCTATTTGCCACATCTGCGGTGTCCTACGAGGGGCGCTACGAGCTACGTGCGCGTAGCGTCAAGGTGTGCGCACGCGCCGGTGGCTCCATTGTCACGCTCGTCACGCTTGCGCACCACAAGCACATTATTGCGTTTTTATTGCGCATCTTCAAAGCTTTGTTAGCTTTGTTACATCTTTTATTTGTATTTTACCGATAAAAAAGTCAGCACTACGATGTATGTTTTAACGCTATAATTCGTGATTTTTTTATTTAGTTCGTTTTTTGTGTGCATTGAACTTGTTCTTGTAAAATACAGCCAATAAGTAACAATAAGAATATTAGGTTACTAAACAATAATACGTATTTTTACAACTCTGCGTGTGTGAAACTTATTTTCATTATATAGCAACATACCGCAGTTAAGTTTATTTTATTTTTACTCGACTGCCGAAGCAGGAGGTTACGAGTAATGTGTTTCAAATCAGCCTACACTATGTACTATGTATGAATGTATGTTTGTTCCTGTGTGGCGCTCTAGAAACTAAACGGGAGGGCCGATTTTAATGGTTCTTATGTCAATCGATTTTTCTAGTGAGTGCAACAAAGAAATGACGGTACCACACGCCATATTATAAAAAAAGTCGACGAAATATGACACGTGGTTTCAATAATAATGAATAGGTAGGTAGGTACAATATTATCTGCTTCTTAATAGCTTTCGGCTGGCTATCGCTATCACGCCTGCACTCGCAACTGCCAGTATATTCGTTACTCGTGACGTGTCATAGAAAATAGTTATTTGTTCAACAAGAGAGCAAAGTTGGTTTTTGCTGCGAGTGATGATTCAAAGATACGAGACGTAAAAAACTTTGGTCTCGTGTGAGACATACAACTTTTCACCTCAGCAGCGAGAACAACACAGCGTGAAGCTGGTAGGGCCAACGCAGGTCTTCCGTTGTGACCATTTGGTGAATACACGACTAAATAACGACACGATCGCATATGCATCAATCACAAGCATTATTGCAAAATACTAATAAAATAAAAAGTGGAAAAAATAAACATGAAACAGATAAAACCTGTCACTCAACTTGATAATGCCGTAGTGCAAACACAACTTTATACAGCTTTATGTAGTCTGTGGCTTTAAAAAAAACCTAACTAGGCCTTGTCTATGGCTATTGGCTACAATAATCCCGCTATTTTTGAAATGCGTTCTGAAACTGCCCCCGCGGTTTATGTCACGAAATTAAAGATTGTTAAAACGATAACAAAATTATGTAGATACATGATAAACTTCTTATTTTTCATTAATTTTGTCTTCAAAACATTAAATAAAAAAAATGATTGTACCTACTGTATAAAATAGTTATAATAAACACATTTCAAACTTTAACAGATAGTTTTATTTGCAATTTTACGGTTATGTGTGCATCCGAACGTGCGTTTCTTTTTGGGCCTACTATGTGTGGAATTTGAAAATCGAACTTCGAAACAAGTGGTTTCTATCTCTCGCTTTTTTCCTATCGAAGTGAAAGTGACAGAACAAAGTAAAGTTCAATTTTTTCGAATGTTGTGAGTAGCCCCAGCGTCACGGCATTTAAAAAAAATAATTAAAAAGCTACTTTGCCTCTCGCTCGCAGCAAAATTGAATTTTGCTCACTGTTTTTAAGCAGCAAAACCTGCTTGTTTGAGCTGCTGCTGAGGTGAAAACGAATATTTCCGATTTATTCCGCTATTAAGAAAATGGTGGCACTGTACTTATTTAAAAATCATCTTTAGGTTTCTTTCAACATTTTTAATTTTGAATGATCATTTAGGATTTATAACGATTTAAAGTAGGTTATAATAACCATGTTGTTATTAAATCTGAAGTTGGCGAAATAAAAAATATACAGGGCGTCCCACGGCTATGCCACATGGAAGGAAAGTACCTTAAATATTGTAGATGGAACATTTTGTTAAAATTCATGGTCTTCCTTTTATTTCCGACATATGTTATTTAGCAAAAAATAATCCTTATGGTGAGCGTTTCGATCGGTATGATAAAGCTACAGAGTAATTATTTTTCTAGTGTAACGGGTTCGATTCCCGGTTCAACCATGTAATTATTTAAATATCTATGAATACAGTTTGAATGGTTTTTTAAATTCAAATAATATATTTCAGTAAAATGTTCCATCTACAATATTTAAGGTACTTTCCTTCCATGTGGCATAGCTGTGGGACGCCCTGTATACTGATAACATTATATTGGCGACATTATCCAAACAGCAGTAAAGTATAATAATCTCAGTCTGTGTTGATTCTGTGAATCACCACCGCCACGCCGTCTGGTGCCGTCTGGCGTCCATGCGGGTCTATGACGTGGTAATGAAGTGATTCCCAAGAAACAACCGGCTCTCAGCTCAGATTGGTCCTATAACTATCCTATCACAACCGCACTGAGGATACGACCAATTAGAAGAGTATCTTAATGAGGTCAGTAGTGTGGATCAGGAAAGCTATGGCCGATTTCTCTGTAGTCTCAGACATTCATGTCTGACTGGTGACGGTGTTATATGCAGGATGATCCTTAAGAAAAAATAATAATAATAAAGGTTTAACAAGTAAGCACATAATTAATCTGCATTTATATCTTGGTATAACTATACTAATAATATAAACAGAGAGTGCGAATTTTGTGACTTGATATTTTTCCGACAAGTAATGCCCGGATCCACGATATGTATTAGAAAAAAATCTTTCAATTGTGAAAGATACGATACTTCGAATTGTTGAAAGATACGATATTCCGGATGAACTATAGATTTGTTTTTATTTATTTACCTAATATTTAAACCGGAGCGAAACGAGGGCGGGACGTTGGTAAAAATATATAAATGCGGTCGAAATTTATCATCAACTCACCAGATTTGACTTGTATAATTTGAAAAGTTTTTTTTGCTAGTTTAGTAATAATAACACATTATTGGTAGTCAGAAAATAGCGTTCAGTGAAATGAAATTCGATAAAATGATACACTCGATGAAGAGCAATTCGATAAAATGATGAGTGAATTTTCAAGATATGGACGTATGGATACGAGCGAGAGGGCCATCAGAACTGTTCAATGATAGCTACCTTTTTCAAAGGTGGCAATAAGGTATCTCGATTTTAGATAGTTAAACGACTATGACGAAGCACATTTAAATGGTTTATTTTGAAAATTGACCATCTATTAAATCGTTCGGTAAATCTGACATTAATGTGTAAACCGCCGTTTACCAGTCAACAATTACAATCAGTAAGATAAGAACTTTCGCTTCAAAGCTTTGCACCGTCTCCCCTCTCAACACAAATTAAATTAACATCTCGAGACAGCGGGGACTCCTCTTGAGAGTGGTCAGTGCCGGTGAGTCACCGGAGGATGCGGGCCGACCTGGGCCGACCGCCACTGGGTCACTCCCACTCACACCTCCAATTGTGGACGTTACCACGTCACTGGCTGGTGTCGTGGTTAGGTGACCATGATATACGTGGTTCATTGATTTAACACTTTAAGCGGCGGTAACGTCTGTAGATGTTTTTCCTTCAATCGAGTAAGTATTGTCAAAGTTACGTCATCGAGAAAATGTATTTAGCGATTGAAATCACCGCCCTGTGTCCGCTTTTATTACAAAAATTTGATAACGCTTTGACTTTGACTTTCGTATGTAAATGCACGCCACCGAGCACGATCTGCGCCTGCGCCCACTCTAATCCAGCTCTTGCCAGCCACCTTGCAAAGATTGTTACTTTATTGTTACTTACTTTTGTTTAATCATCACCTCATCCGGCTAATTAACGTTCTTTGGTATTATAGTAGTTTACCGCCGTTAAATGAAAAAGCGCGAACATAACGTCAGCAATATGATTACGATATGGAATCAAGACCACACTAAAACAAAGTGGAGAGGCTCATTAGAGGAGCGAGCCAGCGGGTTTCGGGTACCTGATGGAAAGATAACACGAGCACAGGAATCGCACATGCCTGGGCTGTAAGAAGGGAGTATGAATCTCTTGAAGGTCACGAGTTGAGGATAACAATGTTCTGCAGTGATATTAGATACTTACTACTGAATCAAAATTACTTTATTAGACCACAAGGCAAGTACTAGACAGATAAGAAGTCAACCTTGTAATATTGTAGAACTGACAACAGTAAAACAATGATAATAACAGCATTGTTTTACTGCTGTCAAATTTATCAATATTCAGAAACTTCATTGTTGTAGAGGTACAATGTATCAGGATTGACTTCTAATCTGCCTAGTACTGTAGTACAAAGTTCTAAATAACTGGAGCGTAGGACATAATAACAGCCTAGTTAAGAGTTAATCACATGACTAAACACGTTTATTATCCTAAACATCAATTTATCTCTGCTTTGTTCAAACCGCAAGCGGTGTCAATTTTCAGGGCTGGCACACGACCGCGGCAAATATTGTGATAATCCGTCCGAGCGCCATTGTCGCTCGATGACTTGATAAAAAACTACAACGAGCCCTGGCGTCCCCCAGGACCACTCCACGGCGGAAAACGGACTTATTCCCATAATCTATTCCAATTAACTGACAGTACCATATTGTGATGTAGCACAATGCACTCGGCACCCCTGCATGAGTGGTATACGTAAATTTGCTACTGGAATATGGATCTTCTTCTGTATAGTTTTGGCTATAATTTTAGATAATTTGCTTTCAAGGTTGAAATATTTAACTTAATATTGCTGTAGTGAATTAGGTCTAACTTTACGGATTTCTTCGACTTTCTGTTAATGGTGTTGAAATCAGTTTAATTTGAATTTCTACAAATGTCGTCCTTATTTGTAAAAATATCATCTGCCTAAATAAGAATAAAGTTCTTGATTTCGTTAAATATTTAGCAGGTAACTCGATAACTATAGGCGCGGCTTACCGTGTTATTTAATCCATAATAAAGCTGTTTGGGTATTTACAGGGATTAGGTATATTTTAATCCGTGAATAAAACTACCGGTTTATTTCTAAGAATTTCTCCTTAATTTTAATGAGCCAGATCAAAACAAAAACAAGTCGATATCAACACACCATTCGGAAGGGATTGCCAGTGTTATCTGACGTCAGTATCAGGTATCAGGCCTATCAGGCTACCTTTACTTAACTTTCCGGCAACTAATCCCGATAGATAAGTTAGGCCGCTACCCCCGGCTCCGTCCCCTTTTAGATACTTGATGGGAGCTATTAACTGTGATATAATCTCCATTGTCTTTGCCCTTTCCCACAATCACTCGAATTAGGGTGGATCCTCGATGCGTACGCGGTGCACAGATATGTGAAGTGGGTTGTCAGGAACAAGGATGCCAGGTTTTTGAAAATAACCTAAAATTAGAAGGCTCGCTGAGCTTCTCTGTGTCCGATGGCTACTTATTTAGCGACAACTATTGAATATTCACAATTACGCCCATATTTGGCCTTTGGTGCACAGTGGGTAGTGCCACTTGTTACTTGGCTTACAAACTATTACGACAAGATCAATTCATGTGTAAATATCATTTTAACAAAAGATCATACTAGCAAAACATCATACGCATATAATCATACCCGCAAAACATCATATATGCATAACATCATATACGCATAACATCATTTATACGCAAAACACGATATTCACAAAACATGATATTTACAAATAGTCGGATTTTGTTATAAAATCGTAGGTAGGTTAAGTTTATGTTAGATTTACAAACCACACAGAAATCATTAAAAATATTTAAAAAAAAACTTCCCCTCATTATTATGATTAAATCATTATTATAGCTATGTCACTCCTTCAACCAAGACAAATCTAACTACACCTCTTAGGTCAAAATCCATCAGGCAGTTTAGGCGGCAGAGCGTGGCAAAGAAATAGTCATACATTCATACATATACATACATACATCCAAAAAACACAACCGTCCTTGCCGACTCAGTTGGCTAAAAATACAAATACATTATGTATATTACATATTGTGTAACTTGTGATAGTTAAACAAATATATCATTGTTACCACAACTTATTGCCGAACGGTCATTATGTGTACGATGTGCTATTAAATTAACTTACGGCAGCTGTATTAAAATTTTACAGAAATAATTACACCGCGAAAGTAGCAAGTATCAAGCGGTTCCCACAGAAACCGCAAGTGGTACGATAGTATCGATACGCCAATTTAGATCGATAATTTTAACGTCACTCGATATCAATAATTACTCGATTCTTAATGAACGAGGCTCGCAGTCAGGGTCCGGGGGTGGCGTATCTTCGTGTGAGATCTTGGATTTTTACGAGTCAATACACTAAAGTTGCACGGTTGTTACAAGTAGGGACGTAATTGAGATTATTGTTTACGGCAGTTTGGTTTGCAATGGCGGCATTGTGTTAATAGCTATTTTATGAACCCTTCAAAACTTTAGTTTTCTCTTTACAGCTGGTAAATTAAACTTATTTTGGAAGCTAGCGTATTATGACACATTTTGCTCTTTTTTGTGTTAGCAAAATGACAAGTAAGAATTTTAAAATATAACTATTTGCTAGTTTACTAATTAAAAAAATTGTTTCACGATATTTGTGCGGTTTTGACGTCATCTTTGCGTCGTTTTAACTTTCAATTTGGAAATAAAAAAAACATAAGCTAGGAAAATAAACGGAAAAGCAAGTAGAAATGTTCCGAAAGTGCATATCTCACAACGAACACGTAGGAAGTTGAACGATCAAAAATTCTGTAGCGTTTTACGCCACATTTGTCTAGTAACAGAGTCAAGCTAAAAACATGTTAAAATAAAGTGACTACAAGGAAAACTCTTTGTTTCTTTGATTAAAAAACAAAGTCTCACCTGTACCGCTGTAGACCTATTGACGAACTAACATCCTACTTATGCAGCAACGCATACTGCACGGCTGAGTCCCGCAGGTGGCCGAAACACGATACCCCATTCACGGAGCTCGCCCAGGGCCTCATTTATCTCGTCTGAAAAGAATTCCTGGCAGACAACGCTCACTCCGCTACTAATTACGCGGGGTAGTGTGTTTCGCTGATGATGAGGCGATGCAGAGGGGTCTGAAGCATGAATCTGGTACGTAAGGTATCTGTGGTAAGTGGCGGCGTTATGTTAGATTTTACGAGTCTTCGGGTTAATTGAAGAGTGAGTATGGCATAGCTAGGTGTACTAGTAGGTAGTATAAAAACCTAGCTACATTCCGAAAAATAATACTTTATTTTCCAAAAAATTGTCTTTTTTAAATGAAACATTGCTTTGCTTATGATTAAGCTAGGCGTTTATGAAATAGAGCATCGTTTAAATTTTAAATCCGGTTGCACAAAGGTGCATTGACACTAATGCTTCATTAAAGCATAAATCTGAAAGAGAAGTTGCACATATACTTTTTACAATAACTGTGTAGGTAAGTAAGTGCTTCAAAAATCTTGACTAAGTATATTGTCAACTTCGAGAGTGATTTTACAAAAATAATAAGGCACACGGCCAATTTTAAATGACACAGATCAGATGTAGAGTCCGCATCAAAGTATATAATTATGAACTTTTGTACATAGTCGCTTTACAGGCACGCTTTACAGCAAGGCATGCCAGATTGTCAAATGTGTTTATGCGATAAAGTACAAAAGTTATCAGTTACTTTTGACGCTGGTACCTTGAACAAAGTCGTATCTGCCGTCTTAATATTCTTTGCAGCCACTTCTGACTCATCTTGCGCGAGCGCAAAATGCGAGGGCTTCAGACGAAATGAAAAGCGTTTTGTGCGCACTCAATGCGCGCATGTGCGCATCCACAAAGGCGCACGACCCTGTTTTGCGCTGATTTGCTCTATTTTGATTTATTGATGGTTATCGCGAATTGACTTATACGTAGGTACATATTAATAAATTCATATTGCACAAAAAACATAATTAATTAGTGTCATATTTTGTTATTATGAAGTGCAACAAAAATATTGTATCTATAATAATCTATTGTATAATATACTTGGAACTGTCATTTAAATAAAATAACTTATCTAATGAGTGTGAAACATTGTTATAATATAAATAATTTTACATTAAACTAATAAAAAGTATCTACGGATGACATTGCGCACGTGTCGCCCGTATCATTTGCGTGTGAGTCGCTGCGATCTAACGTCTACCTATTTAATTGCTCCGTGTTAGACCAAACGCTTAGCGCATTTCCATTTTGTCATTAGCAATTGGCCATTAATTCCTAGATTATGAGTCGACGGGGGTATAGGGGCCGGCAATTTTCGCGGCAGCTGCTAGCGGGCATATCTGTGCAAAAACCTTTCTGCAAGAAAGCCACCTGCGCTGATTCACGCCGTGTATCTATTTCTAATCGCGGTGCCACTGGCTTTGTTATTGGCCATCATTTTATAAATAAGGAGTAAAGTGCTTTTTGCAACGAGCAAAATGGATTAATCACCGATCATTAACTTGGTTGGAGTAATTGCCACAAAAAATCTTAATGTCGAGTTAGAAAAAAGTCGCCTGAGAAAATAATAGCCCGTCGTCGCCAAGATACCCTCGTTAGAAAAATCACAAAGCCATAATTGACAAACCACTGTATCTTGTTTACAGCAAGCTTCCTCTATTGCTTCATAATTTACTTAAACACCCAGTAGACTTAAAAAGGGATATGATTGAAGCTCGGGAAGTCCTGACAATTAAGCGCTTCCCAGCTATTAAGTCAGAGGACCCGTTTAGCACTTACCTACGCGTAAGGCATATTATTTATGGGCCACCTGGCAGAAACCAATCCCGCATTATGCAATGCCCATTCTCAATCAAATCGCAACAACCGGTCGAACTAGTCGCGTCGCGTATCATTCCAAGTGCAAACTCGTAGGGATGCCACTTATCATTTTATCTATCGTGTTTTGTATCCGCCAATGCATAAAAATTTAAAAAAACTAACATTCGAAATATCTCTTGATATCTTGAGGACTCGCATGGAAATTTAGGATTATGGTGAAATCCTGTGCTTATTTTTTTATTGGCAACTGGTCTAAAAAGCTCTTGTAGCTAGAAAGTAAGCAAGGTTGTCAAACTCTTTATTGAGCATACACGTTCTGTCTTTCTGTAATCCCACTTAGAGCCATGTACCTAGATTCGCCAACCCTACCCCACGTGGTATGACCACACGACACCTGTTAGCTAAATATACCGAGAGCAATCAGCTTGTACATCTGCCTACTAGATTATTACGCAATAAGTCCCCGGTAAGTAATGGAGTGTCCACACAAACAGATGCGCGGGACAGTCCGTTGAACTTGTGATGATTTTTATGCGCAGTGACAGGATTACTGGAAGGATACTATTTAAGGAAAGTCATAAACGATCAGGTTTTTCTTCGGACTTGTATAAACATCCTACCTTGTTATTGATAGAGTTGCGATCCAAAGGTAGCCTATAGCTTACAATTACTTTAATTTGATCGTTGGTTTTTAATTGCGAGTAAATCTTTTCATGATAATAACAAATCTCACCTGACCTTCCAAATATGGGATTCTGGTCAAAAATACCGTGTAAGTTAACCTACAATAGTATTTTTCACAATCGTGTTATAATAGAGAGCTTTTTAGTCGAGTACCGTGTTTAGGCCACGAAGCTTGCTGAGTGGCCTAAGTAAGGTACGAGATTAAAAAGCTTAATTATGACACTATTGTGAACAATACTTTTTGTACGAGTTCATTAAAATTAATAATTTAAGTCATTAATACGAGTATATAAGAAAACTAAATATCGTAAGTGTTCTACTATCCGACTTTTTTGACACAAGATAATTTTTTTTTTTTTTTGCTCCCGCGGCGACTTGAACAGCTACTACCGCAGGGATATGGCGTTTCCACGTGAAGTGATTTCGCCAGTGTCAAGGTTTATATGAGTATAAAACAATATAGCAATAAAACACAATCCAATCTTCTCTAGGAAGATTGGGGGCAACGTTGTACGGTGATTTGTAGGTCAGAGGTCAAGATAGTTTTAACCTCTGCACCACTGCGAGTCCACTTGAAACGAGAAGAAAGATGCCAGATACACGAAATAAGTCCAAGTCTTCAATCACTGTGCGACACAAAGGCATAAAAAGTACAAATCACTATCAGAAAACAACTTTGAACACCTAATTACCCAAAAATTAAAGTCTAAAACAAATTACACGTCGCCATCTTTTAACGTTGCAAATGGCCCCCCGACACAAGATAATTGAAAAGTAGATTTTTGACAGATGACGCGACGCCGCTACGTTCCTAAACGCCACAGATTGGCAATTTTGTATCGGATCGAGTCTCCTTAAACAAGGACACACATGGAAATCCGAAGTTCTATTTTCAATTTTTTTTCGGTTGTCTAGAGCGTATCGAAATAGTTATTTCGGTTGTTTCGGAAGGAACATCGATGAAAAGAGTGACGTTACAGTATTCTCTATGAAATCTTAATACACAGATTTTAATCGACGAGTATAAAAAAATATTATCGGAACGGAAAAAATGTATGATGATGAAGAGCAAAATTTTGGAAAATCCGATAAGAAAGTTAATACAATATGGCATATCATAGCCATTACCTACGTTACATTACCTTTGCCTACGAATAGTAAGACAATTTAATATTGCATGCATACTTCATGGAAGTAATGCTGGGGTACAAACATAATTTATCTGAATTAGCCTTAAACGAGTCGGGAGCTACTTCTAAATTACGCACTTAATGAACTAGCTAGAAACACTTTGCAAGATCTATCTGGCCAAGCACGAAGCCAGATACATATTTAGGTAGTTTATTTATTAACCTACTAGCGTCCATAAATCCGGAATAATGTACCTTTCAAATAGTAAAAAAAACACGTTTTTTTGGGGTCCCGTTGATTACCTGTCGGAGTGTACGGTCAATTTTCATCCATGAAGTACATAAACACTTTATTTTTTAACTACTATTTGAAGATTGGAGAGAGGAGGGAGGGTAGACTTCTATGTTCAAAAGTAATCATATAATTTTAACCCTGTTTTTCGTGTTTTCAGTATGTGCACCTATTCGTAATGGCGCAGCCGGTGGAATTCTGAAATATTGTTAATACAAACAAACTCCACGGAGGTGGTCTCAGGTCGTGAGTAAAAATGGAACAACCTGTTATTATATTAGCACGATCGCTAATTTCTGCGTGTGCGCATAATATCTTAATAAAAGGTATTTGCTTTAGCATTTTACTTAGCGCAAGATGCGCCGTGTGGGGTAATTATGTCTAAGGCAATTTGAGGAAATTACAATGTTTGTAAGTTCTAAGTACTTACATCTACACACATCAAAAGTGTCTAAGGTTATTAAGGTAATTTTATTCTCAAGAACATTAAAATAACCTAAAAATAAAATTTTATACACTCATACGCTTTTCTTTATTTAGAATAATTACCTTACGAGTGCTACGTGTTTTAACCTCCTCCAAATTTCATTTCGTTCTCAGACTTTTTAATTTTTTATCTTTTTATCTTTTATCTTTTTTTATCTTTTTATTTTTATCTTTTATCTTGACGTTTCATGATTGCATGTGTATATTTACAACACCAACTCTTGAATGGTAAATACCTATTATTCTCATACTTTGGCATATTTATGGGCGTCGCTTTTATCTTAAACAAATCTCGAATAAAAGTTCTGGAGTAGCCTTGGAATTATAATAAATCCGCCGTTCGAACTTACTTTTTTGGGGTGTCTTTCCATCATTGAAGTTCGACAGTCGCATTCAAATAAATAGTCGATTTTTTCGTATACGTCCACAGCGCTGGCCTAGTTGGTAGTGACCCTGCCTACGAAGCTTGTGGTCCTGGGTTCAAATCCCGGTAAGGGCAGATATTTGTGTGATGAGCGCAAATATTTGTTCTCCTGAGTCATGGATGTTTTCTATGTATATAAGTATATATTTATCTATATAAGTATTTATATCGTTGTCTAGTACCCATAGTACAAGCCTAGAGCTTAGTTTGGGACTAGGTCAATTGGTGTGACATTGTCCCCTGATATAATATAACTTATTTTATTATCTTAGTTAGCTTGATGATATAGGTACATAAATAATACATTAGTTTTATTTCCTCACAGCCTTTATGCAAACGAATGTGTGTGTATCACTACTACAAAACATTTTATCTTCGATAAATATCCGCACTTGTCTTTGATTCAGGCTGATAACTATCTCGAATAAAATGTCTTATTTTATAACCTCGTTGTACTTACAATCTACTATTTGTTGTTTATAAGGAGTGTGAAACACCGTTGACAAAAAAACAAATAAAGCGCAAAATAATCACGTTTCCGAAACCGTTGCTCCATTGATTGACGTCGGGCAATATTTTTAAATGATCATAAAGTGTTTATTATATTGGAATGAAGTTTCCCATCGCGGCGCGTGCGACTAATCGCGCACCCGCATCCCTGATTGACGGAGTTTAGTGCACAATGCCGTTACACTTTCTACTGACACCCTAACCTAATGCAATAGTGCTTAATTAACTGTAAAAGATGGTAATCGGTTTGAAGGGTCTTATGAAGAATGCTCTACAAAATAGTGTTAAAGTTTCCTGTAGCATTTTGACAAAAACAAATGTATGTAACAATTGAATAGGATTTTGTCATTTTCATTTCTGCCAAACTTTTGTTGCTAATAATTCATGAGGTCAAACTCGATGTGTCTACTTTAGTACCTTGTCTCATTTAATGCCATGTTTAAACTGCCATATCATGAATTGGCACAACGATTATAGTGACAAGGTACTAAAGTGTATAGGTACATATTTATGCTCTCGTCTTACAGAGATCTTGTTGCCAACTTTTGACTCAATCTGATCAGCTCTTCTCTATGACACCTTGATACTGCATTGTCATTGTATTTTCTACGTAATTCAAATTTCAGCCCGGGAAACTGATTTAAAATTGATTTGTAAATTACGAACTAAAAAAACTGACATCTAAACAAAAAAAACTTATAGAAAACAAAGAAACTCCACTAGACCTTTCACTGCTAAAAACTTTTGAATGGCCGATCTAATTTCCATTAAACATAGGTAAAAAATACCGCAACCTTCAAGTAAACAATACGAAATTTCTTCGTAAAATAACCTGTTAGAAAACATTTGGTTACAAAAACCACAACCAAATTTTCAAAAAAGTTAAAGTAAGGAATCACTGGTCAAATGACGGCAATATCACATCAAAGTTGATGTTTAGGTTACCTACTTAGTGTAAACATTATTATTTATAAGGCAAACCAACGAAATATAGTACATTACATTTTACGGTATTGCATAAAATTAACAAAAGCCTTATTTATTAAGCCTAAAAATATTATCGCTTAAATTTATTTTACGATTTTGTAGGACCGTTCAAGTTAGAATTTCGTAGAAACGGCAGAGTTTCGATTAATTTCATAATTATCACGCTTGGGAGATAAAAATACCAGTCAAGTGCGAGTCGGGCTCAGGCACAGAGGGCTCCGTACCGCCATAGGTACCATTTTTTATTACTTACCTATTTGTTATTTTTCTTCGGGGTTTGTACTGTACGGGTTTTTTTTAGTAAATCCGCCGTAATAACACATTCGGAAAAAAAACCTACTATCTATTAATTACGGCTCAAAAGATACAGCTGTTTAAAGTGAGGACGGACGTACGGACAGCCTAGGCATATTAATAGAGTCCCGTTGGGTTCCCCTCGGGTACGGAACCCCAAAAAAACTCTTTTTATTTACGAAAAAGGTTAGAATATCTAGTTTTTAAAATTAAACTAAGCTCATCATCATCATCATCATGTCAGCCGAAAGACGTCCACTGCTGGACAAAGGCCTCCCCCAAGGCTCTCCACTCAGACCGGTCTTGTGCTTTTCGCATCCACTGCTGTCCCGCGATCCTTACAAGGTCGTACTCCATCTTGTTGGAGGCCTGCCCACAGCTCGTGTCCCGGTCCGCGGACGCCACTCAAGAACCTTCTGACCCCATCGGCCATCAGTCCTGCGTGCGATGTGCCCCGCCCAAATTAAAATACTACTCAAATTAAAATAAAACTAAGCTACTCAAATATTAAAGATGTAAATAAGAATCACCACTATAAAAAACACCCCCTCTAACAGGTCCACTCGCGGCATGGTCCGTGTGACACTGGCTGCATTACCTCTCTGGATAGCTAGCCCAATCCTTCGGGAGAGGTAAGCACCAGCTCTAGGATCTCCGGAGATGTCTATGAGCCGGGATGACAGAGCCTTCATAAAGCTTTTCATATCAGCTGACCATGGTCTCCACTGCAAGTGCCACAAATTCGTAATTATTTAATAATGATGATTATTTGTAGCTTAGTTTAATTTAAATTTTAATAAGTTTAGTTTTAACTTTTAATTGTAGTACCTATGTTATTAAAAGCTAGTAAACTTTTCTAGTTTTTTTATTTGCCAATTATTTTATTGACTGTGATCCCCTGTCTCCACAAAAACGAGATTGTTTCGCTGCCCAGGTGGTCCGGCGTGACTCCACGCACCGGGTGCTATCCCTAAATGCAGCCCGATCCCACTTATTTGATTTTTGAACCTGGAGTCATTTGTGATCAGATCAACGTCAACATTTGACAAAACCGCACATGTCACCTTCGATTTTGATAAAGGTAACGATTTGCGTTACCGAAATTGAGAACGAGGACTTTTTATCCGACTGCCGAAGGAGGAGGGTATTGTGTTTATCAGGCTATGTATGTTTGTTCCTTTGTGGCGCTCTATAAAGTAAACGCGTTGACCGATTTTGATGATTCTTATGTCAATCGATTTGTCTTAATCTTGTAAGTGTCATTAAATATATGACAGTAATTAAAATTCAATATGGCGACAACTAGACGCCGTATTGTAAATAAGAAAAAAAATACGACGAACTATGACAAGTGGAGTGTCATTGAATAGGTATTTAAAAATTATCGTTAGGTTTCTTTAATCATTTTTTATTTTGAACGATCATAAAGGATTTATAACGATTTAAAGTCGGTACGCAACAACAGTCGAGTTTTTTATAGCATGCTTTTTGTTGTTGTAATTATTAGGTGTTCTTAAAAATCATCCGTATTGAGGTGATTCTCAAATGCAAACTATTTTTTTATTTTTTTTTAATAAGTAGATTTTTACTAATAGCTAAAGAGCTTACACGCCCCATGGTCTTTTCTACGTCATAGCTAGTACTGAACTTAAAAAAACAAAGCGCGGTCAAACAAATGTTGTCATTCCGACCACTAAGCCAAAGCAGTCATGGCAGATACTAAAATATTTTTTATTATTGAATAAAAAAATGTTTTGAAACAGACCCAAGCATGATTTTTACCCGGATCCTTTTTCAAAAAAAACTTATGTCAATTCAAAATACGCTTGATAGCCAGAGGCATTGGTTTCAAAAATAGCTGTATTAATCCCTGTAAAATTTGGTTTTCAGTTACATCGATATATTATATTCCGCCCTTGAAAAGAAGGACAATATTATTATAATTGGGAAAATTGTTCGTGCCTTGATGACTTGTACATTTCGCACTGCTAGATCAAGACTGTATTAACTCAAAATCATTGTTAGTTTTATCTCAAGCTCATAGGCTTTGTATTAAAGTTGATTTTAAAATACAGTTGTATTTTGAGTTACTTCACTTTTGATCTGGCAGTGCGATTTATTTGCATCTCTTTGAGCTCCAGTGTTAAGTAAATGAAAGTATGACCGTTTTAGCAAACCATTTTATTTAAAAATAGCATCCTAACCAAGATCACTACCGCAAAATGAAAGGTTTGACGGAGTACTCGTAGGTACACAAAAAGAGCGTTAGGACAAGAGTGCCAAGAAACGGTGCGGTTTTAAACATATGTGTGGAACATTAGCTAAATATGTTTCCAGTCGTCATAAATTAATGTGCATTTCTTTATAAACCACACAAAGACGTAAAGGCTGGCTGCGGTCACCAGCTCGTAAATACCTTGCACCTTTCGCTCTCCTAAAACAATTCCTTTGTCTATTTTTATGATGCACAATTCACTTTCTTTTGTTTTACCTTCTATTATGTAATGTTGTATGGCAGTGTTGTGACGCGCTTTATGGCTTCATAAGCACATGAGGCGATATTAAATGCACGAGTGGACACTAAAACCAGATTCTAAGCTTTTATCACTATCAAGTCAAGAATCTAGATGATTAAAAAAGCACATACAGATTTGATTACGTCGTCGTAGAGTGAAAACCATCTACTTTATTACGTTTCAGGATACAAAAATGACATGATTTAAATTAAAAAAGTAGACGAAAATTGTTCAGCAATTTATCTCATGTAGGTAAACGAGATATACTCGTAGTAGGGGACGCGGTTTTTTCTTCCTACTGAAAAGTAAGTACAATTTTTGCACTTGAAGATTTTGACTGTACAGTGACGTTTTGTAAATCTAGTTGTCTGTGCTTAATGCTTAGTTAACTTAAATATCTCAAATTTGTGAACAGTTTAATGCTCACGATGCGTGATCAGGGCCGGTATTCCAGGCGGGAAAAATGATATCGTAGTTTATCTGTTATGGTACAGTTATGGCGTTTGCCTATTACCGTCGAGTAAATAAGAGCTATCAAAACGGTGACAATACGATAACAGCTCAAACACGATATGGTTTTTACAATGTTGAATAGAGGCCCAGATTAGATGTAAAAGTCCTAGGTCCAAAAGTCCACATACGTGGGATATACCGTAAAGACTACAGAAGCCGTACCAAATTCAGTACTTACGGTATCTGGAAAAGGCTTTTCCTAATTACTTGGGGTGTGTTTTGTTTGCGGCTATCAGCGTGTAACGAGCCGCAAATGGGTCGTCGGTGATCGCGCGATCATGCGGGCCCGCCCGCCCCCGCCCGCCCCGCTCCGGACGCGTCAAAGGCCTTTGTACGTGTGTTCGGGAGATCCGGCTGTGAAAAGAGACCGCGGATAAGTAAATAGTGTGTGAAGTTGGAATTTTGTATTATGCACTATCAGCCAAATGGATCCCTGACCCACCAAAGAATGGTGTCACAGTGACTTTATAAAACTATTTGTTTGACACTTCTTACGACTTCAATCGTACGTACTACGTGACACAGTTCTATAGTGGGTCAGGGTTCCACTGGGCTAATAGTACATAGCAAAATTTGTGGCATGAATATTGATCATGATTTTGTATAGGCACGTTTTAAATTACAAAATACAGAACAGATATCGAAATAAATAAAACTAGTTAGCGTGGCTGTGCGAGTGACTCACAGAGAACATATCGACTTGAAACTTGGAGGGAGGATTTCTTGGGTAGTCTAGGGGTGCCTAAGAAAGGGTTTTCGGAAAATTGACCGCCAACTAGAAGAAATAGGGGTAATAGCGGGAAAATAATTCTACGTGTACGAAGTCGCGCGCATCCCTAGTCAAGTACAAAGTATTTTATTTTACAGCATTTTATAGTTTTTTTTACATGTGTCGGACGTTACAAATTCTTCACCAGAGCGTTTTAAAATGTTAAATCCGTGACATCCCGCCCTGCATGCACTGCTTCATTTTTACCCGACTGCGTCAGAAGGAGGGTTATGTTTTTAATTCATTGATGCAAACGTCCAACGTCAATTTTAACATTCAGGGTGCGCCGTCATTGTTTGAAAACACTACTCGTACCTACATGTGACTTGTTTGCAATTTAAAATGCACAATTCTTCCTAATATTTGATTAGAATAGACATTCTACTATGATTCTGCTGGGTAAAACCATGATATTGATATATTACCGTATTGCCAACGTTGCGATAGAATTTTCTACAGATTTGCATTCAAGTCGCACGAAATCGTTTGCTATTCGTATGTTTCCGCTCGCTCGCGTTCTCAGTCGCCACCCCGCCAGATAAGCTCGCTAGTAGAATCGCGCGTCTATCCTCGGTAATGAGTTTATCTCATATGTGCAATTAGCCCATTTAATCTGAATCTGGCGCAAGGACTGCGGAGGTGCAGAGCGGCTCGTTCTTTGAATAAGTGGAAACAATGGTTCTGATATTCTTTTGTTGGATCGAGATTTTTTTGCTTTATCTAACAGCCGTACTCAGAGACAGTTTAGAAACAATTTAGCCGTTCCTTTTTCAAACGTGTACAAAAAATCAACTTTTAGGAACGTCGACTTTATCGTCATCAATTGACTCTAAGACGGACTTGCACGAAAATGTTAACACTGGATTCCAGTGACTGGAAGACACTAATTCAGGTTAGTAAACGTCAAAATCATACGAAAACTAATTGTATTTGAGGAAATCTTGTCAGTTTTTTTTGTATTTTCGAGATATACGATTGATCGACTGAAAAATCCCTTTTCATAATTCATATTTATATTCACAACATGTTATTTCTTATTTATTTTAAGATATATTTCAATCGATGCTGCCTTAAGTAACTACGATTGCCAGTTCATCTTTGCACACTAGTTAGAACCTTTGAACGATAAAATGAAGCCTCAATTTTGTGTATGCGGATTACGTTCAGGCGTTAGTTTAGGCGTGTCATGTGTTTGGAATAGTAGAAGTAGGCAGAAGGCCCTGGTTTGAACTGTTTGGGGGCGTTCCACTAACTATTGCTAGCAATGATTCGATAAACACGTATCAGCGGGTGAGAGCGAGCCACCTGCCAATCGATAGGTTTGTTGGGTTAGCGCCGCTACCGCTGCCGGGGGGGGGGGGGGGGATCGATTTTCAGCAGGTTATTGCCTTTACCTATGTATACAACACATACCTACTAGACCCAGTGTGATATGGTTGAATCGAGGACTGTAAACGGTAGGAATTTAGGGTTTTTTTTTAATATACGGCATACATTACGACGACGCGACGGCCTAGTTGGTAGTGACCCTGCCTACGAAGCTAGCGGTCCTGGGTTCAAATCCCGGTAGGGGCAGATATTTGTGTGATGAGCCCGAATAATTGTTGCTGAGTCATGGATGTTTTTTTATGTATTTAAGTATATATTTCTCTATATAAGTATTTATATCGTTGTCTAGTACTCGTAGTACAAGCCAAGAGCTTAGTTTGGGACTAGGTTAATTGGTGTGACATTGTGCCATGATATTTATTTATTAATTATTATTTATTAAATACACACTTACACGTAGTGTATTACATGGTACTAATGTAATCGATAGTCAGTACCTGGTAAATTACATGAGCGCGGCACGCCCCTGGTGTGCATGGTGCGAGCAGCGCCAACAGCATCATGAGTATGATAGCCAGTAGGATGGACTGTTCAAACACTAGAAAACAAGTATGTTTAACCAAAAAAACATGAAAATTCACTGCTTTGTACCATAGTGTACGAGCCCAACGATCGAAACGGTAATTGTTCCTTGTTCAAAAACAGTTAAAGCTTGCGGCTAAGTTTAGGCACTGTCTTTTATTGAATAGCATCGTAAATATTGTAAACTAATTAAATAGTCTTGTTCAATCAGTAAACGTGAATGTTTTGTCTTTTACTGTATTTCAAGCTTGATGATACGTTTCATAATCATTTACTCTAAGAGTTTTTTGCTCTACCGTGTGTAGTAGGAAATATTTTTTTTGTGTACTTGAATATGGCTCACTTGAACAGAAAATGTGTTTATTTATTTTAATTTGATGTGTAATGTTAAAAGTGGTCTGAAATTCAGAAATAAGGCGCAAAGGTAGATTTAATTTCTGATAACTAAAAATCTTCGCTTTTCATACCTAAATACACCGATAAATCGATACACATTTACCTCATCATAATTATTATTAAATAGTGTTATTATCCTTAATTAAGTTTGTGGAGCATCTCTTACCCTATCGTAGAGTCGGCATATTGTAACAATTATGTAAATGACATGGCCGCAATATGGCCTGTGAATTGACTTATCGGCCCATCGACACGCGACGCTTTACTATTGTTATTTTTAAATGTTTTGGCATTTTAGGCTCATCATTATTATGTCTTAATTCTTAATTGACTTTAATATGTGTAGAAGTACGCTATAAATGTAGAATGTTTCTCGTTGTAAAAATGCATTTTATTTGTAAATTCTGATCTACAATACTCACTTACTTATTTATGTAAATACTTGATTGTACTAAAAATAAAAACAAAACAATTAATTGAAATATGCATGTGCAAAGTCATAATTATGTTCACACGGTCAAGTTTTTAGAGTTGTTAGTAATTCTGTGGTTCTGCCTACCTTACTCTGGGAATGAAGGTGTGAGTGTAGGTACATATTTATTTTCAGTTTTGGCCTTTAACTTTGCTGCCTTAGCTATTTCTACCTCTATATTTGCCTATTTGGAAGTAGGGATTTAACTTAGCCACGTTATGAGGGTATATCTTCTTTACTTGTTTTAATTAGCATCGAAGCTTTGAAAAAAGAATATCTTGATTTGCCTCAGTAACGAGAAAAAATAAATTTAGCATGTAATGGACTAAACCGCTAAACGACTTAAGAAAATAAATCTCGTCAAGTATACAAAGGGCTCCATCAATTGTAAATATTCGGGCTGACGCCATCTCCAGGGAAAGGCAAGTTGGAGACCACAGGAACCGCGACGAGACCTTGACGGTCCAAGGAGCAGCGAGGCTCAGGGGTCTTTGCTCCTGATTTATGTCTCCCCAAACCGCATCCAATAGGCCTTTGTTGCAAAACACTTTTATTGAATAATAAAATACTGCGTAAAATGGACCTAATTTATAGGTCATAATTCCTTTTATCGTGTGTTGTTACCGTTGAAAATGTTATGAGAAGTAGTATCTTTTAGATTAAAAAACAACTCTTAATTAGAAAATATATGCTATCTCTATCTCCATACATAAAATCTTCATGGTCCTTTTAATAATACCGGGTAGAAAGGAAGCGAAGTAATATGGTTTTTTTTTCTGATTAAATAACCTCTTTCAAATAAAATGGCGCATCTTCAACTGAACGTATAGAAAGTTCTATAAGTAGTAACAGTAAACACAAATATTAGTACAAAAATCATCAGCTTAAATTAGTGGCGTGACATTAAAAATATAAAGGTAAAAACACATTCGTGTGAGATACAATCGCTCGGCGAAACGCGAACACGGAGATAATAGCTCGATGAATAATAATGAGGTTGGTAAGTGTGAATCATCAAATATATTTAAATTGTTATCAATTAAAAGCAATATAATAGCGATTTGAGTCGGAGGTCCCGGCCATATGGTGTTGCGCACGGGGCGCCCTGGCGGGGTCACGAAGCAGGCTTTTATCGGAATTATAAGCGCGAGCGTAAGTGTTGCCATGTCACGAAAATGTAAATGGTAAACAAGTAGGGTTATGTTTTTTAAACTACATTACTTGCTATTACTTATGTTGACGCAGGCCTTACACTTGTAAGTTTTACTTACGTAAGTAGGGCTATCTGTATGAATGAGAAAAAAAACCATCTTATTCTAATAAATAGACGTAAGTAAAACTAACGAGTGTAAGGCCGGCCTAACAGTCACTATAAATGTCTAATTTAACAGCTATCAACTCATTGTAAAATTTGTGGTTAAGGCATGTTTGTTGCCAAAAATGTTCGAAGTTATTTTTTATACTGCGTTGACACTGTCAAGTCGAGTCTTTTAGAATGGCGCGAGTATACTTCAATTATTATAACAATTGTAAACCACTTTCGAGCACAACATACATGTATGCAGCATACATGCGCCCGTTTAACAATCAAAACTACTACTACTACTAAATAGCTATTCTCTCCCCGCTGGTTCCCTGGCCTGCTAGTTCATGTAAATTTGTCGGGCTCAATTGAAGTTAATAGAACGTTCGGAGGGGAGGTTCGCAGCTGACGCGAGGTGTGAGGGAATGTGCCCTCCCGACGACGGGCGCGCAATTGATGGTCAAATAAAAAATATGACCATAGACAACTATTGTTCGAGTAAATTGAGTTCATGATCAATGGTGTCTAGAGTACCATGTTTTATTTTGGATGGTAACCTCAATAGTTTTTATAAATGGAAGAAGTAATTTGAAGTACATCGTAAATAATAAGTAATTTATTAAAAAAAAAAAAAAAATGGGTATGGGTTTGGGTTTTCAGTAGCGGGTAGACTCAGATACAAAAAGCTTATTTTCTTATGCTAAAGTAGAGTTGATTTTGGCGGCGTTTCTTCTTTAGGATGATGGTCTTTTAGAGGTGCGAGGTAGGTACTATTGAGGTGTCGCATTTCGACGTCATTATCAATCCTGTCTCGTGGAAACAGACGTCAACCAATCTATCAGCTATTGTTAAAAGCGCTGGTAAATTCAATTCATTTTACTGACACAAGCACTGATGTGGCTAATTTCCAAAAAAGAATAACATTTTATTGTATTTCAAAGACATAAAGTATTACGCTCACTTTGAATAAAACGGTGTAAGTTTATTGTAATAGCTCTTAAAAAGTGTTTCGGGTTAGAGAAAAGTCGGTTCAACCAGCAAAGGACCGTATGAGAAGTCCCGAAGGTGCTTTGAAGAGCTATTGCAAATATTGGAATGCAGTTACCTGTTAGTAATAATAGTAGCACTTCCTGGCTAAAAACGCAAGATGCAACATTACTTCTTAATTTGTAAAAATATCAAGATAAAAAACTCAAATACAGAAACAAAAACCACGCGTAACATGTCATAAGATTAAATGTCTGTACATACAGGACTTAATTAAACGTTCAAACAGACGGTTCGATTCGAGCACCGGGACGGGACCAAAGCCGAGGGTATGAATGTTGAACAAATAGATAAGGACAGGCTGTGCTCCCCTCGCGATGTTGACGCCTCTCGCGAACATACGTTTTGTATTCCTTTTAAAGAACTAGAACCAAATATTAACATTAGTAATTTAATTGTTAGGTCTTTAAAAATGTTCCCTGACCGAATGGTTCATTATGACTTGACCAATCTATTGTTAGGTACTTACGTAGTGAAGTTAGTTAAAAATCCATAATAAGTATTAATGGTTTCCGATATCTTAAAATGATTTTGCAAAAAAAAGGAACCCACCTTGTCAACCTCTGCCCAAAACAAAAGAGATTTTACATCAATTTGTTGAACGAGAAAAAAGAAGTCGCGTGGCGTGGCCATGACAGCTGTTCTGCGTTGATCTGCCGATTATGATCTAGTTGGGGACGTCATTGGTAGCACACGTGTGCTTTTAAAACTGTGGTAGACCGAAATACACCTTTAATATTTTTGTTTAAATTGCATAAATCCTGAATTTATGGCCTTGTCAAATGAAGTTTACTCATCAAAGCGCAAAGTTAATGTGATGGTACTGCTACTGGTCTTCTATATACAAAAATACAATTATGTATAAATACCACAGTCAAGAAAGACTTAATGAAATAAGTTTTTCTTAAACAAACCATAAATAATAAATGCATATGAAAACTCATTACAAAGGGCATGATAATTTTTTAAACACATTACTGGCACAAAATAAAATAAAACAGTTTAAAAATAAAGGCGCTCGAGTATTGTTCTAAATTCAAACTCACCGAGTGGGAATGGGGACATTGGGAACGCATAGAAAGCAAGTAGTAAAGTTGAAACCCGCGTAAAATACGGAAAGTATTTTTACATTATTGTGCGATATATTTGCAAAGTATTATTTTATCCTGTGAATATTAAGTGTACGTGACTAAACATAGCTTTAGTACATTATATTAAAAATAAAGTGGTAAGTGTGTGTCATAAATATTTTTGCATCATTTGTCAAAACTGCAAAATATTTAACCTCCTGAGGTTCCTTGTACCAAAAATAGTACATAATACGGCCATTGAAATAAAGTTCAAGTGCAAAGGAAGTAAAGTGGAATTTCTTTTGTTTTTGTTACTACAGACCAAATTAGAAAATTCACAATAGATTAATATTCCATTGACAAATTTCGTTGTATGGTGGGCCATAGGAGGTTCAAACAAATTTTTGTTTATAATATAACCTAAGTATTACACAGAAAATGGTTTTGCGTCTGTCACTATTTATAAGTCATAAAAACTAAGAATATACTGTGAAAAAACTGACATGTACATAAAAACCAGTAGGTACCTTATTTTGTACCTTGGATTTATTTATTCAGCACGTTTAATGCGGGGAATAATCTAGCCTTGTTTGTAGCGTCGCCGGCCCGCGCACCTGTTCGCCGTGATCGGACTGGTAACTGGTCAGATAAACATCATGTTAATGGACATTAAGTAGAATATGTTATGTTAAAGCCTTTGCGACGTTAATATTACAAATAGGTAATTTCAGTGTACATTTGCATAACAAGATACGGTGTCGATGGGCTTGGAAGTTTTACAAAGGCAGCGTTTAAAATTAAAAAGAGATCTATAAAGGCAATACCGTTTATAAGAATGATAGTGATGATCACTATTTGTAATAGTTACATCAATAATGGGGTTTTTAATTTTCGTTTGTCATTGTGGCAGAGCTAAATTGAATGAATCAAATCAAGTGTTATTATTGGACGTGATATGTGTCGTAATTTTGGCTAAAATTTATGTTAATTTGGAAAGAAAAACACCGGTTTACAATTTACATTAAAAATATTATTCGATTATAAAATATATATAATTCTAGTGATTTTAGTACCCCAGATTCAGTATCGGGCTATTTTTTGTATGGAAATTTAGTCCAAACATTTTTTTATAGTTAAAAATTCATTATAGGTATCGGGACTACTCAATCAAGTTTAAACCTTCATTAAGTTAAGCTGTACGACGAACCTTCCGACTCTTAAACAACGGTAAATCAAATTGAATTGTAGAACTTAGATTATACACTTGATAAATTGTCTAAATATATTAAAGCAAGGACAACGAAATTCCCCTTTGTACACATCCGCTCGTTTATATTGACTGCTGCTTATTAGACTTCTTGTTTATTACTTTTTAAGATTTATTTCTGCACTGATCCTGCATTTACCAAATATACATAGGTATGTTAGCAGCGTAGTCAAGTGGTTGGATCATTTTATCCATTTCACTATGTGCCAGCCAAAAGACAAATAGAGCTAACGCAGTGTTTACTTTAATTCTACATCACGTAACTAGTCGTGTGTGTGTGTGTGTAGTTTAATTATTTTACTTTTTCTCTGTAAAATAACTTGAACTGATAATATTAACCTTCATAATATTGTGGAGCACGGTGTAGTTATAATATTAATTCATATCTTATTATTTATTTGTATGTAACGTAGGGTATCTTAATCTCAGTAGTTAAATCATACGCAAGTGAACCATCAACACGCGCCGTCGTTCGGAAATGTTGAGCAAAAACAAAAACAACCCAGATAAATAAAAGGTCACATAATTTACGGCATTTTTTTATACCAACAGAAGCATTTTTAATTGCTTTGGATTATGAGAACTTTTGTATTAATTACCCTTTAAATGAGCAGCGCGTTTCGGCGCTCACTTTTGTGCGCGAAACAAAAAGGGTTGAATAGGCACTTGAGGGTTATTGTTTTTGTGCTATAAATCTAGTGGATAGTATAATTATAGTGTTTAATGTGTGACAGTCGCTTTGTTAGCATGTAAATGTTAGGAGGGACTGCGCGAGAGGGGTGGGAACCGCCGGGACAATATTGAGACGCGATGGGACGCCACTTCACCGCCGAGCTTGGTGCTAAAGGGTTGGTTGCTTCGATAAAGCTTTAGGCTTATGCAACAATGTTGTCCATGGGTTAATTTTTTTTTCAATATTTAATTTTATTTTAGCTTTTATCTAGCAATCAGACTGAAAGAACCTCAATGTAATTAAGTTTTTTGGGACTAATTGAGGTGTTAGTTAAAACATATTCACTTGTAGGTAAAACTGTTTCTGTATCTCACGGATTCTGGGTAATATTAAAGGCTTTAACCAATCGGTTAAGTACCTATTTGCAAGGTTATTTTATTATCACTTCACGGCGTTCAAAAACTCAGAACCCGATCATATCCCATTAAGGGAACCGAATAATTACCAACGTACACACAAGTGGCCCGTACGCTCTCAAGTTCCAATACAATCATACTTAGACGCCTGATGCTAACCTGGGTTTGTTCACATTGTTCGCGCACAATACGTAAGTAGCCTCTCCTTGTGAGAAACTGTTTCGATTTCGCCACTCGTGTGGGAATGTGGGCTCGTTCAGGGTGTATGAGTGTTTTGAGGAATTTGCTGAGCTTGCCTGCATTTGGAGTTTTGGTACAAATCGTTGAAAGATACAAAAAGTTGCTCAAGTCAATATAATATAGAGAAATGCATATAAATGTTTTTCGTCGACACGATGTTTCCCAACAGTTTTTCTCATGTAGGTACTTATCTTATGTAAGTAGAAGTTTATGTGTTTCTTTAAAATGTACCCCAATAAGTCTTAAAATGCAACTTCGAGACAATGGCTCCAATCTGATAACATCGTTAATGTTAACAGCTTTTACAATAAAAGTAGCTCCCAATGATTGAATTTTAATATTACCGAAATCCGCATTCAATAACAAAGTATTAAAATAACGTTTGAGCAGTCAATTAGGCGGAACGTATCGTCCATCGAGATAGCGCGATGGTGGTCCATTGTGGGCCGGCGCCCCGCGGCTCGCGCCGCCGCCGGCCCGGCACAATGCGGCTCCCGTGTTATTTCCTATTTTCATAACTGTTCCATATTGCCGGTCCACTGACCACTCGAGGGCCGAACTTTGTGGGAAGCTGTTGACGGCAAAAAATACGCTACTTCAGTAAAACACTAACTGAACCAAAAACTACGACTACAATGTCTATTGCAGCGCAAAGTGACGACTAACAGATGCATTTTATCAGATGGTTTTAAAGAGTTTATGCGAATGTTTAAAAAAGTCGTTAAACATTTTATGCGACGGCCGAGTCGTTAATCAAAATAAGAAAACTGCAGTCTTATCACGTCGATATCGGTGTTAAGATCGCGACAAAAAATAATGGCGGAGAACCGGGTGCCGTCCCGGGGCGACCTCCCAATCGCTCCCGGATTGTTGGTTCACACTGACGTCAAAGAGTTGGGTCGCGATCGAGCTAGCAGATAAGTGCGTTCTCACCTCCCCGCGGTCGCGGCGTCGCGAAAGGGTTCGCCGAATAATTGCGACAATCAATTTGGAGGAGCTATCGAGCAATTTGTATGGTATTTGTGCGGGCTGTCACCCGCTGATGCTATCGCCGCGCCTCGGGGAGCCGCGGCCGCCGGCAATGGGAAATCCCTTCGTCTGTTACTTCTCACACCTCAAGTGCTCATTAACACCTTTGTTTGCAAAATTAAATATGCTAAGTACTTATATTTAGATGTCAAAGTACGTGAAGGTGGTTCGATGTCCTTGATTGATTACACATTATCGACTGAACATATTACGCTTTACGTTACATTTTTAGACGTGGAAAAAACCGGGCAAGACCATGTCGGACCATGTGTAGGGTGTAGGGTTCCGAAGCCGTTACTACAAACTTAAAAAACCACAAGTATTAACTAATTTTCTATTAAAAGTTACTTGGCACCTTAGATGATTTTTCGTACATATACGAGTAAACACTTTAGTCGCTTGTATCTCAGGAGCCAATCAAGTCTACTTACCATCGATTTAACCAAACTGGAATAATACTTACTCCGAGATTACATATACAAACTCAGCGTTTAATCCAGGAATAAGACCTTATTCTCCTTTGGTAGAATCCGCCCTTAGTTGTGATAGTTTCCCTTCAATATTCATTATACGTGCTTTCACCACTACATCACTACATAATATAAAACACAGTCCCCCGCCGCATCTGTCTGATTGTAAGTATGTTCGCGACGATCTCAAAAACTACTACGCGGATTTTCATGCGGTTTTCACCACCATCAGATAGATAATTTTTCATAAAATTTTATGTACGTATAATAAATTCTGCTTTATGTACGGGTGTTACAGAAAATTCACATAAACCTAAGCAAAGCGAGGGTGGGTTGCTAGTTCAAGATATTTTTCATGTTTTTTTGGCTCCAGCCTACACAACTCTATCGAAAGTGTCATTCTACAAAATTCCCTTCAGGTTTAAAAACTTGTTGATGGGTGATTCTTCGAGGCCCTGATTTTTGACGTCCGGGTGCTTAGTTCAATGAACTCTTAGTTTAGAAGGTTGGTTTTTTTTTAGAGGGCACTGATGTTCATGTTTAACTAGGACATCGGTCGATTTTTGTGTAACTGATAATAAACATTTACAAAAAAAAAAAAACATTATTCTTATTACTCTGTCGTGTCCGTTCTCTATTTTCTTGAAAACATATGATAATAACTTAAATTTACTCAACTTGATAAATATTTTGAGTGACCACATACAAACAAGATTAGTTGTTACATTAACAAAATTCAACAAATATTTTTTACATGCAATATTGTTCTTATAACTGAGGATATAAGATTTGTCCGCCGTTAAATTCTTATTACCCTGGAGCGGGCTTCAATCAGCCGTATCATAAAGACATTTCAGAACCTAGCGAAAACTCCCATGTGGGCCGGTTTTTACTGGCGCTCCGAACGTGTCAGGTGGTGGACGTGTCGGCTGATGCTCATCGCCCCGGAGTTACAAAGGTAAATATATCATTACTCTGTCCTTGGTTTACGTAACATTCTTATTACTTTGTTAGTTTTTTTAACACTTGTGTAATCTTAAAAAAAAATGAGTTGTGCTTTTTTAACTGCTTTAAATGCTATCTTACCGTAGCATTAACGTTTGCCTTCCAGTATGATCGTATTATGAACCATCAGCTTGTTTTCAATTTTTTCTTACTCCTCTTTCCCTTATTGCTTTGGAGTCATCGTTTTTTTTTCACTTTAGATGTTGTTATTTATTTATTTATTAAGTCCAAGATACGAGGTAATTAAGTAGAGACACATGCCAGTCGATTTAACCTGCTTCAAAAAAATATGTTATCAATATATTTTAATAAGGTTTATTATAAGAATATTGTGATTTATTGAATTGATTAAAACAACAATGAATAATTGCACATTGTTTTATTTTTAAGTAATTAAAATACCGAGAAAATCACATATTTGATATTTTTTTAAACCTATTCTTACTCCTCTGACGTCAATTTCTTATTCCTCTGGGCACAAAAATTGAACAGTTAATTATTTTCTGAGCGAGTTCATAAAAATGAGTGCCACAACCATATTCATGTTTCTAAATAGATCTACTTTCATGGAAGAACATATTAATTACTCAAATAAGCAAAAAAAAAAATACGACAGAGGAATAAGACAAAAATCACGACCTCGAAGAATCACCCTGATAATTCAGTAGGTAACGATATTTAGCACAAATAGGCTAAGTGCAGTGTTCACCAACAATTAAACCGATGGTTAGCGGTTTAACGGTTGTCAAGTGTATTGACTAACAGCTGATTAAGACTTAACCTTCTGTTAAATTGGTTGGTGAACTCGGCCCTAAGAGCCAGCCAGTTTACCAGCGTATTAGCGACAGGTTGCAAGCCCATCGCCGAACAGTGCAGTCAAGGGCCTTAATCTATATCTATACAGCCATCGCGTCAAACATATTTGTACATGGATCTTATTGCGCATGGCTTTATGCTTTATGGTGTATATTTTTGACATCTTGGGAACGTATATCTATTTATGCCCTTGACTGTAGGTACTACAAGCCTATATTCCATTAGTCGCCTCTTACGTATGTACGACATCCACGGAAGGACATGAAGTGGCACTATTCTAACCCGGCAACAACACGGGGGTTTGAGTTCAATATAATAAAAATTACTAGTTACATGTAGGTAGGTACATAAATATTTAATAATTATTAAAGAGCTATCTATTGATACCTTACGCGATGTTTTTATATTTAAAATAAACCTCTGCTTAACTTGATGGCTCAATGTAAAGTATAACTATGACAAATTACAGCTTTCTAGGACCAAGAGTCTCTGAGACAAACCGCGGACAGACGGACATATGGACATGTCGAAACTTTAAGAGATAATTGTTGACTACGGAACCCTGAAAAACAAGGGTCTAATGTGCTATATTAATACTACGTGGGCAAAATATAGTTAATAAATGGTACAATTGACTCAATTATATTTTTATAAAGTTATTTATTAATTTCACAATAAATAAAAAGTTGTACTTACCTACTTTATAGAAAAGAAATGAAATTTATTATCTTGTGTAACAGGTGCTTTAGTTTAAAGCATTGCTACAACATAAATAAAAGAACATATGTATACGTAGGTAGTTTAAATTTACTTTGTAAGTTAATTTCATTTTCAATTAACAGTTCTTTAAAAATACTTTACATCATTCCTACTCGTAATATATTTAGCCAAGTAAAAATTGTGTTATTACATAATTTTGTGGTCAAAGAGAACAATATAATAAATAACCACTAGATTACCGATTAGAGATAAAATAATTAAATTTACAATGTAGATTGATTTAGGAGCAGTCAACCACATTTCAACCTTAAAAATCGAAATCACTTTCCAAATCCATCTAACACTTAGCGTTGCGGTTTACCAAGAATTCTGGGGCTATACCATAATTTATCTCAGAGACCATAATAAGACGTAAACATCACCTCTTTGCAATATGTCACGTATAACAAAGGCTGCGGTAACGGTCCGCATCATTTGTCTGCCGGAGCTCTATTATTTATGATCTTCTGCCGAAGAAGCAGGACAAAAACGGGGCTGCTGTTAAATATTTGCTTGAGACAAGAGGGGGCGATAATTCGAGGCTATTATGACGTCATTTCACGCCCTTTGTGAGGTCGTCACGCCGTGTCATCTGCTCCTCGAGACGCCTGCCTCGACTATCTCTCGATTAAATCTATTGTGTCATTTTTTCAGTGCAAGCAAGTCGGATGCGCCACCGACGATGATTTCGTCCCGTTCGCCTGTTCGCTCGCCTTCGCAGTAAAACACTAGAGGAGCTGAGCCATTGTCTCGAGGCCCTTTTACGAGCTCGGTTTTGTGACGCTGTTATTGTTTGCGGTCGATAAACATCTCGCCACTAGGTAGGTAGGGATCATCATCACTTTTACCGGTAGTCTATTTAAATAGAGCTCTATTGGATTTGTTTGTCAATTATCCTTGCTTTGAAGGTTCGACGTGAATGAAAACATCTCGCGTTAAGCATAATGGAGCTTATGAACAAGGACTTATTGATTCGGACAAATGATTTGCTGTCGGGCCCCGCGGCAGTGTTTAGGCAGGATCCAAAGCTAGCCGCTGCTATTGATAAGTTGTTTAGGAGTAGACACCAAACAACAATAAATCAAAGCGGCTTGCTGTTACCGGAAAGAAAACTTGAATTTAGTGAGGTACAGCGACTGTTGTCGCAGTCCATTCATGATAAAGGTAGGTAATATTTATAACATAATGGTATCAAATGAATAGATATAAATGAAATGAAATTCTTGGATTCGTTACTCGTTCGACTCAGATGTAAATAAAATGGTAAAACTTGGTCTGTTTTGAAGGTGTCGTTAAGTCTGTGGACATAACAATAAAGGAATCACTCGACGCTAAAAAAACAATAATAAAGAAAGTTGAAGATATTTTAGGTGAAATTAACAAAACTGCAGTAGGCGGGGAAACACCTAAACTCGTAATTAGAAACCAGCGGTTATGGGGAAACTGCATTTACGACCTTGACCGGTAACTACTCAAATAATAACTAGTTCAATTGAATCTAAATTCTGGCACATTGGCCGAAAGTTTTGATTTGAAAAAAAGGTTTTGTTATAAATGCTCAATACCAACTTTTTCAGCGTAACATTAAAATCTTTTACGGATGCCAAAAAGACGACACTTATTTATTCCAGCACGGAAGACAAAACCAGGTTCAACAGGATAGTTTTTGTGCTCACTAAGGTCCATGAATTACTTTCTAAAAATCTAATCGTTACCAGACGGTGAGTCATACATTTTTTACCTAATCCCTTCGCACTATCATTCATTTTTAAAGGGGTTTACTTTATTGACCTAATTTCGTTGACCGGTCAATGCCTAAGGTTTATTCTTACATTTCTCGGGAATAGATTAAACATACAAAAAAGCTTATATATTAAAAAAAGCTTTTCCCGGCCGTGTTATATTCTCTGACGCGATATCGTTGAGCTTTACAGTGTAACTAGCTATGAAGTTAATAATTATTTGATTAAACTAGCCTGTTTAGTATTTGTTTATTAATATTGTAAAAATATTGGTTATTGTTATCAACAGGGAACTTTTTTACCAAAACGTGTCGAGATTGCGCAACCAAGCCAATCTGGACGTGGCTGTTCGTGACGTTTGCTGCCTACTCGAGAGTCCGCCGTGGGACCTGGGGATCGTAGCCACTTCCAAAGGACTTATAGCTGGACCCTTGAAGATCCACGCGAGAGATGGTAGCATTATAGACTGTATGGCGTCAAATGGTAGGCAGACTTTCCTTAACCCAAATCGAAGTTTTATGCAATTATTGAAAAGTACTTTTTCACCTCAGCAGCTCAAACAAGCAGGTTTTGCTGCTTAAAAACAGTGAGCAAAATTCAATTTTGCTGCGAGCGAGAGGCAAAGTAGCTTTTTAATTATTTTTTTTAAATGCCGTGAACAGTGCTGGGGCTACTCACAACATTCGAAAAAAATGAACTTCACTTTGTTCTGTCACTTTCACTTCGATAGGAAAAAAGCGAGAGATAGAAACAACTTGATTCGAAGTTCGATTTTCAAATTCCACACATAGTAGGCCCAAAAAGAAACGCACGTTCGGATGCACACATAACCGTAAAATTGCAAATAAAATTATCTGTTAAAGTTTGAAATGTGTTTATTATAACTATTTTATACAGTAGGTACAATAATTTTTTTATTTAATGTTTTGAAGACAAAATTAATGAAAAATAAGAAGTTTATCATGTATCTACATAATTTTGTTATCGTTTTAACAATCTTTAATTTCGTGACGCGTTTCAGAACGCATTTCAAAAATAGCGGGATTATTGTAGCCAATAGCCATAGACAAGGCCTAGTTAGGTTTTTTTTAAAGCCACAGACTACATAAAGCTGTATAAAGTTGTGTTTGCACTACGGCATTATCAAGTTGAGTGACAGGTTTTATCTGTTTCATGTTTATTTTTTCCACTTTTTATTTTATTAGTATTTTGCAAAAATGCTTGTGATTGATGCATATGCGATCGTGTCGTTATTTAGTCGTGTATTCACCAAATGGTCACAACGGAAGACCTGCGTTGGCCCTACCAGCTTCACGCTGTGTTGTTCTCGCTGCTGAGGTGAAAAGTTGTATGTCTCACACGAGACCAAAGTTTTTTACGTCTCGTATCTTTGAATTCCTCGCTACGCTCAGGATTCTAACCTAGAATCACTCGCTACGCTCGTGATTCAATAATAGAATCCTTCGCTTACTCGGGATTCAAAATCATCACTCGCAGCAAAAACCAACTTTGCTCTCTTGTTGAACAAATAACTATTATCCACTCTCATATCGTTAAGTTCGAATTATAAACACAAAATAATGTTATAAAGTAATGTTACCATTACGATACAAGTCAATCCAAAAAGTTAATCTCACCAACAAGATTCCTTATCAATTTTTTTTTTATAATTGAACGCACATGTCATGTTTTCATTCCAATTTTTACTTGTCTGTGACAGCGCCTGCTTTAACGCATGCGCGGTGATGTGCTAGGTTTTGGCGCCATTTATTGAATACGTTTTGTTTTGCTGTAGTTACTTTATTAATTTTGATCTTTTATTTAGTAGATTGAATGGCAATGTATGAGAGTAGATAAAGTAGTGTATGAAACTGCACATAACTAGGTATTATGCAACAATTTCATAAACTATTTACTATTCTATTTTTTTTTACATTTTTATAGGGACTTTAATAATGCAAGACATAAACGGCATAAAGGAATTCAATTCAACAGCTAAATACATTTTGGTTGTGGAGAAAGACGCAGTATTCCAGAAATTGTTGGATGAAGGCGCATTGGTTCGATTAGGGCCCGTCATCATCATGACAGTGAGTACAGTATTATTTCCTAAGTGAGAATACAATTTTAGAAAATTTGGTTTATATGCTGTATTCGCTTAAAGATGTTGACCTTTTAAAATGCTTTGTACTTCCGTTATAATTATTAAATCATGTAAATAATAGTTCAATTGAACGTCGTCGGCCTCGTCTTGGCTTGCCTCGCCGGTGAAAAAGCAACTCAACACCTGGTGTTTTCGATTGCTTCCGTCTTATACATCAATGCTGTACGAGCATGTAAGTAGGTACCTACTTGGACATCGCTGATGCTGACCACCGCGTACTTATACAAAAAGAGGCAGATTACGGTCACCAAGTATAGCCGTGCTGCAATACGCAACGCCAGCTCAATCCTATGATCCAAACCCAGATATGCAAAGTTTATTTTTAATATAATGGTCATTTTTGGAGGACCAATTAGGAAATTAAACAAAAAGTTATGCAAACCTTAGTGTGTAATAAGAGTAGGTATATCAAATGATAAGGGCTCATTATGATGATCATATATTCTTGTTATTATTGTAAAAAATATATTGTATTGTTAATTGTTGTTTTGATTTTATTCATGAAGGAAGACGAAAAAATTACCATTCCCCCCCACTTATTTCCGAAACAACTGAGCCAAAAAATTTGAAAAAATACAAAATATAGTTAATTGCTTGTAAATTACAGGAAAACCTATAAGAATTCTATCAACAACAAAAAAACGAATGTACGAAACCCTCTCCACGCGAGTTCAACTCGCACTTGGCCGCTTTTTATCATAAAAGTAGCTAATAGGCGATATATTTTTCGTGCAGGGTAAAGGTTACCCAGACGTGTGCACCCGCCAGCTGCTGTGCCGGCTGTGCTCGGAGCTGCGGCTGCCGGCGCTGGCGCTGGTGGACGCCGACCCTCACGGCTTCGAGATATTCCTCACCTACAAATATGGCTCTCTGGTACCTATGACATTATGTTGATGTGTCTTTCTGCATTTTTTTATGTATTATGAATAGTGTACAATCGACCTCGCGTTGCTTTCGATGGAGTATTTAAAAAGGTTTAAAAAAATCGTAGTTAATTTTTGTAGGCAAAATCGAAATTAGAAAGTTATTACTTACTTAGTTATTTTTAAAATTGGAGTAAAAAAGTACAGGAAGCTTATTTCATTAGTTGTTGTTACTCGTATTTATGAATGTTTCGATTAGTTAAACATTAAACAGCTATCTAAATATCATCATTCCAGACTCTAGTCAAACAATAATTCAATCAAGCTTTGTTTGAGCCGTATTTGATGCTTACCCAACGTAACCTTACCTATGGAACCTATGCCACGTTACTTATGCTACCTATGTTACCTGCCCTACCTACGTTACCTATGCTACCTACGAGTATGTTACCCACTATGAATCTACTATTTGCAGGCTCAGTCCCACCTCTCGTCATCCCTGGCCTGTGGTTCCTTGTCACTGCTCGGAGCCCGGCATCATGACGTGATGACCTTGGCCGCGAAGGAAGCCCGACTCAACCTCACGGACCTGGATAAACGGAAACTAGCGTCGCTCTTGAGAAGACCTTATTTGGACACACCTTCTGGTAAACCAATTTACTTTATGACATTGAAAAAAACAAACGAGCAAGCAGGTCACCTGGGGTTGCTGGTGCTCAGGAAACTCTGAGGCCCATGGGCGCTGCAATCTGGATATGCAAATACCTCTATGCTATTGATTTCACCAGAACACTTTTTGCTTGCATTTTATTTTCGGCCCTTGTATCTGGTGTCAATCAATACATTTCCACCATTAAAATAACAATAGCATTTTTGGTGAAAAAAATCCACCTTTTAGGGTAATTTTTTTTAACAACTTTCGTTATTATTTTTTGGTAACGCTGATCGCTTACAAAACATTTAACTTGATATACAATTAGGTATTTCCAAGAAAAACGTAAGCGGTCTGGGTTAAAAATGAAACTTGGCAAATTGCAATAACGGCCTTAAGTAGGAATCTGGAATATAACATTTTGTACCTATTAGGGAATTTTTCTACTATACAATTTATGCGAAAAAGGTATGTTCTTTGTCAGTTTAAAGATATGTAAAACTTATGCGAAATAAATGTTTTCTATTCCATGTCTTCCCGTGGAAGTCGTAAGAGGCGACTAAGGGAATAAAGGCTTGTAGTAGTTGTAGTACTGTTAGGCGATGGGCTTGCTACCTGTCACTAATATATTTACACTGTTAAACATCTCAGCCTAATTGTGCAAATTGTGGTTACAGAGTTATCAACAAGTTTTAAGAGTTGTTGGTAATTCTGTAGCTCTGCCTACCCCACTCTGGGAATGAAGGCGTGAAGGTACGTTTTTTTTTTTTTTTTTTTTTTTTAAGTCACAGGAAGGCAATTGAGCACACAGGCCACCTACCTGATGGTAAGTCGAAACTGTGACCCATAAACATTCGCATTCACAAGACTGCAAATGCACTGCCAACCCCGAGGACTAAGATGGAATGCCTCTATGCTAGTCATTTCACCGGCTGTCTTATCCCCGAACCGGAACACAACAATGCGAACACTGCTGCTTGGCGGTAGGTTAATGGATAAGATGGTGGTACCAACCCGGACGGACCCTGCACAAGGTCCTCCCACGAGTATGTATGTATGTATTCCATTCTATTCTATCCTGTAACGTCATGTTAAAGCAACAAAGTACCTAAATGTTTAGCTGCTTATAAGGCTGGAAGTCTTGACAGAAGCGCGTGGAGCTAATCCCATGTTATTATGTTTAGTCCATTAGAGAAAATACTTACCGAACAATTGTCCTCGCGTGTGAAAATAATTAATTTATTAAAAATATAGTTAGAAGGCTGGAAATGTATGTAGGTACCTACAAGATATTTCACGTTTCCCTGTGGACTAAACGTCTGAACGTAATTAAGTAACCTGGGTACCTATTATTTTATCGAAACACTTTTTAACGAACGAATCATTTCATTGCGCGGAATTTTCATTTCATAGAAAGGCATTTCTCGCCGCATGAGTTATTTCTTTTTAAGTAGTAGTCACAATTAAAATCTAACCTAACCTAATTAATATTTTAAGATACCTATCCTAAAAACATCATGGTTTTAGCAAAAGATAGCGTTCGAAATTTAAATTGATACCTTGTATGATATTGTTCGTTTTGTAAATATATTTTTTTCAGGGTCTCGAATAAAAGAAGAGTTTAACGCCATGTTAGCGTCTGGGGTGAAGGCGGAAATAGAAGCGTTGGCACCAACCACTGCTGCTCTTTGCGATGCGTATTTACCCTCCAGGCTTATACAGGCTGAATATTTAAGTTAAAGTATTATTAAGCGGATAATAAATTTTATGTTTGTATTTTGACTGATTACTTAAATTATTTATAGTATTTTTAATATACCCCTTTATTTGATGCTGTACAAAAATTGAAGTAGGCACTTTAAAGCGTTTTTAATTTACGACGTGTCGGATCCCACTATTTAAATTTTCATACATTAAAGCAATTTTAGAAGCGTTGTAACGTTGACTAGCGGGGCGTGCCGTAGTGGGTTGAAAAAAATTTTTCGTTTAAAAACGCTTTATAACTATATTGCCCTCCTGAGCAAATAAGCAGTGTCCCAAAATCAATAACCAACGCAGGTTTAGTTCTCTTCTCTTAGTAATAAGGTTGATTTTGCTATAGGAATTATATGTGACTTACTGCGTATTAGCTTAGGAGGGCAGTATAGCTATGGATATGCCTCCAATATACATTTTAGTTTTTTTGCATAGTTTGGTAACTAGGTAGTTACCGAATCTATGGAGATTGGCATGGGCTTCTAACAGTTTTCTAGTCTATCCACCAACCACACTTAAAGATAAATAAAAGCTACTGTTTTTATTAAGTTTTTTTTTTATCAAAGGTAAAAATAACAGTACCCATAGCGCCACCTAGAATTTAAAAATATAAAGTCTGTTAGAAACTACTTAGTACAATCATTCGTTGTTAGATGGCAGTAAACTCGGCTTGCGAACAGCGACATCTACTTGTAAATTGTTTAACCGTTAAGTTAGGGGTGGGTCTGACTCGGTTTGAGTTTAACTGCGTTCTATGTTGCCAATAGAGGGAGACGTTTCCACAAATTGATTCAAACTATAACAAGGGTTGTTTAGTGGTGTGTATAAACACAGAAGAAAAGGTTCGTCACTTTGGGACCTTAACAACGTTTGTAATAGAGTTGAAAACTAACGAGCCTTTTTATTTCACGACTGCACATTTTGTACAGGGCACTGACGCGTGAGTTCAGTAGGCTGCTAACGTTTCTGTTTTCAATCGACTCAAACAAGCCGATTTAAAAAAACTGGGCAAGAGCATGTCGGATCATGCTCAGTGTAGGGTTCCGAAGCCGTTACAACAAACAAATTAGACCTCGCGATAAACTTAACTTTGCCGTTGGAAAACTGTTATCCCCATACATCGACATAGGTCGCGGACAGTTTACCACAAATAAGTTTTCGGTAGGTATAAACATTTAAACCGTTTGTAGCTCAAGAACCACTGAAGTCTACTTAGTAGTGATAGTTTTAATATTAAATTCATTATATGTGCTTTAATTTAAGATATTTTTCAGAATTTTAGTAGGTATTAGTAGTTTTGGCTGTAGGGGACACTTAATTAAAAATTAGTAAATCATATTCAACCAAAACTTAAAATCAACACACAAACGTCGATGTTTTGTACATAATCTGCCTGCCAGATGTAATCGTTTTTTTTTTTTTTGAACTATTTCTGTGGAACTAGTTGTGAAAAAATACGTACCTAAATTAATAACGTTTCTGTCTCTTATTCTTAAACGTGTACAGGTAATTCTAGGTTTAATACTTATAATAAATGACTGTTTTGTCGTGTAAGTAAAACAAAAGAAAAAAAATGATTTAAGTATTATATTTTTTTTTAAATATTTTTTAAAGTAGCTTATCTGTCTTTTTTTGAAAAAAAACTTAAAAGAGAATTATCTCGAAAATGATTCATTTTTGCAAAATGCATGTTAGGGTCAAAATGACTGCAAATGACCTCCCCTATAACCTCTTACCGGGAATGTATGCAATAACCAATATCCCTGTATAAGTACGAGTGTAACATGAAATCGCCGCGGCCAAGAAATCTCTGAAATATGACACCCCCCTCGGAAAGAATTCCTGCTTTAAAAGGTCGACAGATCTTTTTGGTGGGTGCTCTCACGGCTCTCACCACAATTACTTAAAATTAACTTTGTGGCGGGGCTCCAACCACTCGACCATAGGAGTAACTCCGGTCTGAACTCGTACATACTCAACGAGATCCTTCGCCTCCGTTGCATTCGTAGAGTAAAGTAATCAGGACACGTACAACTGCGTCGTGGGCATAGCAGGCAACGGTAGCAAGTGGTTCTGTCTGGTCGGTGCGGTGCTGCACAGGTTCCTCGGGGCAGGCTTCCTATAGTGGTAGCGATCCGGACGGACCTCGCACAAGGTCCTACCACCAATTTTATTATTAAGTATTCCGGTTTTATTTTATTAAACAATTTAAAATCGTGAGATTGGAGTCAACCGACCTATTTCTTTCTGACGTCTCCTAATAACGTCTGCTTTATTAACAATGACTTTGACAGCACATTTCAAAATGTAATACGTAGTCTCAGTTTTGATTTTTATTGTGGATAAATTTATTGAATTGACGCAAAATGCGATTCAAAATAATAATTTTCAAATAATTTCGAAGATATCTTCAAATTATCTAGTGTCTGGGCAAGTATAATATGGAACATAATGGTGTAACAACTTGCGATAAGAAGTTCACGTCGCGAGCCAGGCCGACCAACAACACCGGCGCGCCGCTCAGGCTGCGGGCCGACCGCCGGTCCTTCAGTGTCAACGAGGCGGTGAAGTCGCTCGACCTGGCTCTGTGCAGATTGAAGAAAGGAAAGTTGGCTTCCGAGTACAGTGTGGCCAGTGCCGCACGCAAGGGTCAGATCAGGCGCGGCATGACGATGGCGGACATGTTCGTCGACAGCAAGAGCGTCGGGTCGACCTACGCTCAAGGGACGGAAAACGCTTCCCTCGTGTCCATGAATTTCTCCCACTACGAGTTGATGCGTAACCTGTCGCGCTCCAACTGCAACTCGGAGGGCGCGTTCAGTGGCTCCACGAGCACCTTCGCTCGCCCCATGGACACCAGCGTCACCGACGAGCACCTGGAGCGGTACTTCCGGAGCGCCGAGATGTGGACCCGGCGCTGCACAGACGGCCCCAGCGGTATACGTTTCAATTTACCAGAAAAATAATAACTTCACGTATCATTCACTTTCTATGAAAATATAAAATGAAACTTCCCAATGAACGATTATGTAAATTTTAAAATTTTATTTATTTAAAGAAAATTTACAATAATAACAGAATAATCTCAGAATTTACAAAAAAAACGTACCGATCTATACAACACTGTAACTCTTAAACGTGACGATAAGATTTATAACACTGATTAACAACAACGTGATTTCTGATGCTTTACCTAGGGTTTACACCATCAAGGGTGCGATACTGAATACAACAATTTATGCGGGCACGGGTGTAGCGGACCTACTCAATCTTACAAATTATATTTCCCTGTTACAAAATAGTTTCCAATATGTAGTATTATAAGAAGGCATCCTGGCTTTATTGAGTTTTATGGAATAAGTTATCGTTGTATTGAATTGCTGTATTCAGTAGCACGCACGTCATCAATCTAACCACTAAGAAAGTTGACCCGCGTCACTCTAAAGTTTCGAAGGCGGACACTACACTGCATCTTGATTGCACTCCACTAAAACATTATATTCGACAGAGACGACGTGAACTTTAAACGAGCGACACGTGCTCGTATTCCAACGATTCGTTTTAAAATTGCTAAGTGTATTTATTTCATGTTGTACAGTCAGTTTGCTAATAGTTGGCATTGGCACGGCTGTAGGGCTTATGGCATACCTATTACCTACTGTTACATTGACCATGGCATGAAATGGCTACTTGAACGCCAAAAAATCACCTAATGCCGTGCTGGTGCTGGGCGGATGCCAGTCGTGTACAGACTAATGTTGTTGATAAAACTGAGGCCCTAGCCAAGATGCAAACGCCACTAACATTTTTCTTTTTTTTTCACTCAAAATGTATGGGGTGACGTTCTTGCACGTTGCGATACACCCCATGGTCAACTGTCGTCGCCCCGTATCTACATTTTGAATGATATGAAAAGAAACACATTAGTAGCGATTGCATCTTGGCTAGGACCCCAGTGGGAGAAAATATTTCTCGTGGAGTACATTCAAGACCAATTTGCAAAGGGATCCTAAGAACACAGCATTACTGATATACATTTATACCACATCCATTTATTGAACCTGCTTTAACTGAACAAATCGATCTTAAGTATCTAAGGACACGGCGACGACGAAACTAACCGCTACGTCTCCGTTGTAGCTGAATCAATGGGAATAAGGAAATAATTGACATAGTCATCACATAACCACCTTAAATATTAATAATATTTAATCATTGTATACAACTTCAATAATGTTGTTGTCGCCATAGCTCACTCATTATTGATTATACTTGTACAATTATTGCATTATCGAGTAATTGCTTAGCAACGTTTTCATGAAAATCGTTTGGTTCCTTACTTTAGATCCTTTGACAATTTTAAGTCGTCAAGTTACGGAAGCTTTCATCATGATGGAAGACTAAGGGAGTAATAATGTATAAAAGGAAGAATACTTATATTGAAAGCGGTGTGCAATTTAAGATCGTGCTACAGAACAACCCGTTACTTTAATCACTTGCTTTACAAAATACAACACACGAATTAAATTGGTGTTATCAGCCGCAATTTTCGTATAACTTATTATCTAAGCAAAATCTCAAAATATTTTAAAACTAATTTCAAGTATTGCTATCATTACTTTGGTTGAATCGGCGGTGCGCGCGGGAGTGGGCGGCGCCCGCCGGCGCGCGCGCAGCCCGCGGCGGAGGCGGCCCCGCTAATGAAACCAATACATACAACAGATGTAAAATTTAAAGCACCCGGTTTCAATACTCTCTCATATTTAATCTAACTATAAAACCTCGTATGGTGTGTGATATACACGTAGTCCGTATATATTGTCTCTTTGTTTAATCAATCTGAAGAACAAAGCAATATCATTACAATAATTATAATGGAAGTATTTCAAAATATCTAAAATTAATATTAACCTTATCATTAATTAATAATTATAATTTAATAATTACAACGAAATTGATTTCGCTAGGCCTACATTATCAGATGGAGACATTAAAATTATTTAATATAATTATATTTATTCAATATCGTTAAAATTACGCAATAGAAGAATCACAGCATCCTTAAGACCATAATTGCAATTGAAATTAATCTCTTCGACGTACCGTAATTTAATAATACAATGATTTTAAAATTTAGACCAAATTGGCAGTCTTCACAAACATGGAATGTACGATATGCGTCTATGTAGGTTCCCGGCAACGCTAACAACATCGGCCGATATCTATAACAACGATGAAGTGACTAGCTCTGGTGAAACCAATAACAACGGTATATTACTAACAAACCAACTCGGCGACCGCCCTCATTAGGTACTCAGTTATCTATCGAAAGGCAAATTTTGTACAACCAAATTGTACTGGTGTCCAGTTCTACGGTGATCGACATTCACCGACTACAAAATATTACGATTTAGATTACATACTGTTTATTTATATTTGAAACTATTTTATTTATAACTATTACCCGCATTGGCCTGATCAACGGTTTCGGAAGTTAATTTCATCACTCCTCACTCGGCGTCTTGACGCGATATAGTTACTAAGAAAGGTTTAGGCTAAATATTACTAATATATGTAGTTTTTGTACTAGCTAGTATGATGATAGGTGAGATGCATAATTACGTTTAGTTGCTTAGTCTAGGAAGGAGTAATTAGGTAACTGGTGTGTGGAGCAAAAGCAGCTAAGGTTAGGGAGTAATCAAGGTCACTTCATTTCTAATTATTATGAATCACTATAAAATGCGTTTTTTCGACCATATAGTTCATAGTTTATGAATATATTTTCTATCTACATAACTTACTATTCATGAGGTATTTCAACAGCGCTATATAATTTAAAAACTCTCAATTTCTCAGTATTCTGTCTTTCGTATTCAAACCAAATTAGAATAATGATTATTTGGTATTGATAAGCTCCTTAAGGTAAGCAGTTAAATAGTTCAATAATAAATCAATATTGCGACTTTGATTAACCAATATAATAACCAGATAAGTAAATAAAAAACAATTTTAATATCATTTTGGGTAACAATATAAACAACAATAGAAAGGGGTTCGATAAATTCTCTTTAAGCTAGTCATTTATAAGACTTTAAAAAGGAGTAGATAATGTAGAAAAGCTTTGGTATAGTAAAGGTGGCGGTAGAAAATAGTAGATAGTAAAAGCCTAACGTGACAAGCTCGAAATTGTTTGAATAAACATGATCACAATATTATATAATTACATGAACGGAGTTGACCGCGTCGCGCGAGCCGCCGGCGCCGAGGAAGTTATAAAAGGACAGGTCAAAAGGTAACTCGACTAGAATTTATTCTCTATCTAGGCATTAAGAGTTAGCAAAGACACAATATGTTAGTTTAGCCGAAGGTGCTAGAGCAGAGTTATTATGGTCTTATTGCTTTATATTTGATTAAAGAACTTTTAATCTAACCGTTTAACCCGCTGTATGCTTCTATCAAATACGTATTGTTCTAATTAAATTTCTATTGCTAATACCTTTGTTAGATATTATGCAACTGCGCAGGGCGAACCGACCCGTAATAGCCGTACCTACCGTCTAGTCTAATCACAAGCTGCTTCGCATTCACATCGTCGTCACATAAGACATCGTCAATGTACCCAACAAAAGGCGTTACTTAACCAAATGGGGGAACACATTTCATTAAAGCACTATCTCGTGTTTACATATTTACAAGGAGTAATATGATAACAATAGCCCCGGAGGTAGCCTGGTTCCAGTAGTTGCTGGTTGAGGGTTGCGAGAAGGGGTGGGACGAGGTGCCACCCTTATCTGTCTGGGGGCGGCAGCTTGGTGTCCTCAGGGTCGAGGGAGAGGCACACGCGCAGGTAGTCCTCCATGGAGCGGTACACGTGCTCGATCACGCCCTTCAGCTCGTGCCCTTCGTCAGCGTAGGCCTGGAAACATGTCATTAGTCAAATGACTAGGTAAATAACAGGGTAAGGATTTACCTGATATTAAAACAGCAACCCAGTTTCAGTGCAGCAGGTAGAGCGCTCCGCCCTTTTGCACGCTTCAACCAGTATTACATGGAGCCCAAATACAACTTTGATGGTCGAAATTCAAATGAGATGCCTTGTAAATGCGTTTTAAGAGGATTGTGAAGCAAATATTTTGCATACAAAATGCGATAGTTACTTAATATTTCTCTTTTCTTTAACCTAGTCCGATTTTTGTTTTTTGAAAATATTGCTTGGGAAGAAACCAAAAATGGAAACATACAAACCTTTTTACTAAACTTTTCATAACAACTACGACATTTAAAAAAATCGTGATGATAGGACTTGATTTAGGGGGTGAGAAATGTTATCGCCCGGAGCTAAAGTATAGAAAAAAATAGACAGCTACGCGATTTAAGCGTCGGTTATCAATCCTCTTGAAGTGTGAGGGTTTACCTGATACCGGAACAGCACTCCAGCCTCGGTCAGCGCCCTCGCCAGCTGCAGCGCGTGCGGGTACGGCGCGCTCATGTCAGCCATGCCGTGCAGCAAGTAGAGCGCGTGCGGCGGCACGTGGTGCACGCGCTGGGATGCATCCGCCTCGACGTAGCCTTTGAAGTTTACGGACGGTGAGCCTAAGATGCGCTCCGTGAACGCTGCATCTGTGGGAACAAAAGTTTGATTCTGTTATACAAAAGCACAATTTGCTGTAAGTATACTCGTATCGATCACACAGATTTTTAATGCCACCTCTATCAGGGATTGAGAGGATCGCCGTCGGGATCAATATGGCGAGATTCGTCTATGACTTATTTTATACCTAGATGCGAGGAACATTGAACCCATAAATAATGCAGTTCTCGTAATAGCAGTTATTTTTCTGCAATCGGAACTAAATGTGTTTGTTAGAATATTTTCTTAAACATGAATTTTCTATTCGCGTTTTTACACGATCTACTTTTTTCCAATCGCATATTTCCCAATCAAGATCGTTCCCTTTTTTTCCTACTAGTAATTGGGTCGAAATAGGTAGGTAAGTTTAGTTTACGTTATGTTTGTAGCACTCAGAAATAGGAGCTTCGTTGATATTATGGGGTTAGGGGAAAACACCACTGTAAAAACTTTTATTCGAAAAAAAACGCAAATTGAAATTCTGCTACTAAGAAACAACGATTGAAGCGAAAGAGCGACACTTACTATAGTAGAGCCAGTCGGTGATCGGCGATACGGCGATCCCGCACTTAAGCGTGTCCTGCTGGGAGCCTAGCAGCATGGACGTGACGTAGCCGCCGTAGCCCCAGCCCCACACCGCCACGCGCGTCACGTCCAGAAACTTGAACGTCTCCAATAAATATCTACAATCAAGATATTAATAAACTAGTAAAATTTTATTACTTTTTTATTGTCACAGGTTTAAAATCGAAGCTACATTTACCATGGAGGTGCATGAGATTAGAAATGTAATTACATCAGAAACTAATCACTTTCGAGTAGGGAATCATGTGATAAAATGTATCGCAAATGAGCTCTTCTTTTACCCTCAAATGTATCGAAAATAATGGAATAGAATAGAATAGAAAAACATTTATTGCCACGCAAAAAATAGTACACAAAAAACATGCAGCTTTTAACTTAGCTAATAGGCTTAAAGTATAGTATAAAATAAAGCTAACACAGAACAAAGAAGGAAATATGTGGCAAAGGATTAGACTCAGCGTTTGCCGTGGGCGCGCTCCGGCAGGATCGCGCTCTCACAGCGCTGGTTTTCAGTCTGTCCCTGCTGCCGTGCAAACTTACTATCTATTCCTTTTAACCCTCTAGCTGGTATTTGCTTAGTCACTCATGCAGCGCGATATCTCTTAAAAACTCCCGTACGGTCTTATGTGAGTCTTACCGAATTAACTCGAACACGAAATACTTTTCAAATGTTCCTGCACTGTACTTGAGTATTATTTAAAACGTACCTAATAACAGCTAACTGGTCGGCGACCTCGACGCCGCCGAGCCGCCCGCGCAGCAAGGCGCGCGGCAGCCCCCGCGCGCCCGCCACGTCCAGCTTCACGTACACGACGTCGTTCCGCGACGACATATACGTGCCCCAGTCCACCATGAACTCCTCCGTCACCTGCTGGCTGCCTGGCCTGCCATTCCTGCAACGCAAGCACATAGAAAATTGATCACTGCGCTCGAGATTAGGAAAGCACTTCGAAGTATCATCATCATCAAACACGTCACATCAACCAACATCCACTCGCACGTTAAATCCAACAGTGACGATATGCAAAAAAGGAATTCATACAGAAGTTAATTGTTTTTACCGCAATAATGTCACTATAAAACATTTTTTTCGTAATTTTGTGACGCTGTGCGCACTTGTTTGAGCAGTGTAACCTATTCTCTTACTATGTAATTAAAATAAACCACTATATATCTATTTACCCGCCTACGAGTAAATCCTTCAGTCACCTTGAAGATACTTACGGGCAAGATGGAGAAGTGGAACTCTAATAGCTGCACTCAAATTCAGTTAATGACGATTAAGTCGTTTGACGAGTTGTAACGAGTTCATTGTCTCTAAAATATTTGGGTATGGTGGTAAGCTAGCACTAAAACCAACTAGATTTAAAGTTTAGAATACTCGTATTTTGTAGAAATCTGAGTTGTAGGCGATTTTATTCAGGCTCGGGTCAAAATATAGGTTATTTCGACGACATTGCAAAAGAATCCACATATTAAGGCGGATATACACTATACGTACACTTGCACAAGGACCGGGAAAGCAGCGTCACGGAGTTCCTCACGCCAAGAGGGAGGCAGCAGCAGTTGCACTCGGGCTTTGGACCCGCTGCCGAGCTGCACGTCGAACGACCGACGAGTCGGCAGAGCTAACTCTCGTAACCGTACAGATCTGTAAAACGAAACACACCACATGTCTTTATATAGTATACGACAAATTTCAAGCTACGGAACGTATTTTAATGCTGTTTTGATCAATAGAAGAGAGTTCAAGAGGGTTTGGTCAAGGATTTTATGGATACATTCTGGATTATGCAACGATGTTACATAAACTGAAGCGAACCGAGGGCAGGTAATTAGTATTTATGTTGTTGTTGTTGGTGACTGTTAACTGAAGAGTATGAGAGAAGCAACATGTTACTTACTTATAAGGCCGCGTGTCATACAATATTCTCTCTAGCTTATGAGTTTGTGCATCGTGTAGACCGGCTAGTGGGGGTCCTGGCCCGCGGCACTCGAGCACGTAGTGTGAGATCCCGACGCTGGGCTTGGGCGGGGAGAAGGTGGCCGACCAGTAGGAGCAGTTTGCGTAGTGTAGCCGCACCGGCCACACGGATAGTTCGCAGGTCAGGCAGCGGGGCTCCTCGCGCTCGGCGCGCGCTCTCACCGAGTTACTACCTCCGTTGTAACTAGGATCCTGGACCACGTATACGTGCCTCTGGCCAGGTCTTTCAGCGCTACCTGTACGATACAAATAACAGAATTAAAAGACTGGATAAGTACTTATTAAAAACGCTCACTCGCCACACTCGCAACTGATGAATCCTATACCGTAATAATTCCAACATGCGGGAGTTCCTCTTGGAAGTTGATGAAGGGGACAAGCGTTTTAGCACAGTTATGACAATTTGGTTAATAAGTTAGGGTAATTATTCACGCAGTAAACTCGTAACTTCACTCAATAATTATACTTAATTTGATTTTTTTCCATCAGCATATCAAGTTGCAGTCTAGGTATGAACGACCTTTCTTTGCCTGAACCTAGCAAAAAACATTCGAGTTAAATTATAATTTATCATTTTCACCCTTTTAGGGTTTCAGTCAATTTATCAGCATGCAGTTCATGTTTAACGATTAATCCAGTCAGTTATACGTGTACGTTAATCTAATTAAAACATCAAAATGTGTCGATCTAATTTTACAATATAAACCGGATAATGTCCAGCTATAAGTAAACAGTAACTTTTGAAGGATTATGTTTACCTAAATAATAAACTAAGTGGTTGATCTCGTCCCAGGCCAGGATCTCGGTGACCTCGACCTTGCCGTGGGACAGCACGGCCAGCCTCTGCCGCACCACGTCCACGTGCTTGATGTGCGTGTAGTACTGCCCTCCCCCCTCCTGCACGGCGGCTAGGAGGAGGAACGCACTGCCGTCTTCTGAGTACACCGGCTGCTGGTGCACTTCCAGCCATGGCTCGTCAGTCGCCTTTTCTGAATGGGTCTAAAGAAGTTGGCGTGTTATTAATGGACGCTCGTGGGCCCATTTTGCAATGTTCCTTCACTAATTCATCAGCCTTAACTTTAAGAGTTCTAGTTCTAGTAACTATTGGAGTTCAAGATAAATATCGTTATACCATATGTTCGAATCAGCAATACCTCTGTACAAGTCCAGTTGGGTGCGTAGCAGCTGCTATAAACGGTTAAGTTCTGCGCTCTGTTTATCCATACTACTCCTACGTGAGAGTTGTCTTGGCCCACCCACTGGGCTGATATGAGATAATATTCCCTGTAAAAAATAGAGCTTAGTAGAATGTCAAGTCATTTTAGCAGGAGCCGCAGGCTTATTGCATAACGCACCCGCAATCGTTTTCATTTTGACAGTCCGAAGGCGAGTCTGCTTTCAAAATGAAAATTATTGATCAACTTTTTTTTTAAGTGAAGTAGGAGGCAGACGAGCAAGCGAGCCACCCGATGGCGAGTGATCGCCGCGACCCATAAACACCCGCAACACCAGAGGAATCGGTTTGCGATTGCGAGAGCGGTAAGCAACAGGCCAGCAGAATATGATTACGAGACAGATACATACATTCCATCTAACGTGTTTGGTGGGTTGATCTCCCATCTCGGCGGCGACGTCGAATTTTGAACTGCTACTATTGATAATTGTACTTTTGGTATTGAACTGCCAGGCTGAAAGAACAACATCAATTGCAAATGTAGACCATGGCCATGGTCATATCTATACATTATCTTTACATTATTTGTTTACTAAATAAATGCCATAAGCTGCGTCATAATCGCAATCAGCAATAAATATTTTCGGAAAAATTTAAAAAACAAAAATGTTTAGTGTCGTCGTAGGGAATAACTTAACTGGATATAAATTCAGGAGGCTACTTCCATTCGATCAACCAAAGATGTAGCGACTCGGTGACAGGAAATGACAGTCACAACTTAACAACTATCAGCCTTGACGTTTTTCAAACACGACGTACCGTGGGATATCTGATAGTGACGAGATCCGGGAAGGAAGAAGGCGAGGAGCTGTTGAACGCCGGCTGCAGGAAGCCGGAGCGCGCGGCGCCGGCGCCGCCGATGCCCTGCGCGATGCTGGGGAAGCGCAGTTGCGACACCGCGCTGTCGTCGTACTGCACGTACAGCACCAGCGAGCCATCGGCGGCGCCCCACGCCGAGGATGGGGCTTTCGTCACCTCCTCTGCAATTTCAAAGGATAAAATTAATCCATATAATGTTACAAGATTTATAGAATAAATTTTTAACACATAGGTACTTGTTTTTATAGTCCCACCTTCCACCTATGACGCTCTTGTACTTTGCAAAGGCTGGGCAGATATTTCACAAGGGTTCTACGTTAAAACTTCCACCTTACGATTATTCGGAAACATAAGCCCGAAACCATTTTAGTCTTAGGTATATAGGCATTTTTGCAGAGATTGCGTATTAATAACGAGCTTTATTTTTCAACAGCAAACGAAATAAACATCCCGTATGCCTTATTATTTCGATAGCTGGTGACGGGCGCCGGAATCCGCTGGCTGCGGGCGGCCCGGGAGCTGTCAGTGTATTGTACCTTATGATCTTCGGGGGAGGCGATATTCTGCAGTGGTGTATTTCATAAATGATAGCGATACCTTGATAGAGCCAATCGGAGACGCCATTGTAGACCCGGCCGGGGCTGGCGTCCGTGGTGAGCCGCAGCAGTGGCGCGATCTTGGCCGGCGGGCCGGGCCGCGCCAGCACCTCGTTGTCTGCTGCCAGAAGTAAGGCACCTTCGGTTCCCAGCCACGCGGCGTGCTGCCAGTCCCAACTCCTCTGGCCATCGCCGAAGAGTGGCATGTGGTGGCTGTTAAAAAACCCCATACTGGTGATCCTTTGCTCCAAAATATGTATGAATGAAACTATTTTTGTAATGCAATGTACGTTATTGTCCGAACAGGAGAATAACAAACAGAAAAAAGACAGAAGCTACAAGGTTGGTGAATCTTTTCTTCAAGAGATCTTTTACTTGTTTACCTTTGAGCAATTGTAAGACAAAGCAGTTGGGTTTGTTTTATTGAATGAGTAATAGTGGATACTGGTGAAGAGCAGTTGATATACAGGGGATATAGTGGGCCTTACAGGGCCTCTATTCAAAACCGTAAAAACCATATCGTGTTTGAGCTGTTATCGTATTGTCACCGTTTTGATAGCTCTTATTTACTTGACAGACTTGAACATTAATGGCGGCTGACGTCATAACAATACCATAACAGGTAAACTACGATATCGTTTTGACCACCTATAATACCGGCCCTGGGGCATCGTAAGCGCACAGGTGTTGAAAATATGATAAATCATGTTTAGTGAAAGTCGCACGGAAAACGAGATATCTCAACTTTTAAAAGTTTTGTAAATGCTGTATCCTGGTTAACCATTTTTGATGCCACGACCACAGTTATTAGAATTTTTCAGTTTTGTTTGCTGTGAAAGAAAGCTGATTAAATAGGCTTTAAAATCTTTATCACAATTTTAATAAATAATTAGCAGTTTTTAAATTTTCTAAGACAAATTTAAAGTTTAAGAATCTTAGTTTTTCTTCCGGTAAGTTTGACATCGCACAGTGTAAAAAAAATGTATTCAAACTGTTGTGCTGCTTTCTTAAAAAATGACCTGTTTAATGGAAATTATAAAACGATATCACAATTGAGATTAATGATTATATGATAAACTGTCTTTCAAAACATTAAAAACCAGTTAACTTGATTTTAAACGGAAGCAAAATAACTTCGCTGCTATAACCAATAATCTCAATTGTGATATCATTTTAGAATTTTAATTCATCAGATATTTTTTAAGAAAGCTGCATATAAAAACCACCGTGGGATATGGTCGTGCTATCAAAAATAGTGAACCAGGGAACTTCATTTCCAAATTAAAAAAAAAATAGATATCTCCTTTTCCGTGTGACTTTTACAAACATCATTTATCATATAGCTATCCAGCTCTGTAAGGTAGTCCACTATATCTCAGACACCCTGTATAAGACGCTATTCGAGACGTGATAGTAACGGGGGTTCGTTACTATACGTTCAAAATGGCTGTATAATACCCCAGATTAAATAATTTACCACTTATCTTGTAATATTGCGCATTGCGCTTTATAAAATACCATTTCCTGGTAAAACCTCCAATCTGCTTGATTTCAGCCACGCGTAAATCGTATTTTCATGTTATAAATCCCCAGAAGCGCTGGAGTTTTCGCCGGCCACTAACAACGTATTGCCTCACAACTCCATTCCGAACCCGGGCGTCTCGAACCAAACTACATTAAAATTCTACTCGCAAATTTTCGAATAAATTGAGAATCGTATTCACGTATCCATCGTCAAATCGATTTCTTCACCCGAAGAAAAGAAAGGAGGAAATTCACAAAGTTGACATGATTTGCCAAAAAGAAAATAACACGGTAAACTTTTAAATCAGTTTAAAAAGTCTCGTTAAAAGAATTTATTTAATATTCATACGACCGAATTCGACTGAAAGCGAAATAACACAATGCGAATAAAAAATGTAACATCTTTAGAAATAAAGAGATAGTAAAGTAGTAACTAGTTTATCTACTACTGCTCAGACTAATTACTTCGTCGTTATACTATTTAGCCAGATAAGAAAAGTCAAATGCGTTCACTAACATATTGTCAATTAAACGTTTTAGGTTGAATATAATTCCTCAAATTTATCCGGCTGTTAACACCATTGCCCTGGCCTGGTGTGTAAGCGGGAAATTAAAAATTAAACACACGCGTATGAAGATTTGCCGCAGCTGCTATTAAAATTCCACGCGTACCTGGCAGAAAAATGTATAAAGGGAACGAATTCAGATCGTGCAGATATTTTAAAATTCCTTGACGGGAAACAGAATCGTGCCCTGCCCGGACGGGCCAAAATATTTGGAAAATTGAATTTTTTTTACAGAACTAAAACGGTATACGGGTAAGGACCAAAAAGTTGGTTCATAGTTAAACGCAGTTAACCATACACAACACATAACGAAGTCGAAAAAAGAACCGTTGTGTGACGATAAGTATCCCTACAATTGTATGGCTATTTTTATTTTCCTGTCGTAGAAAATTTAATTGATTGAGTTAGCGCGCCCAATTTATACTTACTATAAAAAGGCTAAAACGTAACTCTTATGAAGGCGGAAGACAGTTTTTTCGATATACGTATCAAATAGAGTTGTGAGTGAAAATCGATTTGGGAAAGCGAAATTGAATTTACTGCATCGTAATGTAACCGTAAACTCCACGCGAGATACTTCAAATATTCGAAGGTGAATATTAAAAAAAAATGACTTACTCATTGGTGACGTCATAAATGGTATAGTGAGCAGTAAACGTCCGTCGATAAACCTGATAACAAAGATATTGTTGTAGCGATTGAGGCACTGAAGTTTGTAACGAGCGTCTTGTTTATTTTATAAAAAACCAATTAAAAGTTTACGAGCCGCCGCCGTACCTCCTTGATATTGTGTTGGAAGAGCACGAAACGCAAGTTCGGCGAGCACTGATACCCGCGCACATTCAGCTGCCTCTGTAAAAGAAGGTTAAAACACTTCAGAGAAACATTCCGTTTGAAACGGGGAGTTTTTTTAAAAGTTGACTCAAAGTTTGCCCTTCAATCGAGGCGATAACTCGATGGTCTTTTGATATTATTTTAAAAAGTCAAACTTTGTTCGTATTCGTATACTTAATTATAATTACTTATGTTACGATCAGGTGTCGGCTGAGAATCGCATTTGTGTTAGCAGCTTTAAATTGGATTAGGTATTTATTTACGTCGTTGAGAGTTTTCGTGGGGGAGCGGTAGCATTCTCGGTCAGTAAAGTGGCAAGTTGCGGTCACTCGGCTATATAGAGCGGCTTAAGCAGAGGCTTTCAGGCGGCTTTCATAATAACAATATGGCGGCGAGGCATCTACGCAAATGGGGTTGTGTAACAGGTAATTCGCATTCACCTGAAAACGCCTGTTCTATTAAAGGAGCGTTAGTATGAATTTTGTATATCCATCAACAACAATAACACAAAACAGTTTCGCAGTACCTAGTCAGGTTACATACATAAGTTGTATATTTATCGACATCATGCTCGGAAATGTTAACCTGTTGTAAAAACAGCCCGTGAAGTTTTGCGTTGTAGGCAACAGCAGCGATAACGAAAATTTCATTATAACCCGCGTTTTTCACTTTTTATACCCTGTTTGGGTACAATAAAACAAATAAATAATTAAGTTCGAACACTCTCGTACTATCAAAGTTCTCCCATGCATCTCCCATGTATGTTTTACATTTTAAAATGTCGGTTAACCCATGGTTAACGTTTACAAACGGCGTTAAAATATAGTGTAAGAATAGGGTATTTAGAATGTAAGATATTATAAGATTATTAGACTATTTTTAAGATTGCTGTGCCCTAGCAGGGTTCATGTTGAACATAACATATACTTAAGACCTTTTGTATACAACATGATCGCAATAAACGATTTGATTTGATTTGATTTGATTTGTGTATGAAATAGTTTTAAATAAACACATTGCGTTCAGAAACAATAAATTTACATATTTTAAACCTTCATTTGTACCAATTTGTTGTACCTATTTCGAATATACCTATAAATGGCATGGTGAATGATGTCGCCGACGATGGTGGCGCTCTTTTAATTCGAAGGCAAATTTTGGGATTGTTCTTAAATAACAATTGTTTTACGTATTCTCGCATTTTTGGACAAAAGCAAATAGCCTTGGCCAGGCAGGGCGGTTGCTGGACTGGTTTTGACTACCTGTTTCCTGGTTTTTGTAGAAATGTACCTTTACATAAGAGTATTATGTTTGTATTGTTAAATGCCCTGGCTCCAGATGAGTTCGGCGCAAGACAAGTGAACTCACGAGTGTGTGGTTGGTCACCAGCACAGTGAGGCTGTTGTTGAAGGTGTCCAGCGCCAGCAGGCCGCCGTCGTCGCTCTGGTACACGAGCTGGTGCGAGTTGACCCAGGTCGTGGGGAGCCGCTCGCCCGTCAGGTCGCCGCGAAGGAACTGCTCCAGCCGCATGCGCCGCCCCGACCAGTATAATAATTCGTCCACATACCTGGAAGGGTGGGATTTTAATTCTTATTTCAGTGCTTAGCGACTCAATGTATTTTACGCATTTTTTCTAATTGGCAGCGTTTGATTATCAAACACTTTTTGTTTTATATTCATGCATAATTGCGAGTTTAATTGCAATGAAATAAATATAATGAATTAACTACCTACATGTTAATTCATTATATTTATTTAATAATACAAATTAGTATACTCGAATGCGATGTAGGATGACATAATAAGAGAGTACATTTAAACTTTGTTATGGCTTACCCTAGTAAATAAATCGCTGTAACGATGCCAGCTATTACACAACCAATGACCATCAATGAAAATATTATGCTTTTCCAGTTGTGTCCATCTCCTGGGTACAACTCCTGAAATAAAAATGATTACGAGATTAAATTTATTATCCGCAGCATGGAGTTAATGATCACAAAAGGCATCATCATACATTCGTACAGTCGAGGACAAAGATTTGCATACAATTTTGCATCTTATTTCAATGGGATATAGTTCTTAAGTCATAACCTACAATAATATGTACAAAGATAATTCTGACTGTTCGGTGGCGTGCAGGGAAATGTTGCCCCCCGCGTATACAAGTTACCTTGGTGGTTACTTATCTCTGCAACTGACTGTACCTAAGTATAAGACAAACCACGTTTGTGGATATTCAGATATTCAGTCATACAAAAGTATGCGTTTGTAGAAGATATTTTAGATCATATAATTATATTTTGTTTTAACTATATAGGTCCATTGATGGCATGATCCTAAACCTAGAATGCCGATGGAAATTTGGAACTTACGTCTTCTTTGGACTTGGGGTCGGCGACCTGTAAAGTCTCGTCGGGCGGCAAGCGCCAGGAGCCACCGCCGCCGCCGCCGCCCGAGCGGTCCGTGTGGCCGGTGGCGTGCATGCGCCGCCCCCGCCGCGGCCGCCGCGCGCGCACCCGCCACCGCGCCGCGCTACGCGCCCGCGCCCGCTGCCGCGCCCGCGTCCGCTTCGCCTATCACGAGAGCCCACTTTGTCGCCCTCCCGCCTCTGCGCTGACTGCAATCGCTACGCTCCATCACTGAAACAAGAAAAAATATTACATTATTACGTTGCAAGTAGTAAAGTACACAAATAAGAACTTGGAATGATAAAGTGATTTTCTTGCGGCGGATATTTATGCTCGATTTTTGTCCAGTAGATAAACCACGAGTCTATGGCAACGTAAGTTATAACTATACATTTGGGAGCTTATATGGCTGCGTTTATCGAGTGACAAAATGTGGATAGCATCTGTTACTTTTTGACACGTATATGTATATAAGTACGAGAGTGACGGATACTTTACCCACATTTTGTCACGCTATAAACTCAACCATACTAGGCACGCTGTAACACGCTTTGAATAAAAAGGCCAATGGACTTTGGCAAGCACAGAAACGGTTGTGTAGGGTCAATATTTTTTTACCTTATAACGAACTTATAACTTTCGTAGCTGGAAATTGAACGAAAGGCAGCGACCGCAAAGCTTACCGTGCCCGTGTATCGTCCGTACGTCGGAAAGTTTTCAACCGCTCTACTTTGTGGCCGAGTTTTAAGCGCAATGGTCAAAGTTGAGGTTTCATAAGTCGTAGATTTGTTCTGAGATTCGGTTTTTTACTAGTTAATATTATCTTCGATACGGCTATACATATAATAAAAAGTTTTTGGTACTTTTATTTTTATATATTTTATAACAATTAGACGCTGACGTATTTTAAATGGTGCACACTGGTCACGATCAACCGAAACTTAACCTGACCGAAAATATATATTTCAATAAAAATTGAACTTTATCGCAATCCGACGTTCCGGTTTCGTTTCGGTTTCGTGGCAGTGTGATACAAGCGTGATTGTAATAGTTATTGGAAGTTTGCGACAAGTAGAGTAGCAAATTTGTTAATAGTGGAGCAGACGCCTTGTCGATGCGACAACACGTTGGATCGCGGCCAACGCGGCGCACGCCGCATCAGTTTATATATTCGCTCCGGGCGAACTTTACGACTCCGGAAAACTTATTCCGGCTGCTCTCTCGAACCAATTTTTTAGATAGCCGTTTTATTGCAAGTATATTCAGATCCCCCAGCCATAACGTTTCAACAAGCCGTACATAGGTATATTATAAATTAAAAATAAATAAACGATTCCATCGAATAGCGGTGTCAAATTTTATGCATCGAGATTTGGGCAGCATGCCCGTCCAGCAGGCCGTCTGGGGCCAAAAGGAAATCGGAACAGTTTGGCAAGAATTCTGCTGACATTTATTACTTTTTTAGGAGCAGCAAGTCGAGAACGTTAATTGGAGTTCACGGCCAGGGGACGCGGCGAGAAAGCTTTTACAGATTTTATCGCGGCCGCAAATGTTGCCTCCGCTGAAATGATTTCCACAGACCATTTGCGGCGAACTGGAAAAATGATTATTTAAATATTTAATTAAGAACCTTCCTCCTACCATGAAGATGCAAAAATCGTAATGCTCAATTACGATTTTTTGAAATTGGGACGGTTTTTTTCTGCTCTCTTACCGTATAGAATATTTGTTTTTTGTAAGTTCGAGTTAAATAAATATCGGTATTGTTGACCTATAAAATTCTAGGTAGAGAAAGGTGCCTTGACATCTTGTAATTAGTTCCGCAGAGGCGAGTAGCTGTTTGCCTCGGTAATTATTCTTCAGAACGTAGCCTTACTTAGTATTCTAGGCTTAAAATTATTATCGTGCAGTGCGACAAACAGCGAGGCGAGTGGTCGCCGGACGTGGCCAATTAGGGATTAGCTATGTGTCTTTCTCTTACATTTGCTTAGGGCTGTGTAGTTGTTTTATGACTCTTTTATAGCCCGGGCCGGCCGGGGGCTCCGAAGAATTAGCCAATGCCGCTGCAATGCGGATGAACCGAATCTCTTTACAACGGGAACTAGGTACCTAATTACTTAATATATTTAAAAGAAAAGATTGACGTCATCTTAGATTACAAATAATAAACGAAAGTCGGTTTCATAATAAGAATGGCATTTAGCTCATTCGTTGCTACTTCATTGTGATATTGTTGTTTTTAATCGACTTCAAAAAAGAGGAAATTCTCAATGTGACTATGTTTTCGTTTGTTATTCAGTATCTGATGAAAATTGTGGGGAAAAAGTAATAAATTGCATTTTAAAGGCGGTTTTTTGTTTTTGAAATTATTCTATACTTTCTCAAGAGAAGGTAGGAAACATCGTCAAATAGCTATTTTTGTATGGGTATTTCTATGGTACAATGGTATTTCTGTATTTTAATAAGTTAAGCATATTTCAATAATAATTATATACATACCATAATTGACTTAAGACTATAATAAAATATCAATTTTAGGGTTCCGTACCAAACACTGAAAACCGAACCCTTATAGTAAGTACCTAACCTTAAGTCTGTCCGATGGTCCGTGGGGCTGTCGTTATCGGGCTGATAATTTAAAATAGGGGAACACTAAATTCGAAATGATGTATGAATAGGTTCCCTGTCCCCATTCAAACGTGCTTCGTCTTTGTGCGTCGAAAACTTATGTCTGCATGTAAGGTTATACCCAAATTTTAACATATCTGGTTAATTTTGTTCATCATGCGTTCATAAATCATATGTGATTGTGTGGGACACGAACCAAACAAGTTAATAACATAAGTCATATATTAAAAATAGAATAGTATAACTATGCCAAATAACGGCATAAATATTTTACCAAAAATGACGTCTGACAGACTCCACCTCAGTAGAATGTTTCTAAAAAAGTCACCACAGTTGCAGAGGCTTAAGAAGGAATTAAATTCAAAAAATCTATGCTTTGTTTCCTGTGGCTCGGTGTAAATAAAAAGCGCCCCCAATATGTCCACGGAACCCTCTGTGAATGCGAGAGTTGAACAAGCATTTGGTTATTTTTTTTATGAACGAGGCTACTTAGAGCCATTGTTTTTATATCGGCTAGAAATATTGGCCTCTGTCAATGTGTGCCGTCAACACCCAGCGCGGCGCTGGCCGCGCGCCAGGCCTTAATTCAATTTGTAAGCCTAGGGCTCGCTGCTTCATGCAATACCACTCGTTTTTATCACCGATAAAACTATTAATGCTTGTTTTTACAATAAACATAATAATCAACTGAATAACTCCGCATGATTAAAAGGATTGTTAAGCCTATAGCGGTTTGAATACTAAGAATGAGCGATAATCCTACGCGTTTAAGTTTCTTCTCTTGTTGTTAAGACAATATTAATGGCATAGGCAGTTACAATAAATAGCTAAAGTATTTTGCTAAGTACTATTGGTTTATGTAACAAGGAAATTATTTCGGCTTAATGTTTCGTTTCAAGACGCTATAGTTTATTACGATGCTTCGGATACTGTCGTTAAAATATAAACACGTTTATTTTTATTACCAAAATAAAATATACATTAAAATAAAAATGTTCATTGAATCAGTAGTATGATGCGCCTAAAACTAGCAAGGAAACATCAGTCGGATGACTTCGCTGAACGCTACGAAATAAAAATACAGAATTATTATGTTGGACACAAGTATATGAAAGATGTTTAAATTGCTAAAGTGAGTGCAATTTCGAAATAGTAGAGTAATTAAGTTAGCCCTGGCTTAACGCCAGTGTGTAAATGCTTTACGGGAGCTCTATTTATATATTTTACGGCTTTATAACTTTTATCGCACATTTTTTAGAGTCGGAAAGCATTAAAGTTTTAATGGCATTCCCCCATTCAGATTGAATTATATTCGCGATGGTACTATTGAAAAGTAGCTGGAACGGAATGTGATGTTTGTCGGAGCTGGTAGCTGCACCATCATACCACACCATCGGGTATTAACTAACACTGCTATATAGATGACATGTTTCCTTAAATGAACAAGCTGGTGCTACAACAGTCTCACTCTCCTCCCTTGAACCTTTACAATTTAAATAACTTCCACATAAAACCGCTGACGAAGCGCTGGTGCTCAGTACGATCGCTTCAATTGGGCGCCGCATCTGAAACACATCCACCGTCTCAGGAATAGTAATAAAACATTGACATCGTCATGTTTCATTGCGGAATACCAACATAAGTCGAACTTTCATCGCGTCGGCAATCGTAAAATATCGGCTATAATCAGTTTTTACAAAGTTATTGCGCTCGAGTCCGTCACACCCAATTTGCGCGAGTCGCTCCATGAAACCGTCCGGTTGGTCAGAGGCACAAGTCCGTTAGAAATAGAGGGAAAAGTGAAAAGCGTAGTAAAATGGCGTGAAGCTGGGCCCGGACGCGGCGCTTAATCTCTTCATTGTCTAACGCGATCTAACCTGCAATTGTTCCACCGTGTAAAAAATTCTCTTTGGGTTTCTATTCAAAAGTTTTTTAATTCTAGTACATTTAAGGCAGACAATTGCTAGGAATTTAATCTGTCGTTTGAATTCCATCTTGATAATTGCGAAATCTCTGTTCAGAAATATCTGGTAACGATCGACACGAATGTGCAGTTTGTCTGAGGACAGTGTAATTCTCGTGTGGACACTAATTGCTCGCATTTTACCTACGTAATGGACGGAACATGAATTTTCTCCTATGTAGGAGAATTATTTACGTATTAATTACAGAGTGCTGAACGATGTTCCTAATGTGTGAAATGGCAGTAAAATAGAACGCATTGTTTTAAGTATGTAGGTCAATGTAGGTGTATTTGCTGAGAGTATATCGGATTACTATTAAATGCAATCCCTAGTCACTTAGCTCACCTTTTGGTTAAGATGGTGAGGCTATTGAGCTGAGCACTTAGTTATTCTCGAGTAAGTAAGCATCATCAAGGAATTGAGTTACTCGCGGCTCCATTTTGCGGAGGGCATGGAGGGGCTATTACTCGAGTTGAATTGGCTGGCGGGTGAGAGCTGCTCGGGCTAATAATTTAATTTCAGTTGGCGAGCGGCCCGCCCGGCTGCACCGCGACTGCGATACCTACCGCGAAGGAACTTTCTTCAAACAAATGTACTAGTGTCCAATCACGATACTAGAAATGTTAACTTAACTATGCTTGAAGACATTTAAATTAAGGTATTTAAAGAAAAGGCACTTTCGACTTGCTCTTGTCACAAATATTTTACACAATGACATGACTTGTTAACTAGGTACAGTCAACAGCATAAATAAGTGATCATTTATGTACCTTGTCACTTTAACGTTGTGTTTGGAATGTTATACAAAATTGTGAAACGATTGAAAGCGACAAGGTACAGAAATGATCACTTATTTATGCTGTTGACTGTATACCTGTGCTATGGAACGTTATCGTATTTTTATGTTTTTCCTTGCTCCTCATGCGTGAACAATGTGAATAATATTTTGAATTAATGTAATTTCAATATATTAAGAGCTTTCCATATAACACTAAGACAGACCGTATAACTCCGTCATATGTACAAACTCTGTTTTGTCAACGTCCAATTAAAGTCATTTTTGTGTAAAAATATGACACGCTATATCCTGTTAGGAAATAGCGCAAACAATATGTAGTCAAGCCGGGTCGGCTCCATAAATCTCGCTCGCTTGGGATTCACCTGCTGGCGACTTCGTAACGAGGAAATCCCGCGCCATAAACTACCTCGCGGATCGGCTGTACCGGGAAACAAAGAAAATACGAGCCTTATCGCGTTAACTTTACCTATTAGGGTATCGGGTGAGCTATGAAAAAATAAATTGTGTTGGCAATGCATTTGCAGTCATGAAAGTGCTAATGTCTATGGGTCGCAGATTCCACTTACCACTTGCCCCCTAGATCACCATCTTGACAGTGACATGGGCCAGGTGACAATATGGTTATCATTGCAAAGTTAACGCGACGACATATCACTGGAATTCATATAAACTGTGCAATGTACACTGAAATGTCACCCGTCACCTGTCAGGATGTTGAAATAGGAGACCGGTGGCCTATGTGCTCTTTTCCTTTCTCTCTTGCTCTTCTCTATCTCTATCTATAATAATGTAGCTTTAATTTGAAAATTGTAAAATGTCACATTAAAATTTATTTATACCTAGATAGACACTTCCTCGACACTTAGGTTGACCAATAATTATTTCGTCTCGATCTATGACTAGAGGAAACGCTAAAGCAAGTTTTTTTTTTGTCCAATAATCAGACGTCGCTTGAGATTTGAAAATTACTACCACATCCCCTCCTCTAAGTGCAGTTACGCATACATCAGATCCGTATTCGAGATTTACACGGTCCGTAGTTAGTATTATTAATCGGCGCGTGAGTGCAAAATTGGAGTACCTACTTTAATAGTGTCGGACAAGAACCGAGTAGGCCTGCGACAGCAAAGTTTGGTGCCATCCATTTTCCGTAGTTAGTCTCTGAACCGTTGTCTCCCGGATTTTGCTCCATGCATAAAGAGCGAGCCAACACTATTTTATTCTAAACTTGCTTTACGAGAAAGCTTCTCTTTTAAAGTGAAATGAGAAAGCGACAAACTCGTTATTGAAATCTAAAGACTAGAACGAAGTTGGAAAGGGGTTTTTTATTTAAAATGCTCTTCGAGGTGTTGTGGATTTCCATTAATAGCTGTATAGAGGACGCCTTTGTACATTTCCTGTGAGTTTGCATCATTTTTTTCTTGTTAAGAGTGAAATTTAGAAAAATCTGAACCAAATGTTCAGATAACCTCCAATATTCAATGTATGAACACATTATTTATTTGTTCATGTTTTGTTATAATATTATTCAAAATGTTCATGTCGATGTAATGATGTGTGCTGGCCACAAATTATATATTAAAGTTCAAGTAGCATCGTTAGTCAAAAAAATCCACACGTATCTATAGGAACAGATTTAACGCAAGAGTTTTTGGGTTGTTTGTCGTGCATCTTGGCTCTCCGAACCTTTTTTACTTTCAACGTTTTGTTCGTATTTCGAGGACTCATTTGAATCTTTTGAATTTGAAGCACATAAACACCGAGGACGGGGACGCAGCCGGAGGATTACCGGCCCTCAATCCCTCTATATACCAAATAAACAGAGGGCTAGTATCCCGGACACCAGAGATTTGGGTGCAGTATTTAAATACTGATCCTTTGTAGTCGACTCGATTTCCACTAACTTATGCTAATCGGTTTTAGAAATATTATTATAAGGTTCCGTTAAATCATGTCGCTGCCGCTTCCGTTTTCCTCCGTTTTGCGTATTTTACGTCCTTATTTATAAAATAACCCATAGTGCGTAATTTGTAGGAGAAAAAAAAAAGAGTTAACAACCGCGACCGTACACTTCTTTTACAAGATAGTTTCATAATTTTAAACAGCGAAAGCGAAAAATATTAGCTCGTTTCTTCGTTGGTCTACTAACGCAAACTGTGAATGTCACCCGGGGCTATATTTTTCAATCTTATTCAAGCCTCTCAGATAAATTGAACTAACAGAAAAATCCAGAGCCGTTTGTGGATGAATTCTTTTACGTAGATATGCAAATGTTTAACATTCAATCAGAGCGCTCTCGGGCTTGGTCGCGGCTTCCTCGCAAGATCACGTGTACGTATGCTCTAAACCGTCAGGATGGCGGCCAAAGATAAGAAAATTACGGGTCCTCGGGGCGCTGGTACGGGCAACTTTGTTTTGAGAGGGAGTTAGAGCAGACAAGAGGTAATTTTGAAGCGAAACGCTATTTGTAGCTAAGTAAACGTACGTACCTGACGTGAATTGTGTACATAGCGATTCCCGGTGGTTCAGCGATTACATAAAATAAATTAATGTTTAAACATGTTTTTTAGTCACTAACCTAATTTACAATTTCAAACTTGTATTAATTACAAACATAAATTAGCTCTGCCTACCCCACTCTGGGATTACAGGCGTGAAGGTATGTATGTATGTATGTATAAATTTAATTTTTTAAATTTATTTAATCTTAGCCTACTTGTGCAAAATGTGGTTACAGAATTATCAAGAAGTTTTAAAACTTGTTGGTAATTCTTTAGCTCTGCCTACCCCACTCTGGGAATGAAGGCGTGAGTTTATGTATGTAAGTATGTATAAATTTAATTTGTTATATATGTATAACTACCTATTACATAATTATATTGAATGTAATTGCGTTATCTAGAATATATAAGAGGTTACTTCCATGTATGTACGACTATGTCCTTGTCCAAAGTTGCTCCTAAAAGATTTATTTATATGTTAAATAGGCGCTGCTTACGTTTCTTATTTAAATAAGGCTGGTTTAATTTAACACGAGTGCGCCGTAATTACGAGCTCAGACGGCTCAAGTGGGCGGAATGCAACTTCATATTAAGATGTTTTTCATTAAAATATTACCGTCGACTTACGAATTTATGCTGCTTTGATATAAAATATGTCTATTATGTCTAGGTACGTTATTTTTTCAACTATTGACATTCTCAATTAAGGTGTCTGTGAAATCCGAAATTAAAATAAACAGGCGTGCGTGGAGTGGTCGCGTTTAAAAGATTTATATTTTGTATCGAAATGTTATAGTTCAGGTGGAGCGTCGATAATTGTCCGTTAAAACTATAAAAGAAATACAAAAGCTCGCAAATAGTGCACTAAAAGAGCCAGTCCGGGCCCGGGGGCACTTCGCTAACATGTTTGTTTATACTCCGACGTCGGACGTTCCCCCAGAGCACAGCGGACGTTTTATCTTAAATATCATGCGCTCCGTTCAAATATTTTCTTTAAATGCATGGAGAACAAGGGACCTTTTCACGAAAACATTTATTCCGTTGAAATGAACACGTTTACCAAGGTCGGTTTTATAACTAATGAAAATTTTCAGTTGAAACACTGACAGCTTATGTGTTTATTCTGAGAAGGTACTGTACCCTTACCATGAGTTACAATTAAGTTCCTCGCTAGCGAGTCGAATGCTCTGTCCCTCGCAGGCCCCGCAGTATTCTTATAGAGTGCGAGGGAAAGAGCATTCGACTAGCTAGCGAGTACGGTAATTGTAACTCACGGTAAGGGTACGGGGTCTGCTGGGAGTTGCGGTACTCACGAGTCGTTTGCGTCTGCGACGGAATAATCCGTCCCAGCGAGCGTAATAGTCCGCCGTCTGGCTCGTAAGCCGCCGATGTTCATTGTACATTGTTTTTTCCGTAATTTCGAAGCGACTGGTACTTTTTGTAGCGGTATTGTCTTTCGAATGGGCTTTTAGTTGCCTCTTTATAGTTTTAATTACAAGGTTTAAATACAAATTTAATTAAGGGAACCTTTTAGGGCCTCTATTCAACACGGTAAACAGAGTAAACACCATACCTATCGTGTTTGAGCTGTTATCGTATTGTCACCGTTTTGATAGCTCTTATTTACTTGACAGTAATAGTGGCTGACGTCATAAAAATACCATAACAGTTTAACTACGATATGGTTTTAACTGTGATGAATAGAGGTTTAAGTTAACTACGACGGCCGATTTAATGTAATAAATGACGTTTAATCTGAAAGCGAAGCGAAGCGTTTACCTGTGTGGTCACCGGGTGAGAATAGTGCCACTCCATGTCTTCTCGTGGATGTCGTAAGAGGCGACTAAGGGAATAATAAAGGCTTCTAGTACTCTTAGGCGATGGGCTTGCAACCTGTCACTAATACACTGGTAAACATCTTAGCCTGATTGTGCAAAACGTGGTTACAGAATTATCAACCACTTATTTAAGAGTGCTTGGTAATTCTGTAGCTCTGCCTACCCCACTCTGGGAATGAAGGCGTGAGTTTATGTATGTATGTATGTGTAATCTGAAAGCTATGCCACGTGGTAATTATCGTTTACTTTGTGACTTTAAACGATTTGCTACTTAACGGAGTTTAGTCGCCAGTTAATTTCATTGTTGCAATTAAGTTTAGAAATCCATTAGCGGCACAAACTACAGACGCCGAAATATAATACCATCTGCAACTCTGTTTTGAATTGCCATCTAGATAATACCCATATTGTTCCGTAATTTCGCGTCAGTTCAGGCATAACAAATATTGTTACGACCAACTATCAAATTGAACAAACACGAACGAATTATTGAAATCATTGAATTTGCAGTTCGTTATTGGATTAACAACTTAACTTGATAATCTTTTTAGAGTAGCTAAACACCCTGTCGAACTATGTCTTATCTAATATTGTCTAAATATTATTTAAAATAAAGTCGATGACTGGATCGTCACGTCACTAGAGCCCGGATAGACATAACTGTAGGCAGAATGTACGCGTTTCCGATAGCTATTAAAAGTAAGTGGGTATCGTATCCATATCCCATTTGGGATTACGCTTGTTCACGGCGTCAGTAACTCGGAGACTGAGCCTATATAGCCTATTGTCCACATGCACGGCAGACCAACCGCATCCTTGCCACAGCCACCTCGTCCAGTGTCACATATTCTGCTGTCCGAAAGGCGATATCTCAAACTCAATAGCCAAAGCAGATACAACCCTCTCCCTTAGTGATAAGGGTGCACTTGTAAGAGATACCGCCATTTGTCTTAGAAGTGCAGATAGACGTTTACACTTGACTATAGCTATCAACCTCTGCATAGACATTTAAAGTGTTTTAATAGGCGGGATATGTCGCAGGAGTTCAAAACATAAATCTATGATCATAAGAATATTTTTAGTATATGTTTTCAATCAAACACTTTACATGTATTTAAGAATCATTTTATTATCACTTAAAAAATGAGGGCAATGTTTGACGCAACAAATAAATTTGGGCTTCGAGACTTTTCGGCAAAAACGAGAGCACTCAAGTCATATTTCTACTCCGTTGGCACGAGCGACCGCCAGTGTTTAGATTAATAAGCACTTTGTGTATATAATGTCACAGTATTCTCTCGTAGTGGTCAATTCATCACTTGCCGTATGAAAGTTTTTACCAAGTTTGCAGTAAAAAGGAATAAATCACGCCACCTCATCAATTAAAGTCAGGAAACTTCCCCGTTTGCAGTTTAGTTCATTGTGCGAACTAATTAAGAAGAGGAACCGTTACTCAAGGTGCTTGTTACAATCAAAGAGGTCGGATACTGCAGATAAATTGTTAAAAAGCACGTAGGGTATTAAGCGAGGGTTATATTGTATGTAAGAGACATAATCTAATCGTAATAGTAAATAATGAGCCGAAACCTTTTTGTTCTGCTTGAAAATTTCGACAAATATAATAAAAATAGAAAATAATAAAAATGAATTTACGATAAACACTGCGATACACACTCCCTTCGCTTCAATTTATGTCAATTATCTGTAAAAAAAACCTTCCGTGAAAAATTATCTATCTGATGGTGCTAACCGTATCAACCTCCATTGCATTGTTAAGGAAGAGTGAGCGGATATACAGACAGACAAAAAACAGACCGACGCGGAAAGCGACTTTGTTTTATAATATGTAATAATAATAATAAAGAAATCTCAGAATTACAAACAAACATCGACAGCGTACAGACCAAACTTCTTCAATGGAGTTTTAAAGAAAAGGCCTACATCCAAATAAACGTTTTATGAATTAGGAGGATCTTAATTCATAAACATAAATAATTCTGATTTCGATTAAGTGGACAAACGTAGGTAGTCATAGATTAAATAAAAGTTACACTACTTAGGGCGGATTCGACCGTCTTATACCTAGATTAAGCGCCGAATTTATATAAACTAATCTCGGAGTAAGTCTTATTCCACTTTGGTAAAATGTATGGTTAGTCAGTTATTAGATTAAATAGAATATGGACCCATGAACTGTAAGGTCTTACGACCGGTGCAATGCCCGCAGTAACGAGCTCGTTAGACGCTGCACTCGCCTGATCTTATCTTGTTCCCTCACCGTCGCAGCACGATGGGAATAAAACCCGGGATTGTTTCATCAGGTCTAACTAACATAAGTAGTTGGTACTTTGGTTTCGGATCCAAAATGAATCTTGGATTATTCTGATTCTTAGTTAATGAAGCAAAATCTAGTTAAACCAGGGCCTCTCCATTCTACGGGGTAACTCTTATTTACTCGACAGTAGGTAATGGCGGCCAAGTCTTGGAGGAGGCTTTTACCGCAAGAGACGGCCCTTACGCCTAACAACACTAGTCTTTATCGAGTATTTACGAAACTAACATTACTAATAAATAAATAAATAAGTACAAGAAACTTATAGATAAATAAATAAAATGCCGGCAAAGTTAAGAAAATACGATATCATATTAAAAGCAAGCATTGTTTTCATCATTCACACGCACACACACACATACACACAGTTTATTTTTGCTTGGTTTTTGGTCCATGAAAATGATTAACGCCTACATAATAGCTTCACCCCTTATTTGGGGTCGGCGCAACAAGTATTTTAAATAAATAATATTTTTTCTTCCATACTTATATATTAGTCGTCATCTCAGTCAGTAGTCAATCCCTTTCTAGCCACATAATTTTTCCCACAGTCCATCCCTCGTTTCTTTATTCTTCCTCTACTCGTATAGCCATCCACAATTCCACATTCATACTCATAACTTTCCTGACTATATTTTCCTCATCCCTCCGCATCACATGCCCATACAAACACACAACCGAGTTAAACACAATTTTTCAGTCACCGGCGTCACTTTCAGACTTCCCCTTATATACTCATTTCTTTATTATATCCATTTGCGTAACACCACACATCCCTCTTAGCATTCAAAACTGAACTGAAACAAGAAATTTTAGCGTCTATAACGAGACAATTTTCATGGGAAATAAAGCAAGTAAGGTAAGGTGGGGGAAGACAAAAAAAGGGGAAAGATTAAAAGTCTCACATAACTCCCTATTTGGTTTAATTTTTTTAGTGCTGGTATCATCCATTAAGCCGCCATTTTGTTACGATCCGCCGCACATTAGCCAGTGACCGCTCGGAGTAAGTAGACGTGTGTATGTGCTATTTTGTGAAGGTCGGCATTTCGTGGTGAATTCGTCGATTTTCAATCTTACCCCGTGTTTCATAACTTGATTAATAAGAGGAGTATAAAAGTTCTGACTGACTATTTATGTGTTATTTGAGATTCTATTTTTATTTACTTCTGCTAGGTGTAGCTATTAATCATATATTGAGATTTACGAGAAGTTTCCATCTTTACCCAGCCAATTTCGCTGGGGTAACATTGAAATAGTAATGTTTCAATCTTCCCCCGTTTTTGAAAGTCATAGAAAAAGACTTCTCAAACTTTGCACTTAAAAAAATAATTAACGTAAGGTTTATTTTCTGACCGAATATAACGATAAGATAAATAGTAACTAAGAAGTGTTGTGTGAAACTATTGTGTGAAATCAATAATAAATCGGTATTTTTTTGTTTGGAGAGAAAAAAAACCTCTTAAAGTTTACTAGAAGTACTTATTTGGATTTCTAATATTATAAATGTAAGTAAGTCTGTGACTAAATTTTCTACACAGATTACTAAGTATTTGGTATATTTTTGTATTTTAAATGTGTCTTAATTTGTTACACAGATTCATATTTATTTTCTAATATTTTACATGTAAGTGGCTTAATTTGTGACAAAATTAGTCATGCTGCAAGAAAATACTTACATTTTTGTATTCATTTCTTTTATAAAATAAATAATTGTTTCCATGCAACTGTTATTTTAATTCCAAACTGATCTTCTTAATATTAAAAAAAATGTGTTTACGTTTTTTTATATGAAGAATATACAATAAAAAGTTTGAGTATCACTGTCGTTTTCCCTGTGAAGCGGGGTAAGAGTAAAATACTTTTTTTTTCAACTGCACTTTTCTTGTTACCTATCAGGAATATTTACGCAAAAATCACCTGTATCTGTTAAGCGTAAGGAATTCTATGCAATAACGAGCAACAGTAACCGTTTGCATTCATTTAAAAGACTTTAACACTATGTCAATCTTACCCCTCGACCATTCCATCTTAACCCGTCAATTTTTTAGACAAAATTTGATTTGATTTTATTATTTTTATATATTAGAATAGGCGTAACCGAGTTTTATCGACAGATTACAAAAATATAGCCCTTGCTCATACCTACCAATTTATGCAATTGAAAGGAAGTAAATAGTTTTTTATTTTACGAGGGTTTTAACACAACACTATCCATCTCATCAAAAAACCATTCAATCTTCCCCCACCTTACCTTACCTAAGAATAAAACAGCAAACAATCTATATCCCTTACAGTACAGTACCGTAACAGTAAGTGCTGTTTACCTTGCATATTAGATGAGTGAATAAATAACTACTCGTATAGTGAGTACTGGGTGGCTACTAGCTGTCTGATCGTTGAGCTTAAATTAGTTCATTAGCCGAGCGAGCCAGTGAGCAGTATCAATAGATTGGCCATGCATCACTGCACGTTGTGTAACCCCGAAGGCTGTTGTACTGATTTGTTGGGTAGGTACAGCGCGCCTGCTCAATTAGGGTAACAAGTAAAACACTCCAGGGCCCGTATTATGGTCGCCTATATCGCAGTGGATAAAGCATTTGTCACTCTTACACTTATATACTTACATAGTGGTCAGAAAGTGACAGATGCTTTATCCACGTTAAATAATTTTATCCACATCGTTAAACACAACAGGCCTGCAGGAGACGACGCAGGGGCTCTTTTTGATAGTCTAAATAAAAGAAAAAAAACCGGGCAAGAGCATGTCTGACCATGGTCTGTGTAGGATTCCTAAGCCGTTACTAAACAAATATTATCTTAAAAGGCAACAATTATGAACTAATTATCTATTTAAAGTTATTTGGTGCAGTCTTAGGTAATTTTTAAGGTATAAACACTTTAATCGCCTTATATTAAAGGAAAAGAGATTATTTTTTAAAAGACCTAACGAACGGAACCCTACAACATGGGGTAGACGAGAAAAAAAGTACATCCCTAAGTTACGTGTCCCAGGTACATTTTTTTTCAAGGTTTTATTTTACCTTATTGTCGGCGTGACTAATAATATAGTAGGTACATTCATGCCAAATTACAGCCTTCTAAGAGTCTCTGAGCTTAGCTGCGGACGGACCGACATGGCGAAACTATAAGGGCTCCTAGTTTGACTACGGAATCATAAACACGCTATATTTATGTGAGTAATTACTCAAAATATTCCATATGTTCCAAGTGACAGGACTACAAAAGATAAATATATATGGCAAGACATGTCGATATAAGTTCATGGCTGGCTGACAGGAACACTTCGTTATCTATACACTTAAGAACAATGAAAACACAATGTAAGTGCGTGCACGTAATGTATTTTGCCTTTAGATGAGATGTTTTAGTTAGATTTCCTGTAACAGCTAGACCAACTGCATTCAAATAGTGGCCTTGGTTTAATCCAGATTTCAGCTCCCAATTCCTTTTACATAAACGATCTATGTAAAATAGACGCCCGAGTGTATAGAAGTATATCCTGTCAAATAATTGAACAGATAATTAATATAAGTATACCGAGCACTAAAAAACTACGTCGGTAACCTATTCCATTATCATTATCATGTACTCAGTACTCAGCTCCGTCCTGTATTGTTGTTATTAAATTTAGGAGTGTATCAATCTGTTTCCCACACTCGATTATTCCGCGTAGAAAGTTTTCCATTAGCGTTTTTTACCATTCGTAATTTTACCCAATCGTATTATTTCCATATTCTTAATATTTCCTGGTAGCTTATTTCCACTCTGGTTTTTTCCCAGTCGCAAATTTCCCTAATGTAATTAGACTAAAATAGGTAGGTAGGTTATGTTAGTTTTGCAGCAGGCCCGAAGGGCAAAACTACCCAGAAGCAGGAGCTCCGCCCCGGCGGCGCTCTGTCGACTGTGGAAAACTGGAAATTATATAACAATTCAGATAATTACAGGTTGTAAAATGATAATAGTGGAATTATTTCTGATGAAGAAAATAATTCGGCGAGATTGGTACATTTTGCGAATGGAAATTTTGCTACCAGAAAACGAAGATTTTGAGGAAAATATCGCCATGCTTTGACCCTGCGGTTAAATCGCCGTGATCCATAGTAAGTAATTGTAACCTTGATCAATCAAGTGAATGTCGTAGACTGGTAGATACATACCTACGTACTATTCCGAAGTAGTGAGCCAGTTGGCACGTGTTGAGTATAAACCGTTTATTGGCCATATCTGCCGTCGACGCAGAATTAGTTGATCCAAGTCCCAGCTCATTAGTTCCAGTGGCCTGGTACGCAGACAATGGATCGAGGAACTTCCCGAATGGAAGATACTTCGACCAACCTTCCGGGACCAAGTGGGCGTAGCTCCGAGCACTATTACATAACTTGAATAACTAAAGCCAAGTGAGATATGAAAATTACGGAATATAATTATAGAACTTTGCGACGAGGTTTTTGCTTTGTACAAATACTGCAATTTGGAACATGTTGCATATTTAACAGCTAAATGTTTTCATTTCGAAATATGTTTAAAATGAAAAAAAAAAAAAAACAATACTCTTTCAAATTTTTTAATATTAAGTGTATGAAGGTTTAAATAGACGTTTTATCCAAAAGAAAGGAAAACAAGACGTGACGTTACGTGATAGAAAAGTGAAAGTGAACTAACTCTAGGGTGGTTTTTGTTTTTGATGATTCATTAAACATAGAATATCTAATTTACATTATGTAAATTCGCAGTAAATGAGTTTGTATTATACTCAACCAACTTATATATGTATTATGTATGTTCTATTTATTTATATGTATATATTGTATGTATGTACTATTTATTATTTTGATTGCATTGTGTCATTAAAGTTTTTTATTTTATATATTCCGTGTTTATTATTAGTTTATTTGTGACTGAGAGTGTATTTTCATTATTTCCTTCTCAGTACTAACCTTAAATGGTTTCTGTTTAGCCCATTGGTTGATTGGTAGAGAATGCCTTGGGGCATTAAGTCTGCCATTTGTATCTACGTTGTGTATTGTGCGATAAAGTTCAAATAAATAAATAAATACTGCATTAGTTAATTGTGGAAACTTCACTGGTCAATGTGTTATGTAAGTTATTCTGTAATATTTTTCTTCACTTGTACCGTTTCTGCCCAAATAAACATTAAACATGAAACATAATAAATAAATTGGCCTATACATTGATTTATAATTGAAATTCCATTGGTGACGCTTTGGAATAGTTGAAACACTTAATATTTGTTTATCATGAACGAAAATTACTTTGGTTCTGTAGTTATTAAAGTTAAATTTAAAATTTAAATTTAATCTGGGTCCCCTTAGAAATGCGAATCCGATCACGTCCAGTTGGTAACGCAATATTCGTACAAAATCTACCAGCGCGCGCTTTTCAAGAGAACTGCTGAGAAGAAACACTGCAAGAAACTCGACAGTCAGTCGTTTTTTAAATATTGCTTATACTTATGATATTATACAATTATAAAAGTTAACCCAGGAGTATATAAAATAATTAATTTAACATTAAAATATCAATACCATGCGTAGTTGAGCAGAAAAATGTGTCAAAACTCAGTATGATCACAAGAACTCATAAGTACCTAATAAAAAATATCCTATGACGGTGAAAATCAACCACATAAATAGTTTCGACACATTCTCCTACAGAAACCGTGTCTAGACAATATAAAAGGTTTACATATTTTTTTGAAAGATTAGTTCTATAGAAAGTTAAGTTCACTCCATGCGAAATTGTGATTCAAATCAGTCATTTGTGGATCTCGCGGCGTGCTGCACTGTGCACAAGTGAGTTCTAACAAAGTTTTGGTTCAGTTGGTACAACTTTTTACAGTCTTACAGGCCTTAAGAAAAGTGTTAGTTTTGGCAAAGTAAACAGTGTTTCGGGTAGTTATTTGTTGTTTAAACAAGTTGGATGTTACGTGTTAACATAATATAATGCCTATTTTTTTTATTTACTATACTAAATCGTTACGTCTTGTTAGTAACATTTTATTGCGTAGCGTATAGCGACCCGCTAATGTAACAAAATGGACACGGTGAAGTCGCATACACATTGAGCGCAACTATCTTTTACCATTGTCTACAATTTGTATATGTGTAGTGTTCGTGTCAATTTAAATCGTTTACCTGTTGTTTTTTTTTTAATAAGGTAACTTGAAATTGTTAGATATTAGTATAATGCCTGGTGAGCTATCCTTTCAGAAATTATAATTATACGCTAGCAAAGTATAGAGTAAGTATTAAGCTGGTTATTCAAAAATATCATCAATTCATCATTTCAGCCTAAAGATGTCAGCTGCTGCTAAATACATTTGTAGCTATATTTTTCCCTTAAAGGCTTATCAAATTTTATATTTAAACTGTTTTTAAATTTAAAACTGGGATGACACAATGTTTACCAATCGTTCTTATTAAATCCGTAATGAGCCTGATCATAACAGTGCTGTTATGGGTAGGTATTATTAGTACCTACTATTACTACCACGGTAAGTCAACTCAATACGCACAACTAAACTACGGATAGAAATGCCCAAATACTGTTTAATTACTAAACTGATTCAAACACGATACATATTCATTCAGCAAGCGCTTGTGATTATGGAATCCGAATGCGCGGCGTTGTAGCTTCACGCCGGCACTGATTGGCTCACCACTGATCCTCTCAGGCCCTCTCTGTTGGTTAGTTCACTAGTTGATCCTGTCAACTGTGAATATTTGTTAAATCAGATTTGAGGATTTATGGATCCAATAAATTGAAAAATCCAACATCTTTTTAAATATTTTTGACACAATTAAAAATACTGGGACTGCCATGCTTTTGCAGGCTTTGCAGCCCATCTGAAATAATAAAATAATACGCAAAAGGGCATTTTCTTTGATGACGCGCTCGCGAGACAGTACCAACGGCGTCCTACAACTAATTTGGACTACCATCAGCTTGAGCAATAATGAAGCACTTGAACTCTGTTTACATCAAAGAAGCTGCCCTATTGCGCATTAATGCACTAAGTACGCTCCTCCGGGAACATCCCAGACCCTCTGCAAAGCGTGGCAGTATATGATACTGGAGACACCGGCCCAGATCAGATCAACAAATCCGATCGCCCACAGGCCGCACGTGTAAAAATTTGGCATAACGCCGAAAACAAAAGAGTAGGCAGTTTTAACAGGCCGATCACACAACGCATATCTACGAAACAAACATGTTGCAAAACAATAATGATGCTTTAACCGTTTTTAAATTGTATTAAAATATTAATAAATAAGTAAACGCGACGCAAGCGAGTCGTAATTGGAACCATCTATGATTATTCACCTATTATAAAGTTAAATTGCATATTTCAATTGTTCAACGATTATGTTGGAAAGTAACTAGGTACGGTTAAGAATGTTCCTAAATGATAATGTATAAGTACATATGTACCTGCACCTTGATGCTTGAAGTACGTATCTACTTATTTCGTATATGAAATCACCGCAGATGGTTCTCTAAGGGTTTCATTATTTAAAAATGAGATGTAAAATATTAGCTGATTGTACAGCATTAGTTACATGATATCTATGGACTCTATAATAAAAAGATTGAACCAGATAATTAACGGCATAAAAACGTTACGACCATTGTTAACAATCGTGGAGGTACTAATAATTGTAGAGGTAATAATGATTTTATTGCAAGTAATCTGCAAACTTAAAGATACTGTGAAAATACTCGCATAAAGCCGGGGTTTACGACCCCGTTCGGTTTATGACCTGGTTCATTTTCGCGGAAGAATTAGGAGATAATTAGAGTGAGAATAGCCTCAAACTTGATACTTCAATTCGCTTGTTAAACAACATTTAAATTTTTAATGAGCAAAATCTTTTAGGTACGACCTCTACCATAAATAAAGTCATGCCTCGACAACGTTAACATGAAATACAGATCTTTGGAACATCATAAAACAATCACGAAGAAGCTTACCCGTCAGAAGATGCTATTAGGATTTAGGATATAAATCCCGAGGTTATAAACCGCCCGGGGTCCATAAGAAACTCGTAACGTTTCCTAATTTACAGCTTTGTCAAACCGAACGATTCCACTCTCCGCTCAATCGGCGATAAAGTCGGAGTTTAGGTTTAGAGCCGGACCGACAGCTCGCCCTGCTCATCGCCGCGGGGCGGGAGCCACTCGCGCTCACCGCCGACCAGATCCCTATTTCACCGTCCCGACAGTCACTGGTGACAGGTGACAATTTGGTATACGATTATATTGTAGAGTTAACAAGTTCACATCATTATTGGGACGACGTGTTAGCCTATTTGGTAGTGACCCTGCCTAGTTGCTAGTGGTTCATATCCCGATAAGGGCTGATATTTGTATTTGTTCCTTTTGATGTTTTCTATGTATTTATCTATAAGTATGTTTATCGTTGTCTAGTACGTACCCATAACACAAGCCTACAGCTAAGTTTGGGACTAAGTCAATTTGGCAGAGATTGTCCCAAGATATTTATTTATTATTTATTTTATTATCAGCTGCGCCATGTACGCCGAAATGTCCCATGTCACCTGTCATTGTCAGTAGGAGCAGTTGACGTTATTGTCATTTGATGATTACATGGTGGTTATGGGCACGCGACACTGTGACGCGACTATGTTTTTATTTTATTTTATACTAGCGACCCGCCCGCGGCTTCGCCTGCGTGGAATGTATTATACATATAAACCTTCCTTAAGAATCACTCTATCTATTAAAAAAAACCGCATCAAAATCCGTTGCGTAGTTTTAAAGATTTAAGCATACATAGGGACAGACAGCGCAAGCGACTTTGTTTTATACTATGTAGTGATAAGAGTGGGAGGCAAACGAGCATGTAGGTTGCCTGATGGGAAGTAATCACCACCGCCCTAACCTGTTATGATTATTCGAAGATATTAATGACAATTTGCATTATTAAATGGCTTCGCGCACGTGTAGGTAAGAATGTACCGGGGAAGTCGCGTCCGTGGCAGCGGGTGTGCGTAACGGCGAGCCGGGTCCTACCCGGGACCCTCGCTCACGAACCTTCCGTGGGTGTGGGCCCAATCCCAATTTATTACCACGGTACAGTGCAGCAATAATTTATAATCAAACATTGCGTTAAAAATATCTGCTTCGCCCTTATGCCTCCAGTAATAAAGTATATTTTTTTTAAAGGTGGAATAATATATTTTTCCTGGCGACTGTACACTAGACCAGTAAAAAATGTACATGAACGCGACTGTCTCCCAGGCCGCGATTTATTAGGCATGCAACCTGTCATATTGGAACGGGTGACACCGTAATTTCGGTTTTATGGTGTAATCGCACCTGTAAAAATTCTGCCTGAAATTGGATTCTCGATGATGTTGGGTGTAAATCACGTAAAAATATATTTTTAGTCTCCTTAAAAGTGCACTTTGAAGGAGATCTTTTTGAACTAGTATAGGTAAATAACATAGCAACCAACTGACACACACACAACAGATGATGATGTAACTATTTAGCTTAGTATGGAACACAAACTACCAATCATACCCCGAACAATGGGAAACCGCGCTAAGAAGATGAGGACGACCACAAACTTAAATTAAGCTGCTGGTTTAGTTGTTTGGCATATTCTTTAGTACCCACTCGATTAACTTAAGAGCTGAAATTGGAGTAATTTGAAGGAGCACTGCAATTATATTAAATATATTATTACATTCATACATATACGCGCGTTCTACACGCCAACTACCAATAACTCTAAAAAGTTGTTGATAATTCTGTAACCACATTTTGCACAAGTAGGCCAAAATGACCAGTGACAGGTTGCAAGCCCATCGCCTTACAGTACTACCAGCCTTTATTCCCTTAGTCGCTTCTCAGGCCCTCCACGGGAAGACACGGAGTGACACTATTCTAACCCGGCAACCACACGGGGACTGCAATTATCATTTTCTAAATTTTGATTTTTAATATGCTTACTCTTTGTGTGTATCTACCGAATTGTATTCTAATTTAGCTGAAACGGCCGTATATATGTAAAATAAAAACAATTGAACCTCAAGAGCACAAGAAATTCGCGACGATATTTTGTGTTGGCTCCAGGAGAAAATTTATGCCGCACCGAAGGGACGAGAATTAAGAGATAATACACGAAAGTATTTCGGAACGATGCCCGCGCTCTGCAGGCCACACAACGGGTATGCGTAGTCGGTCTCTACGGCATTATACTCAGTTTGCCATATTTTATGAAAACATGTCCTGCGTATTTTTGTAAATGAAACATTTTAAAGTTTTCTCTTTTCATGTCACTGCCCGATTTTATACTTGTTTTATTTCTACCGTGGCTACTCTATTTACTCGTAAATCAAGTAACTGGTTACGATAAAAATACGACAAGTTCCGAAAGCCTAAAATAATTTCAACATTAAGTTCGAAATTGTGAAACTGTTCACAAGGCTGGTGTTTGTTTTAATCCTTTGTTTCAAACTGCTGCATGAAGCTATGAAATTACAAACTCTTTTATAAACCAACGCCGTTAGAGCTGGGTTCATGCAAATTGAATGCTACGTGCAAAAACTTCATTTCAGCATTGTTAAAAACAGCTAGGTGTTCTGTATAACATCCTGAGGCTCCTATGAATGGACGTTAGCTTGTATAATTCTCGAATCCAACAATGCGACTCCAACATTATGGTTTCAAACTTTTTGTTCGTAAATAAACTTTTAACCATTTTGTTGTTTAAACTATGAATAATAGAGGAACAACCCTGAAATGTGTTCAAGTAGGGCTCCAGTTTTTTTCCAAAAAAAGGGTCTTTCCGCATACATGAAAAGATCATTTCCATGACGCAACAGGCGAGGTTAGTGACCTTCCCCGCGGCCGGGACGCGTCCTCGGGAAATGCGAAGGCCGCAAGAGGTCGCAGCTTGCGCAAAAAACGATTCGTGATCTAAAAAGGAAATTCCTGCTTTGTCTGTCTTTTACCTACACTATGTTAAGCTGTTACCGATAAGATAGATAGACGAAAATTTTAAACTGTTTTCTAAATATATGTATAACTCTAACTTTACCCTGTAATATTTAGAATTAATTAGTTTAAAACTGAATTTAGTACTACAAAGACAAAAGTATCTTCTTTACTGAATAAAATGAAGTATTAATTTTAGTACAGTTAGGTATCCGGCATTATTTTATAATTTCTGCAGACGACATGTCAGGTGGTCGGAAAGTCAAAAATCAGTCAAGAAAAGTATGAAACCTTTAGAGAGTGTTCTAATAAATGAACAAATAGGCGAATTTTGGCCGACGAACTGATAGTCTGTGGTACCCTTAACAGCGTGCCTTTATCTTGGCACAATGGCAGCAGCGGCGGTGACAAGTGGCAACTGGCAACAAATTAATGCAAAGATATGTTATTTTTTTTATTTTATCCAGATGTGTATATGGCACGAGACATTTGTTTCGTTGTCTTCCGCCGCCGCTCACCGCCGCCGCAGTCGCCGCCGGGCTAAGTCGTCGTCGGCCGGAATTCCGCAGCGGCGCACGCTATGTACGCACGCACACGTGGATATAAATTCGCTTCGTATAAATATAAATCCAAGACCATTTTCCTATCTAGAGTCTGTCTTGACTGATTTCTTACATGAGCTTATCTTGTCTTGCCGTCAGGGGGTTATTATGACATGGCTATGCAGTTCATTTTACGGTGAGCGTAAAGGACGGAGTTGGGCATTTTTTTTCAAAGTTGTACCAACAGATTTGTGATGATTTTTTTTCGAACTTATTAATTGTTGAACTTTAAGGGTGTTGAAGCATTTTTAGTAGTCTTAGGTATCTTAATTTAGCAATGGTTTTGTAAAACATACGGAAATTAAATTTATACAGCGATTTCAAAGTGGCTCGGGCTCATATTTGTTTCCCTTCCGTTACCATATACATTTATTATTATATATTGAAAGAAAGTAAAATGGGGATAAACAAATGCTTTAGGTACTTACTTGAAAATATAGTAAGTTATGGAAATAAGTTTTATTTTTAAAACATTATGAACTAATTTGAAAGAAATTACGATTATTGTAACTATTTCGTTACCAGACGACCAAAACTACTTACAATTTTCTTTACCAGTTGGACGTTATGAGGTTTACCCGACAAATTAGTTTATACGTGGATACTTTAGTAAAAAGTTTATCCATATAATACACAAATTGCAATGTTTATCAATTGGGGATTTAATAATAAAATAAAATGTTAATTATTTTCAAAGGACGGTAACGAAAATAATGGTAACGAAATCATAAGGCTGCAGTTATACCAAGATCACAAATCCACAAAAGCTTTATTAACCCGACTGACCAAAGCAAAATGAGGGTTATGGTTATCGCATATTTATAGTGGTTACATTTTAGACTTTCCTGACCAATACTGATTATTGAGAGACAAATTATGAGCAACTGCAATGGTATTAGGTAGGTACCTATTCTTTGGTGGATACTTAATTTTTCGGGATAGTTTGGTAGTTGCAATTTTTCGTGCCTTTAAATTTTTTTTTATTCTCGCCACGTCCTTTTTTCTTTGGATTTCATATTTAATAGGGTCATTTTTAATCCTTTCCCGATACCGTTTTTGTTTTTCGGCAGCTGTGAGAGGAGCCATTTCTATAACAAATGTAGGTAGTTTAGTCGTATTATTTAAATTGAATTGAGATATCTGCGGTTAATGTTATTGCAACTACGCAGGAGATTAAAAATAACACGTTGCATTATTCTAAAGATAATTTTGCAAACCGTATAAGATGATTTACTTTTGTGGTACAAATAAATTTACCTATGTAAATACTATAATTTATTCAAATGTGATCTCAGTGTAATCATAACTTTATGTTTCCATTCCGTTACTTTTTAGATTCCCCTTATACATGACTGCCGACATGGCAACGAAAGGGGAAGTAACGGGAGTAATGTTTTGCACTTTGAAATACAAATTAAATATGCATTCGATCTTGATTGTAAAGATATTTTAGTGAAATTGAGTTTAGATATAAACAATTATTTAGGTAAATGTATCACAACAACATAAAGATAAAGATTTTACCTTCAAATCTTGGTAACGGAGTGGTGGAACCCATTTTGAACCACGCAAAGCACGACACTTCAACACACAATTTTTTCGTTTACTGACCGATTGAAGACAAATATTGTGCTGCTACGTGAAAACAAGAGTTTCTAGATGAAAATAAAGATATATTTTGGTAATAAAAATGATGCCTTAAGCCTAATATACGGTAACGGAAAGGGGGAATTCCCCTTATGTCGAATGTGGTGGACACGATTTAAACTAGTTTTTTGTTAAATATTAACTCTAAAGGAGACAAATTAAGGGCGTTTTTAGTAAATTCACATATTAGACTCCCAAAAACAAGTGTTCTCATGTACGACAAAAGTTTCCAAACTTATTTATTTGAAGTTCGAAAATGTAACACCAGGCCTGGACGCGGAAAAAATTGGGGGTCTTAGGGAACAAAAATAACAAAAAAACTGTAAATTTAACGTTATTGAATACTTCTAGTAGCATCATTTTAAACGTAAGAGTATTGTTTATCTGGTAATTTAGCTACAAGTCAAAGTTTTTAACATAATCATGTAAAAAAGATTGAATGAAGTTGTCGGACACGTGAAAAACGCATGGTACACTAGAAAAAAAAATGCCCAGTTACATTACGCTGTCCTTTTCTCTGAGCGTGTAATGAATTGCACAGATACGTCATAATAACCCCCCAGTAGTCTCTTAAAACAGCAGATGTGGTGAGAGTTTACGAACTAACTAGAATTTTCCGTTAGCGGTATTATCTTAGAAAAGTAATTTTTCCTGGATTTAAAGTGTTCTATATTGGACTAGATTCTACGCCCGTCTAGATTATCATCTTATTGATGTAGCAGCAAACCTGTGAAAACGCAATGAACTTAATACATATTTAAACCCCATAATGATGGTATTTATAAAATAGGCGTTCGATTTTGTGAAATTATTTTGACACGTATATGTGACAACACATAAAATATAAATTAACTTAACGCTTCATCATTGAAAAGTAAATAGTCCCGGATATAGAACGGGGTATAATTATTTCTCTGTCGGGATATCGGATGCCATGGCAATTTTGGAGCAATTCCTGCTAATAGCTGGCTCTACTAGGCCGTGAAATAAACCTTCTGTATTTAAATGGCACGAGCGACCACTTCCTCCTCTTTTATCGCAGAACGGGTTGTAATCTGTATAATACAGGAATCAAGAAACAACATATCCGTGTAACTTGAGAGTTTAAGGACATTTTCTTTTTCTTTTTGTAAAAATCTTATATGTAGATAGCTACTAAATAAAACTTACAAACTGATACAGTCAATATAATATTACCAATCCCTACCGCAATCTTTATATTAAATCTAAGCCGCTGAACGTAGGGACTTGAATTTGGACGAAATTTTCCGTGGGGTGCAGTAATAGGATTTATTGAAAATGACCCCCGACGGGAAGAAATAGGGGAACTACTTCTACACGTACGAAGTAACACTCGTCCTCTAGTCTCTAATGTATCGCAATATCTACCTTCAATCCTAACTGTCGATGTTGTAACTATTACATAGTTACTTTTGCTGTAACAAAAAGTCCTAATTCAAAATCGACATAAGAAAAAGGCTTCTGAAAACATAACAAAGGAAAAGCCACCAGGGGTTGGTGCGTCGCAGGTTCGATGCTCGATTGGGCGGAATAACTGGCCGCGTGATTTGGGAGGAAGCGTCATTGTAGGCAAGGTGACAAGCAACCTTTTTATTTTTAGCATCTTTTATGACCGGGTTCATCAGCGCTGATTCATGATGGCTCAAACAAATGAGCCGGTAAAAGTTGTTACGACGGCAGAAAATGCTTTGCTGAGAAGTAACATGATAATTTAAGTATCGTGGATGTAATTGGGTATTTACTAAGTTATTTATAGGTGTTGTGTAGGGGTTTTATTTTGGAAAGTTAATTAATAAGTAAGGTATTATTATTATATTTATAGAAAGTCTGTAACAATCTCCTCTCTAGTTCTCTTTTTCTTTCTTATTATCTTTTTGCATGCCTACACCACTAAGGTACGAACATTGTTGATAATTTTTACTTGATAATCCATCTTATTGTACATGATGTTTAGCAAAATAAACCATTCATTCATTCATTCATTCATTCGTAATTTACGTGGTGTAATGTGTATTTATCCGTAATGAAGGGTGAAACGTAACAATGTGGTCAAATTTGAGTAATTACAAAATTGCTCAACTAATATTCATAGCTCACTAGCTAGTTTTTACCCGTGACTCCGTTCCCGTAGAGGTATTTTATTTATCGCTTTTTCTGCTGTAACTGTTAGATTTTAAGATAAAAGCCGGGAATGAGAATGTCGGACCATTCTCAGTGTTGGGTTCTGAATGCCGTTACTACAATCACAAAAAAACTTAAAATACTACAATTATGAACAAATTTTCTGCTTAAAGTTATTTGGTATGATTTTCAGTAGGTATATTTCGTCGCCTGTACCTCAAGAACAAGTCTACGTGATAGTTTTCCTTTATTATTCGGCTTGCATTTAAGATATTTTCCAGATTTTTTTTATTTGTAGTTTTGTCTGTAGGCAGTGGGGGATACGTAACTCTAGCAAAAATGGTACTTGCAGAGTTCAATAAAACAATAAAAATATAAACAATAGATCCCCGAAATCTTAAAATGGATAAAAATGTACACATACTGGTTTTTTAATTGAAATCCAATAATGTATAACAAAATGTTTTACGTGTAGGTAAACAAACACATTAGGTAAATACTATCAGCCCAATGGAACTATGTCACAGTGACGTTATGCTTCAAGTCGTAAGAAGGAGAGTACCCCTCACCAAACAAAGAAGAACCAGAAGCGTCAAATTATTTTATTACGTCACTGTGACACCAAGACAGGGTTTTATTGGGCTGATAGTATCCTTATCTATCCTTTTTTTTTACATATTTAGGCAGTGATATTAATGCTCGGTATAAATATGCGTACTAAATTTGAGTTTTGTAATTTTGATAGTTGAGAAAAATTGATGTGACGTACAGGTAGATGGACAGACAGACGGACATGGTGAAACTAATAAGGGTTCCTAGTTTGATTTTGAAACCCTTTAAGGTGCCCTATATTCAACTCTACCTAGGCCAGAACAAAAAAAAACAAAAAACAAAAGCAAAAACTGTCTTTACATTAGGTTCAGGCGTTAAACCGAAAAAATAAAGTAAAGAACTAACACATATGCATTCATAACATTAATAGGGTATGGATCTAAGGATAAGGTTACGTACTATGAAATCGTTAAGTAATAGCTATTAACCCAATTAAATTATGAAAACATGAGTCATTGAATTATGCTTTACATCAATAAATGCAAATATGGTGTGGTTATTCACTACGTTACAATCGCAACATAATTCGCATCGGGCTATGGCCACGAATGAAACAAATTTAATAAATATTTCACTGTCCACGCTACAATACCAACGTTTATCATATTCGCTAACAGCTCTCTCCATAAAATGTGAATAAATTGCATAATTTGCATGTGAATTGTGACCGTCGCACTGTCGCAACTGAATGTCGCACATGCTGTCTTCCTGTCATAATTTCCACGGGATCCGGGGGTTGACATGCAGAAAGGACAACCGAGAGGGAGCGGGGAGGGGACGGCTTTGATCCGGATGTACGGTGAGGCTAAATGTCTACACGAATGTCGTTTGACGTGAAGTGGCAGGAATACCAACAAACTACAGCACTGAAAACGGTTGTCATATACGAGCAGTATAAACGTTTGGAATGTTTTAGTAGGCTATTTTGCTCGCTTTAGTTTCGTGACTATGAAAATAAGAATTTTTATTAATGTAATTGGCACCGTCACGCAGGCGAAAGAGCATAAATTAATCTTGTTTACCGATTGAGTTAATTTACATTCAGTACAAAAATGAACTCATTAAATGGATATCTTTCCAAATTATATCCGACGTTGCTATTCGTCTTATCAGGAGGACAGAGCGCTCGGCACTCAGCTAATGATGAGTCAGGCTGTTGATGTTGCCGAAAAAAGCGGATAACGACCCAAACGGACCACTTTGTTTAACGACTAGCTACGCTTAGCGTATAGAGCCACTCAATTTTCAGTGAGTTAACGCTCCACTCATATATTCCAGTTCGTGGATTGTTTACTTTGAGTGGAAATGTACGAGCGCAGTTTCAATAGGCTTTGGTTTTGGAACTTTTGAATACGCCTCGACTTAATATCAGGGTTATTCAGCATAAGCTGGTTCCGTCCCTTTAATAATCGTGAAGAGATGTCTAAAAAGTTAATAATTGAGGCAGGTAGTGTACAGTAAATAGCAATGCCTGTAATGGTAGATACAGAACTCTTCCTATCTAGGCAATGCTCATAGCAGAACTGTTATCGGCGTTATCACCATGCCTTTGGTCATGTTATACATCAACCTGTGCTACAGAAAAAAAACGACGAGTAAAATTATATCGTGCCCCGTTCAACAAAGTTTAAATAACATTGGACTTTTATGTGCATTTAAGCTCTGGGATGCGCTTCTACTCCATATTAGACTTCAACTACTTTCTTTCATGCGAATATTATGCTTCGGAAGCATTTGCTGGAATAATTTGATCCACTGGTATAGAATGCCATTAGGCATTAAGTCCGCCATTCGTACTTGTTGTAATTAACAATAATAATAAAATCACATTGAACTGAGGCCATAAAATAGACTGGAAAAATCAACTTTTCACAATCATCGCATTTAACAATAGCAAACACCCTTTCGTTACTTATTCAAGCGACCGACAGGAAAACGAATGAAATATTACCACCGTTTCCTTTGGTTCCCGTTTACGACTCTCGTAAAAAATAACGCGGGATATTGCATACAGTTGTCACGTGAGAGGATGACCGGACGGCCGACCACTCACGAATATCTATACAAACATAATAAATGTATGCTATAACTGAAATAACAGGTCAATCCCTTTAAACGTGTTTATGAACAATTGAGTAGTTTCCTGTTCCTTAGAATAATATTTTCCTTTTGGACATTCATCTCAATTGAGTTGTTGCACGTTTACACCATTTCTTATTTAAGACGACAACTTTGTCCCGCTTCTTCTTGTGTTGTTACGTTTTTGCTACTTCTATTTGAATGTTTGTAGAATAGTATTTTTCGTAATCGTGTTATAATAGAGAGCTTTTTAGTCGAGTACCGTGTTTAGGCCACGAAGCTTGCTGAGTGGCCTAAGTAAGGTACGAGATTAAAAAGCTTAATTATGACACAATTGTGAACAATACTTTTTGTACGAGTTCATTAAAATTAATAATGTAAGTCATTAATACGAGTATATAAGAAAACTAAAAGTAGATTTTTGACAGATGATGCGACGCTGCTACGTTCCGAAACGCCACAGATTGGCAATTTTGTATCGGATCGAGGCTCCTTAAACAAGGACACATATGGAAATCCGAAGATCTATTTTCAAAAAATTTTCGGTTGTCTAGAGCGTATCGAAATAGTTATTTCGGTTGTTTCTGAAGTAACAACGATGAAAAGAGTGACGTTGCAGTATTCTCTATGAAATCTTTATGAATGATGATTTTTATTTCCACAGAGAAAACGTAAACTTCTTGGCTTTTAAAAGAAAAGTTATCACACCACCGTTTTTTTTTAATGTCCTGGATACAGCAGCAAGTTTAAGTAGATTTTTGACAGATGACGCGATGCTGCTACGTTCCAAAACGCCATACAATATTGGCAAATTTTGTACCGCATCGAGTCTCCTTAAACAAGGGCACATATTATTTAAATACGAAGTTCTATTTTCAATTTTTTTTCGGTTGTCTAGAGCGTATCGAAATAGTTATTTCGGTTGTTTCGGAAGTAACATAGACTATTCAACGATGAAAAGAGTGACGTTACAGTATTCTCTATGAAATCGTAATACAAACATTTTAATCGACGAGTACAAAAATTAATTTATATACTCCTTTTCAATGCATGTTGTAGATCAGCCCAGTAATAATACGATTATTTAAATATTTGTTCCAACTTTAGTAATTAAAAAATACAAAACGGACTTAATTCCTCAAGGTTTTCTCTGCGCTCCACTAACTGGTCAAACAGAAACAAGTCGGTTGGTGCTGGTATAAAATAAACCATAATCATAATTTTAGAAAATATTTTTTAAGAGCAAAAACAAGGATAATATCCTACTACTGTTATAAATGCGAAAGTTCATGCTAAAAGACTGGACGGATTTGGATGAAATTTGAAATGGAGATACACTCACGGTCAAATAATACGGGTCGGAGTGCGTTTTTCATACTAAAGAGGCTATTTCGAAGCCTTGGTTCCTCGCCAAGGGGTGCTTTTAGTGAAATCTGATAATGGACACCCTGAGCATCCATACAGGACTTGCAGACTGCCTAGGATATCATACTGATTGAATTTGCGGTTAACGCCCGAATTGTGCATGTTCAGAAAAACATCTGAAATGGCAAAAAATGTAAGGAAATCCCAACGCTGACCCAAATTCTCTCTCTGTGGTGTTAACTGATTGTTCGATCAGTTATGTATCTTAAGCACTTTTGACCTCCTCCATTGAACCTCGGAGTATCCACCATTAAACCTCACTTAAAACCACCCCTGGCCAGGAACCAACGCTTCGAAATAGCCTCGTTTGTATGAAAAACGCACTCTGACCCGTATTATTTGACCGAGAGTGTATGTTATACAATGGATATACATGGCTACTTTTCACTTCAAAACATTTAAAAGTCCTTTAGGCAGGCAGTTTGCATGCAGAAGCTAGTATATCAATAAATTAATATCATAAATCTTTCATTAAAGAATAGCTTGCGCAACATAAACTTGAAGGAATGTTTGCACTGAGCTTGCGTTAAAAGACGCTGTAGTACGTTCCACAGACGGATCGCCTCGAGGGAGAAAGAATTAGAAATGAAACCGGTGCGATGAGGGGGAATGGCGAGCTTGCGGCTCCAGGAGGAATGGAGTTCCATCCCGGACGAGGAGTAAGTAATAAATTTAAATTTACACAGAAAAGAAAAAGAGGTTAACATTTTATCTATTTTAACTGGCGAAGAAAAGCATAAACGTGGTCGTACTGTAACAGGCTATAGAATAACCTCCTTCTGACGCAGACGAGAAAAAATCGAATACAATGAGGGTTTCCGCGCATCAGTTTTTTCACTAGATGGCGCCTCTGGGAAGTAAGGTCTTTTTGACAGTTGATGTTAAAATGGTATCCCTTCGTTTCCCATAAATTCATATGTACTAATTTCATTTTCCATAATAGACACTGGGCATAACCTTCATTTGCCATAACATCACATACCATAATTTTTAAATGCCATAATACTCAAGTGCTATAATGTTCAACCTCCATAATATTGGATACCATAATAACACTTTCCATAATATTTACTTTCTATAATATTCATAATCCCTATTATTTTATGCCATAACTATGATTTGCCATAATTACGGAAAAAGCAGATCCAGTGTGTACAGTGGATATAATGTAGGGGACAAATTAATTTATGGGAAATGAAGGGATCCCTCTAGGAAGGTCTCCTTTAGGTACGACGACGAGCGAAGCGAGGAGGAGTGTTAGGTGGAACCGTGACCTTGCAGCACGCGAGCACATTATACAACAAACATTAACATTATAAAATTTATACAACTAACAAGCGCCTGGAGAAAACGTGCCAGCAACATTACTCATTCTGACCGTGTTATAGCGAATAATTATTATGGCGATTGAATTTTATGCCATATAATTTTAGCACATTTAAAAGTAGGGAAAATGAGATGTATGGCAAACGTATCGTTATGGCATCTAAAAGTTATGGGAAATGAAAATATTGCAAATGAACATTATGGCATATAATTTGTTATGGAATATAAAATTATGGCAAATGAAATTCGGGCATGTTAAATTATTGCATATGACTTTCGGGCAAACGACAGAGAACCGTTAAAATATATGCCTAGAAGAAGACCAAACTAAAGACAATTTACTTTTTCACTTGATATACTTATACACATTTCAAATATTTAGGTGCAGTTATATTTTTTACGTGTTATCAACTGTCAAAAAGACCTTACCTACTTCCCAGAGGCGCCATATAGTGAAAAAACTGATGCGAGGAAACCCTCATTGTTAATGACACTAATCACAAAATGATTGACGACGTTTCGTTAGTAAACCTTCTTGAAAGTGACCCTATGACGCTAGCGCGGTCCCAGGTTCAATTACCGATCAGGGCAAATATTTATGTGATTAGCGCAAGTATTTGTTCATGAGCCTTGAGTATTTTTAATGTATAATCGTATAAGTATTTATTTCTCTTTATACGAACGTTTACTGTTGCCTAGCATCCATGGTATAAGCCTACGGCTTAATTTGAGGCTAGGGGCCCGTTTATCAAACGCTTTTAACCTTTATTACAAGCGGAAATCTCTATCCAACAATATGTACAAAAGAAACTTCCAGTTATATTACAAGTTACATGCTTTTGATAAACAGGCCCTAGGTCAATTTGAGTGAGATTGTCCATCGATATTTATTTATTTTAAAGTCTTGTAATTAGCCATGACGACGCCTAAATAATCCAATATTTAAAAAGTGGCTATCCTTATATTGAAAGGTCAACGACAAAGGGCACAGGATTGCGAATTAGGCAATAAGTCTCCTGTCTCACGGTCCATCGGAGTCATTTGTTAAAATCGCAGCCTGCCGCGCCGCGCCATAGAGCGTGATGTAAAGACTCTGCAATGTCGCTGTTTTAAATTAATCGAAGCCGGCGAAAATTCAAGATTATAACTTTTAAATATTACTGAAACAATGTAATTAAAATTTCATCTGGAATTGGAACTTTTAATACAAAGGCCGAATGCTAAACGGCTAATATTTGTTTGATTGTAACGGGTGATAACAAAAAAATGAGAATTATTTGCAAGGGTTTAAAAAAATAATTGTGTAACATTTTATTTTTATTTTATAGTAAGGGTTATAATACACATTTAACTATTTACAAAATTATTAATGCACGTTACGATAGGGCCCGTAATCAGCTGTTCGACGCAGTTTTGACATAATGCCCGAACAAGACCGTTGGACGTCATATTTGTCCATTTTTCGCACACAGGTTTTGATTCTTTTTATCAGTTGGGCACAATTTTCTGCTTCCCAATTAATTTTGTAAACCAAACTGCTCAAAAAAACCAGAAAAATCTTCGATCGGCCGGCCGACATTGTGGAAGGTTTTTGGGATTTCGGATTTTCGGTACAAATGGCACATTATGGGAGTCTAGGAATTGCAATGTTTTTTGGCGTAATGCGACGATGCCTTATCTGGCCAAAACACGTATTCTCCATCAGGGCAATGGTAATTAAATGGTATAGGTATTTTTTTCAAGCATTCACTCTATGAGAGTTTAGGATTAACTGCTAAACCACTAGGTTTGAACCACAGTTTTGACACACCTTTATCGGAAAAAGCCACAAAGCATAACTTTCTGCTCAAACTTGTGCTTATACTTGTGTTTTATATTGTCTGGTGATGTTGAAATGTTGCTGGTATAGTACCGATAATTTCCAGGTATATGGGTTTTGCTCAAAGGGAAATAACTTTCATCATCCAAAATAAACGATTTTTCTTTGTAATTTGTAACCATCCAGAGGCATTGTGACATAATGTTAAATTTTTGCTGATCGGTGTATTACGGTGCCCTTATATTCTTGCGGCACTCCAAACCTACCTTTTTTAAAGACCGGCAAATGTACGGTTGAAAACATTTAAATATTTTAGGGGCATCTCGTTGGCTCATGGAATCACTATCATTGAAAGTGATATGGAGTGTCTTCAGTCTTCCCTTGGTCATTATTTTAGCTGGTCGGCCGCTACCACGTTTGCGAGTTGTCGTCAAGGATGCAAGAATTCTATATATAGTAGAAACTGTTACATTTTCTTTGGTAAAATGATCTACTGTGTACTTTTTCCCCATGTTTATATTTTTATTATAAAAATGTACAACGCGTTTTCGCAGAGCTTCTTGTTTCGGCGTCATTTTGACAATAATAAATGATTGAAAAAATGAAACAAATAAAAATCAGGAATATCAAAAGAGGTACAAATAACATCTTGAACAATTTTTTGTCTATGGCAATAGATATTTTTTTCAAGACTACTGAAAATGATTCTCATTTTTTTGTTATCACCCGTTAGGTACCTACTTTTTGTAAACAACATTGAAACACGCTTTACAAATTCTTTCAAAAGCAGAGTCATACATAAGCTTCAGCGGTAAAATTGTCCGTCGACAAAAAAGCAACATCTTCCATTTGTACGTGTGACTTTGAGAAATGCCAAGAATGTACGAGTCATGAGTAATAGATATTTCAGCGAGCACTATGGCCGACGCCCGGGACCGCGTCAAACTAATGGTTCCCACAAAACTACACAAGGACATACCTATTCAATATAGGGACCTATATAAGTCTCGTTTCACTTAAGATAACTCAAAATATAACTTTTTATCCAGTTATTGACGAGAGATATACATCATATTTGTGCCAAAAATGACCTACCATTACAAAATATAATATACGTATGTACATTTCTAACAAGTAATGAGCATTCCAAGGTATTTTGTTTTTATTCTAAAAATAAAGTAACAAAAAGTTTGTAAAATATTCTTCATCTATTAGCAAAATTGTTCTCGTATCGAAAAAACTACTTTCCGATGGAACCAAAGTATGGCTATAATTTCCCCCGGGGATATCGCATACGCTACAAAAGGCTTAAATGTAATACATGAAAATATACGATTAGTTATTATGACCTAACCCGCGTGAATAATATGTAGGGTAACAAATAGAAAATGTTATAATTTACTAGTAACCTTATTATAGGTGGAACAGCTATTTTGCTATTACTATCTTTATATTAGATTGTTTAACACTGACTAATCTATATAAATATAAACATGAACTTCTATTTCTCCTGGTCACGCTAAAGCGTGAAGTTAAGTTAAAACTTAAGAACGGCTGAACCGATTTGGCTGTTTTTGTTTTGTTGTGTTCGTCATTGTCAGGAAAATTCAGAAATGTGCAGGAGCGCGAAGCCGATGGCGGACCGCTAGTAAATAATATGTGGCTTTGTGGCGCCCATACAGATAGTCCGATTTCCATGCGATTTTAAGTAACTTTTATCGTAATTGAGGTTTGATGGCAATAATGCTTCGGGCCGGACAAAAGCTATCACCACCTCACAAAGTTTGGTTCGCATGACGGGTGTTAACATAACTGTATTAGTATTAGTTAGTAGTCAAGCTGAACTTATATTTGCATTCACTATTTTATTTAATATTCGACGAAAATAGATTGTGATGTCATCATTGGCCAGACAGTCAACATACAAATGATGTGCAGTTTTATTCTAAATTTAAAATCTTAATTTAATTGCAATTGATTTTTGTATCTCAAATTAAGCAGGTCAAAATAGAGGAATATTAATTGCCCCTTCTTAATATTTACTGTCAGGCACTACCTACGTATCTTTCATCTCCAGTGGCAAATCGTTTGCGGGTAACGTGTATCATGTTTTTGTGTGTGATAGATGTGCAATACCGAGTTTAAAAAAAATACGCTTTTCTCGTCGGTCGGTCGTAGTACACAATCATTTAACTGTAAGTATAGTTCACTACCGCTATTTGTCCGCTGTATGTTCCCTAAGTAGCACATTGGCGGTGCAAATTCTGTTCAGTTGATCCGGCAGCGCAGCCCCGGGGACCGCGTTATCTGCCACAAGCTACCGACTTCAGAGAAAAATTTACATACGGAAAATAGATTCCCTGTTTGTGTTCGCAATAATGTTCCTTGCGTACTCGCATCTGATGCTACCAAACAACCCTTTGCAGACTCATTCAGTTATCTATGAGGAGGCTATTCAGATTCGTATGATCTCTGCGTCACTGGATTACCATTTCTGATCAAAACTGATGTTTTGGGACGTATCAAACAAACTATGTTCAGATAAATTGAAAAAAAAAATTACAGTATATATGGGTTACGCTTTTTTGTTAAAGAACCCAAGAAACTTTTTCAATAAAATATCTTGACTTAACTTTGTACATTACTTTAATATTAATATTGTATCTAATATTTATATTTTTGTGCAATAAAGAGTTTACATACATCCATACATACTTGAACCACATATAAAAACGTTAAATGTTTCTGCTCCATTATATATCACTGTAGTTCAACTTAGATCGAGTTAGAAGTTACAAGGTTACGTCGTCTAAAATTCAGTAAAATAATAAACAATTAAAAAAGTTAAATATATTTTAGCTTTTATAAAACAAGTAATAACAACACAACTCATGAATCTTTTAGTTGAGTGGAGATGCAGTCAGTTATTAAAGAGGTCGATGCAATACAATTATTCGAGCAATGAAAAGAAATATCTCCTAGTTGGAAGCGATCGCAAAAGCCGCCCGGCGTCCTTACCACTCAAAGTAGTTGTTTCATAATGAAAATTTATGTCTGTGGCGCAATAAACGATACTGCTTTGTTCTAGCTATTGGATGGAAAAGTGGCGAGGGGGGGGGGAAAGGGTGCGGTGACAGCTCAGTGAACACCCGCCGGGGATGCGCTGCTGAAGAGTCTTTGGACAATATTTTATGCGTCGGCAAGTTTGCCATTTTTTAGTAGCCGATCACCGTAAAGGTCAAAAATATACGAAGATCAACTGATATCCCTTGTTCTTTTGATACATGCGAACCGTACACTTTTCGTGTTGCAAAATTTTGTAGAACACGGTACACAATGCGGGTTTTCTAGCCCAGAGGCCCGCGTATTGCGGTTTTTGTTTCCAAAACAAAAGCGCTCGTCTGATTCCCGGAGTGAATGCACTGCCCTAATGGAAGCAGCCTTATCTCGCGGTGACGTTCACCTGGCGGTAAGAACACTTGATGAAGCCTTTTGTTCTGGAGACTTATCTGTAGTACTTACTAGGCGATTATTACTCCGAGATAGGCTATGTAGTTACCTGCAACAAAAAATATATCATAAATATTCACGCAAGCACTGCAGCAATATTAAACACTTTTCTACGTTGATCTCTACAGCATGGTGCCTGCTGCCCCTAGCAAAGCACCGAGGAGGTCGAATGAATTTTTGCTTGTGTAGAAGCTGCATGGGCTCGTAATTTAATTAGGCGGCAATTTGCGCGCCGCGGACGTGCGCCGCATGCCGCGTTTGGGCGAATTTCATTACACGCTATTGTTTGACGCGCAGCACCCGTCAGCCAGCCGCCGCGGCACAGGCGTGCTCAACCATCAACCAGGGTCAAGCTGTGCTTGATGAAGTCGACCAGAAAAAGTTTATAGCGTACCTAGACGTCAGTTGTAAACATCTTAGCCTAATTAATTGTACACAATATGGTAACAGAATTATCAACAAGTTTTTAGAGTTGTAGGTAATATGGTAGCTCTGCCTACCCCACCCTCGTAAAGGAGGCGTGAGTTGTATATTATATAAGTAGATGTCAGTTCGACAACCAAAGTGAATGAATTGGACTGGAATGTTCTCCCTGCGTCTGTGTTCCCGGAATCTTATTACCTTGGTGTTTTAAAGACCAGAGTGAAAGGGCTTTTTTTTGGGTAATCGTGTACCCTCGACCTCGTCGTCACTTAGCATCAAGTGAAACTGACGTCAAACGAAAACCAATTTTAAATAAAAAAATTAAGACAACTTGTGTTTACTTCCGTGGATGTTTCGACCGTGTAGAAGATTTTAAAAGCTACCTGCAACTTTGTTGAACATTGATCACCCAAGACTGCCAGCACACTACATTTTATTCACATTCTACCTTAAGGCTTTTACTTTACCTGCCTGCTTTACTAGCGGTAATGAAACTGAGTAATCGTTTAGAAAGGTAAATTGTAAATGCTACCGGCTAAGTAATTGATTCAACCGTAACACTTTGTCGTAGCTCACCGTCTCAGGGAACAGAGTTGAGATAACGCCCATAAATCAGAGTGATAAAAAGTGGAACAATCGAGGGAAGCGCCGATGATAACGAACTTCGCTCAATAAAAAACGTCAAATTCCACCTTTGGACATCGAAGTTTTATTTATTCCAGAATTCTCAAAAGTTTTACTTGGCTATTGAAAATATATTTTAGGTTGGTTAAGTCCAGGAAGGTCAGAATTGCAAGTTTAATCAAAATGCATGAAAAGCTTTGCATTCATCTACAGGCTTACCAATGCGGGAGTTATTATGAAGTTGGCAGCGAATATCTGGTAATATTAACTCGGCAAACACAGATAATGCTATCCCTGTTATGTAACGAGAAAGAAACGAGAGCAAGAGAAATATTGCATCAAAGAGATTTTGAAATATTGCCAGCTCCATACGTCACGACGAAATAAAATTGATTCCGTTGCCTTTTGTGGCTTTGGTCTCTTTGGCGGTTATAACGTGATTTTCTAACGCCAACAAGAGGTTACATTGGTTAAAGATCAGAACAGATCATTCCACGTTTCAATTTCATTATTTATGGAGTTTAGAAAATTTCTTATTATGAAAAGTGTCACGCTGTTTTTCTTAACACAGATAAAGTACGAGTAACACAGACAGTTTATTGACTGTGTTAAATATACATTAACATTGATAATTCTGTAATAACTAAAAATATAAATTGTACCGAGTGTTGCACTTTAACCGCATCCAATGGTGATAAATAAGCGCTGGCTGTAATCACGCTGCTTCAGCCGCTTATATCGCGGTCAAATATATTGGACCCGTAAGCACGTTAATTACGGTGTATTGAATTAAAGCCGCTCGCAGCGCACGAGGCGATCGGCCCCGACGACACAACCGCTGCCGCCGCCACGGGACTTATGCTAATGCGCCCGACTCAAAAATATTTTCGGTTTAACGTCGAAAGGGAAAAAGACGAGCTCATCCACTGCCTGCTAGTAATGCATGGTGGTCGGGGGCCGGCGAGAAACCATTTTGGTTTTGCTGGGAATATAGTGTATACATGGTGTGTTGTGTACATACCAATTTGACGTGTAAAAGTGCCCGTGCGGCCTACTTACTGAATAAATGTCTTTATCTTTATCAATTATAGGTAAACCATAATTTTATAGAATTTCACTTCATCGATTGTAAACATGCGGCGGGAAATGCCTTACGATGCAATGAAAATTCTGCATAACGATACGTTCGTTGAAAGGTATTTCGATTAATTAATACTTACTTACCCCCGACCCGTGTGGTTGCCGGGTTAGAATAGTGCCACTCCATGTCTTCCCGTGGATGTCGTAAGAGGCGACTAAGGGAATAAAGGCTTGCAGTACCTACTGTTAGGCGATGGGCTTGCCACCTGTCACTAATACACTGGGAAACATCTTAGCCTACTTGTGCAAAATGTGGTTACAGAATTATCAAGAAGTTTTAAGACTTGTTGGTAATTCTTTAGCTCTGCCTACCCCACTCTGGGAATGAAGGTGTGAGTGTATGTATGTATGTATGTACTTACCCCACTATTAACCCATACCCCACTATTATAACATGAGCTTAAAGTTGTTTTCAATTTTCTAGTCTTGTCTAGTTTGCAAACGTATTAGGAAAAGGAAATTATTTTAGTAAGATAAACATTTAATTATTACCTCAACGTCTCGATCGTATTTCAACAATTTTGGTTACGAGAGGACTAAAGAGGCGGGCATCAATGGTTGCAGGAGGTGCGAGTTTTCCGAACTACTTACCGCACCTGGTCCTGTTGTTGTTACACGGCAAACAACACTTACAACAACATACGATTTGTCCGACGATTTTTCCCGAGGGCTACATTTGTTAGTCACGGAATTCCATGATGTCGATATCTTAATTGAAATTTCAAGTCCGTTTAACTACAAATACTTATGTGTACATGTACAACTGCATTGTTGTTATAATTCATGGAAATAAAATGTATTAATACGCATCTGTTAATTGAAAGTAGATACACCCGAGATCGCGTATCTGATTGACGCGGTAGTTTACGTTCAATGAGTAATTACAACACATTTAGATCTGAGCGCGTTCCCTTCAAACTTCGGGAAATCGGTCATAAAACGTTGAACTTATCAGAGCTAATATTAGATTATGATATTTGTTTTATCGATGACCTTTACGCCGGCTGCGCGAGTTTGAGGGGTTTTTCATTAGGCTATTTAGCGCGGATCATAAAGTTTATCTGCTACATGGTGAGGCGGTTGGCAGTGCGCAATAAAACCACTTTAACGAGACGGAAGCTATAATCGCGCTGTAATGCGATGTGTGTGTGCGAGCCGATCAATCGCCGGCGCGTTGGCTCTAATTACTCAATCGCTCTCTAGTTAGTCTCGCAGGTAAATTCGTTACGCCGGTACTTAATTGCCGGGGAAAATATTTGTACACGAGGCTGTTGAAATAGTAGCAGAGTAAAACGAGCCCCGGGCCTGCTTTTACATATATTTCAGTGGATTCTGCGCGTTATCAAGCCGCTGTGAAATTACAATCGTGTGGCATGACGGCGCCCGCAATTGGAACGCTTTTGTGAAAAGGTCCACGCTTCCCCGATAATCCCCCTTTTTACACCTCGTGCACGATAATCCTAATTTTGCATTCTACTCAAAAAAATATCATACCACGTTAAGGTAAGGTATAAATTTGGGCGCTTTGTTTTATCACATGTACTTATTTCCGTGTTCTGTGTGCATTTGAGTGGGTCGAATGCTTTGAAAGCAGGTTCATTATCGCTCTTAACACCGTTAATGGGGGTAAAATGAAAAAAAAAACTTATCGGGTGGAGGTGCTCGCGCCGCCGCCCGGGAGAATTCTAAAGGATATGAATCGGAAAATCCGGCCTGGCGTTTTAGCTGACTGCGAGTAGGGGCTCCGAGGAAATGATTCAGGTGCCTTGAGTGGGTCCGTGTGTATTTTCCCTCGAGATTGCCTTCATAAAAATCAATCGAGTATTATGAATGGAGGACTAATGTTTAATGGGTCGTTCCGGTTCGTAGTGAGTAGTTGGTGCACTTAGGAACTGTAGAGGCGTCTTGAGAGGGTGTTTTGTGTTACTTGTATTTTTATTTCGCATGGCTTTACTTGTCAGTATATGATTCCATTCGTATTTTTTAAAGATGTTCACAATTATCGTATCAAAAGTATCCTACATTCATTTCTGGACGGCAATAAGTTGTATATCTGCTATTTAGAAGCAGGTTAAATATTAAACATTAACTAGACTAATATAACACAAACTCGGTTGAGCATTCGTTATGAGTATAAGTAGAACAAACAAGTAACTATTAACATAAGCAATTAGAAAGTGCACCGTGGGCGCCAGGATTAAAGCCCGCGTAGAGTGACAAAGTTCCGTAGTCCGGCAGCGAGGGCCCTCGCCCGCCTCAACTCTACCGACTTGTTCATTTATCGCGAAAATTTAAACTAACGCCAAACAATGCAGCTTCATCAAACACGACGTTGAGTCCTCATTCCTGAATATCAGAACAACTATTTGTAACTTGCGAACTGAGTAAAGTGAGACAAAGTTCTTTATGCGTTTAGGAAGTGCCTCAGGGAGGTACGGTTGGACCCAACAGTATCTGTAGGTATGTAGTTAAGACGTGAACGGATTTCTCTAACCCAATATAACGCATTTCATTATGCATTATAGGGTTTCATTTTTCACTGAAAATAAGAAAACATACATACGTACATTAAAGCACGACTTTCCCAGAGGGGTAGGCAGAGACAACTTCTTTCCACTTGCTACGATCTTGACAAATAAGAAAACTATGTTAATTTTACAGCTTGTTCAAGTTCGATGAATCAATTTTTATTTCAATCAACTCTACTCTAAGAGTCTGGGAGAAGAAAACACGATTCGAATTTCAAATGTTTCGATTAAAGTAATAGGTATTTGAAAAGAGACGAGAAAGGAAATCGTGCATGGATTGTAAGTCAAAGACGGGTCGTGCAAACATTGGTAGGATATTGACTCCTCGCGGCTGGAACAATATTATGCTCAGACAGAGCGACGAGACGCAGCCTCCACTGTGCAACTCAACTAGTTGCTTGCATAACTTTGGAGATAGTTAAGTTTCGATTCGTTTAAATTAAATAGTTTTCTCATCTTTATTAGTATTTTTAAATCAAAATGCTGCGATTGGAATTGAACAGCTTCTCTTTTTCTACATAAAATAATATTAATATGGTTAAGTTAAATAATGATCAGTTGAATACATTGTGTAAGTATCATTCACGCTACAGTCGGATCATATCCGACGCCAGGGCTCGCCCGGGGATTTAAACGATCCGCTTTGACGCGATGCGGTTGACCACAATATTAAAAACAAGCTTAACATATATTATGATGTACTCGTATCTATATTAAGATACATAGACATGGTATATAACAAACTTTCTAGATTTAAACTGTGGTTACGATTTGAATTAACTTGACCTTAATACATGAGATGTCAATATTTTCCATAAACCTACCTTATAGCTTTCTTCGTCAAGAAAAAAGGCAAACTAAGTAGTCTCCAAACGAACCAACTGGTGCCAATATAACTTGTATATAGAAAATAGCTGCTGTAAAATTTATAATATTTTTTTATGGGTCCAAAAATCATTATTTGGCGAGAGCCGGCGCGTGCCGCTGAAGGCTCTCTAATTACGGCGTGTCGGAACCCCCCCTCCCTCCCTATCCTGTTTGTCCCTCTCAAATAACTGTCATACGAAGTCGCTTTTATTTCCCTTCACTTTGTTCAACTGAGTTGAGTTGGCGTTGAACTGAAGTAATAAGAGAGTTAAGTTTTTATTTGATTCTGCAATGTCATTACTTCATTAGTTAGTGGTAAAACTGTTTCAACATTATTGTTTAACTGTGTCTACATATCCAGCAAACGCAATAAAAATCCTTTACACAAATAAAATGTGTATAAACTCAGAAGTAATGTATTCATCAGCTTATTTGCTTCAGACTATACTCTTTCCAATCATACAAATGCATGCTAACCATAAAGCGCTATAACCGTACATAAACGGAGCCAAGTTTGCGTTTGCTCAGCGGTCAATCGGGTAGAGTAGCGGTCGGCATGCGCAGCCATCACGTGTGACATTATACGGACGAGGGCTAAGCCCGCCAGTGTAAATCAAACTGTCCAATATAGTCACAGCTTGAATAATACAAGTAACTGTAATTCTTGATCGTCATTCTCCTGTCATACTGGAACTGATTACAGATTAGTACGTACACAATATCTTCTTTAGGTATATATATATAGTTCTCCTGTCCGTGTGTTGACAGTGAACTCCTCCTAAACGGCTGAACCGATTTGAATGTTTTTTTTTGTGTGTGTTCAAGTGGATTCGAGGATGGTTTAGATTCACAAATAAACCCGGCACATGGCGTTGTCCTGCATGGCAGATATCATGCAGGACAACGTCTGTCGGATCAGCTAGTAAATGATTATTATCAAAATACCTGCTGACTTGTATGCAACTGAGAATGCTAAGAGGCATGAGTGGTGTTACGCGAATGGATAGAATAAGAAATGGGTACATAAGAGGAGGTCTGAAAGTGACACCGGTGACTGAAAAGTGGTGTGAAAATCTGTTGGAGGAATGAGGAAAATATCGTCAGGAAAGTTTCGAGTATGAATGTAACGTGGATGGCTATACGAGTTGGGGAAGACCAAAGAAACGATGGATGGACATGGTGAAAGATGATCAGGCTAGAAAGGGAGTAACTACCTAGATGAAGCCTATGGAGACGTATGGAAGAAAACGACATGTTGCGCCGACCCCAAATAAGTTGGGATAAGGGCAGGAGAATTATGATGATGATGACTTGATCTTGGCACTTACGTACACAAAAAATTGTCTTGAAATAATTTACAAATGTAGCTCTGACAGCACTGTGAAGGGGATAATCCCGATAGTGCAGAGGTTAACGCGAATGCAATAGGACTGTGAGTGATGACAGCAAGGGATTGATAGGTTTCGACTCCAGCCCACCGAGTATCAAACACGGTCGGGTTATAAATAACTAAGACATTTGTTTAAGAAATTGGTTTCACGTATATTGTATCATTACTTTTATTAACAAGAAAGAAGTGGTCTCTGCCTACCCCTCTGGGAAACAGGCGTGATTTAATGTATGTTTGTATGTACTTTTATTAACAGAAAATATTACAATAGAGATTACAACATACTGAAAAATTTCAAATGCGATGTTAGTAGATGTTTGTCTATCACATACGTAGCTTAAAATAAAACTGGATATAAATTAGTCCTGACCTGATCAATATTTTACTCTGCAGTAAAGCCACGTAGTCACGGCTCCAAAAACTATCTGCAAATTTTGAACCGCGAATGCATTATGCATGGACTTACGAGTGTACTGTGATGTGAAATATGCAGTTGTGATTTGAAATGTTCACCTCATGCAAGCGTGGTGCGAGCTTGAGCGAGACTCTCTTACCCATTTGAAAGTGACAGCAATACCTACTGTGGGATAACAACAAAATAAATTCATGTCATCATCTCACTTATTTATTTTTGTAATTACTCTCTGTAAGTTGCTTGGAAAATAACGCGGCAAATGCGAGCCACGTAAATAAATATTTAAACATTCATTACGTTGGATGTGAAATAAAATTAAAAACAGAAGTTTATTATTTATAAAGAAATTTAGGTCGAAATTTTGGTCCTTATAGGAAACCTGGGCCAAGATCCTAGTCGGTAAAAACCATATCGTATTTGATCTGTTATCGTATTGTCAGTTTTGTTGACAGTAATGACGGCTGAGTTGAAATCAATACCATAACCGGTCAAAGACGATATGACTTTTACCGCCTATGGCCTATGGCCTATGTTTTTTTTAGGCCTTGATCACCGCTGAAAATAATTAAGCGGTTATTAGTATTTCAACGGCACGTATCACCTAATGACCTAAAGGTAATTTGGCACGTTTCCGCAGCAGTTCCACTCTGTAATTAACACTCTTTTCTACCCGCTATCGCGTGCGTTTCGGAGCCATAACCCGGAAACGGCATTCCACGGGAACCAAGCCCGAACTTACACTAATTTAAATATCACGCCCATAATTCCCAGAGTTTAGACGCCACTATACCATTTCATAACTCATTTAGTTGCGTACGCTGTTTCCGAAAATGGTCTCTTATATTCTGCTGCTACTTTGGTACTATATTTTACTGTCTTTTGCCGTAGACTTGGAGAATTAATGTGATTTTTGTGGACTCAATCACGAGACGTTTTGGAACAATTTATGGAACCGTCACTCGCGGCTTCTAGCTTTAAGACACTGATACTAGTCCCATATATTTATAACACGAAAACCGTAAACGGTTGACACTTTGAACGGAGTATTTTGTACACCAAATTGCGCAAAAAGATCGTTTTCGTAAAAGTCCGTCTCGCTCTCAACCCTTGAGCATTATGCGCCGTTGTTACACGTTGTTTTAACAACGTTTATTAATTAACGGCATGTAGATTAATTAAAACCCCGTTAAATTCCGCATTTGTCTAAGCCGTGCCGCATATTAATTAGTTTGACTGTGGTGTATTAAAAATAATTTGCATACAAAATGGTAGGTAGCTTTTAATAATATTAGCCGTGGATTTTCGAGTGAGTAGTTTAATAGCCAAATGTGTAATTTGTCAATTATGCTGAACACAATACCTAAATGCAATTATTTCTGTTTTAGTTTACGCCCACAAATTCGTTAGCATTTATACTTTGTTAGTTACAAAAATATCTATTCAGTAGGTACCTAGGTACGTCATAGACCATACCAAATTTTTCTAAATACTACTATTTTAGGTTTTATTCACCTTAAATTTATGGAGATATAGTTTCTGCCAGTTACTTCGTCCGCGTAGAATGAGTTATTCAGCCATGTCAAGTTGCAAGGATTTTGATTATTGTTATGCCCTCGGGAACTATTTTTTTCCGGGATTAATAAAAGCCTATGTGTTAATCCAGTAAGTATAAGCTATCTCTACTCCAAATAGGGTGAAGGAGTAACAAAATAACACACACAAACTTTCGCATTTATTATTATATCTGTTTTCTTTGTTCCCAGATAATAAATAAATAGGGGACAACCTCATATAAATTGACCTAGTCCCAAACTAAGCTCTCGCTTGTACGCGTCATTGTCTAGTACACATAGAGAAATAAATACTTAAATACATATAAAACACCCAATACTCAGAAACAAATACTATTGTTCACAAACATTTACCCATTTCGGGAATCGAACCGGGACCGCTAGGTTCGTTGGCAGGGTTACTACCAACTAAGCTATCGCATCGTTTAATCATACTCGCAGATATCAGTTCCAAATCTTGGACAAAGAATTATTAAAGGTTTAATTGTATGCAGAAATCGCGTGTTGGAGTCCAATTCAGCAGACATTTAAGTGCCAACGAATTGAGCGATAATGTCACGATTTCTTTCTTTGTCTGCCTCATGTCTACGTGGTCTAACCCTGGTAGTTGTGCGAGCGAGACGGTCTACTAATCGTGATTCGGTTACTGTCGACGGGAATCGTCGAGGTTTGCCGTAATTTACCGACGTACAATGGCCCCGCTGCAGCGATAGGGCTCGGGCTCAATTAGAATTGCTAAAGATCTAAATGTGCGGCGGCTCGCCCTTTCCAAAGGCGCTTATCTGTCTACGTACTTTTATGTCTATACAGCCCGCCTTTTATGATACGGCAATGTACATAAAGATATCACGCAACAGTATTATTTACAACATTACAGGGGAGCATTAAAAGAAATTTCTGCGCACCAAATAAATGTTGTTTGCATTTTCTCGCGCTGCGTGCCAAAGATTAAGCCGAAGAAAGCTTTGAAATCCCTTTCTGCGCGGCACTGCGGGTTTCGTAGCGGCTCCTTTGCTACGAGTGCTACGCCGTAGAGCCCGTCATATTTAAACGATTTAACTTTGTTTGGTTTATATTAAAATTCCTGCTGTCATTTAAAAAAAACCCCAGGGCCTGTATTCTACTCGGTAAAACCATATGGAGTTCGACATGTTACATGTTAATAACGTTACGATAGCTCTTTATTTATTTGACAGTTAACGAGTTAAAAACAGTACGATACGTCAACCTGTCAGAGGCTGTATAGTTTTACCCGGTAAAATAGAAGCCCGTAAACCACAGTAAGTACAAAATGTAAAAAAACATCTAAAAATTGTATTGAGTATTGGGAACACAAATTCAGTACCTAAATAACATTTTATTGTACAACACCCGCCATATTCCATACCTACGAAGCGTGCCGCTAACTCTGACGTAGTTTGCGATGGATCCGCGTCCACCATCACTTTTAATTCTCCGTTATTAACTTGGGTCTCCTTGGGCCGTCCACGGGACTTGTTTTGTAAGTCAAAATATCCAAAACGAAAATGTTGGAACCAAAAACATACCGTGTTTTCTTTTACAGTAGCTGCCCCTTACACATCATTAATCCTTCGAGCCGTTTCTGCAGCACTGGTGCCACGGTGGAACTCGTATTCGTAAATAACACGATATTTTAAGTTCTCCATATTGTAAACAGAATTATGTCACAGAAAAAAAAATGACGTGATAACAAATGAATTGCTAAATTCGAAGCACAAATAAATGAGCTACAATTAGAAATAATTTTGAAATTAGATTTCTTATTCAAACACCAGATGTTTTGAACAAAAGTGGCCAGTTCAACAAAACGCCAATTTCAAATGTAAGGACCCAATAGCACGTCAAAGGCATTATACAAGTTTTACCCAGTTACCTAGACACCGATCAGATTCAAAACAGAAACAGCCTGATAGTATAACGTTTCACAGGCTGAGACTTTAATGCTAGATTGCGTTTTGATATAGCTATGAATACGAAAGTGGGTGCAGATATTGGAGTGCGGGCTAATCAAGATATCCATCTTCTCGCTATTCATCATGCGACGTCTCGGTGATCGATTGTTCAGCCATTACGGGAGTTGAACCACCTCGACCTCTGAGTCTTATTAATATAATTTACATGCTATGAATAATGCACGGTGCTTGTTGAATTTTTAACGCGGCCATTTAGGTAATGTTATTTTTAAGGTGGAGTAACGGTGTCGGTTTAACACTTTATATTGTACCTATCAGGCCTCTTTTCTACGGGTAAGTAATATTGCTTTTGACGTGTTATTTAGGCTCTTATTTACTTGACAGTAATAGGGCGTTTTTCAAAAAAAGTTCATGTAGTTAATGACTGAAATTAAAGTCGGTTTTTTCATTACGTTACAACAATTAGTCAAATATTTATATATTGCCATCACACGCCAATTGGAGGTATCTCACATGCACTAACCGAGGCAGTTTCAATCCTTACTCGTTAGTAAAATGGATGCATTTGCGACAGGAGTTTTTTCAGAGACCACTATTTGTCTTATAACAGTATAGTTAACTATCGTGACGTAATGGAAAAGGTACCGTTGTTAATGTTAGTTCTTAACTATTAGCACTTTTATGAAAATTGTCCAATAGCTATCGTCTATAAAAGTTAGTAATACCGTCTTGATCGTGTTAGTAATACCACAGGGTGATGACTGACAAAAGCTTAAATAAAAATCGAGTCATCGTTCCACTAATAGCTTTCACAATAGGTCCGTAAATAGATTTAATTCTAATATAATGCTCCACATCGGAGATTATTGCCGCCGCTCACGCCGACACCCGGATATTGTCGTGGCAATGTCCTCGTGCCAAGTATCTATCTCGCTGTCTCTGCCCCCCCGCTGCCGCGACCCTGCCGCGACCCTGCCGCGACTCTACTGCGACCCAACAACGATCTAGTACCTACGGTATACCTAGAATCTTGCTTATGTGCTAGGGTCTTGTAATTACGTGATATTTACAGGGTGTAAGCGGTATGGTAGGGATAACAGTTGACGATCGACGCTTCACTACGCTCGTCCAAATTATGCAAAATCTTTGGGTATGTTTTTTAAGTCTGTATTTAAAATCGACTAATACACACAACAAAAATGTCTAGGTATAAAAATTATCCCTACATTACAACATTTAAAATTTAAACGCAGTACCTACATTGCAAAATATTCTTTTTTAGATGACTAGACATTTCTAATGTACATGATCAAAGGGTTTCTTTTTAAAGGGATTAAACTTGGGATCTTTTAAAAAAAAACATATCTCGCTTCTACTATTATAGCTATAATATTATACTAGCTCTACCGCTCAAGTGAATAAAAGTTGTCATAACGTCAACAATATTACCATGTAGAAGCAAGTTGGGACGAAACAATATGGAATGAGGCCCTGGTCGCCGGAAGTAGCGCGTCGCGCCGCGTCAGTGGCACGTCGTATCGCCGCTCTTTACGTGTTTGCGCAGTCCTCGCACCAATTAACCCGTCCTTCGTACCGATTTCTATCATCGCGCAAACGCTCGCGTGACGCGTTTCATTAGCTAGATTTCTTTCTACTACGATTTTAATTATCTGCGCCGTTACAGAGATAGCTATCAAAACGTGTAAAATATAACCTTAATAAATTAAGTACCGCACGAAACTGTCGCGGGAAGCTCGTTGAATGGAATTTATTTTAGGAAGTTTCATTATTTGAAACTATAATGAGCGATATGGGCTTGCCGTTTCCGACTCTTGAATTGTTTGCTCGTTAATAGCTTGTTGATTGTTCGGGACGGAAAACGCCGCGGCGCACGCGACGCATGACGTGATCCCTCCAGGACATTTTGTATCATCCTGTATATTCTGTAAATTAACGGGGCGTTTCGCGGCTATCTCATTCCCTAAGTGCATTCTGCCAGTAAATAGCGGGGGAACGTGACTTATTGTGGCGCCAGTCGCACGACTCATTTCTGCCGCTGATGTCGATTCCTACATCCTCCGCATAACTATCTCATTTTATGTTTCCTTATGTGCGATATTAGGAGTCCTTTCCTCTTACTGCGTAAACTACGGCGTTTCGCAGAATGTGTTTATTTATGTTATGGAATATTTATACGTGTCATAGTAAAATGCCTACTTTTCCTAATAATTATATATTATAATGAAAACAAGGCTTGTTTTTGATAGCCGATAAATCAACATAAGACATTCGATAAGACACATTGAATTTGATTCATTCTCAAATTATATTGATTTCTATTTTATTCGTTTAAAGATCGTAAAGCTATAGAGCCTAAGTGCTTTATTTCCACGATTTATCCGCTACATTACGACGCATTTACCGCCGATACAACTGTTGTTTTTTTGTATCGACATTATTACTCCCTGTGTAATAATTTATCGGAATTGTTGGGCCGGAGTTATGATTTATTCTTAGTTGGTCTGCGGTGCAAACCAATTTCGTTTCAGCTCCCCTCCCATACTTTCATTGAAACCTGAACATTTTCCGAAAATACGATGTTTATTTATATCTGTAACACCCTGTGCCAAGTTGGCGCGGCGTTTTTGCTAAATAACAGCACTCTTCCCAGGATAAGAAAAAGAATGGAAAGAGCTTCTAACGTGCTCAGCTCTATTACGTCAGTAGCGCCCGGAGTGAAAATGAAAAACTTTGCCTTTTAAAGGTGAAATAAAGCTGGATACAGAATAACAGACTAATAAGTCCAAAATGGCTTTAATTAAGGTTGTTAATGTCACTCTCTGGTCCGTGTTTTTTAGAACGAAAACTTTATCGGGTTGCGCAGCCGTTTCCGTTTATTAAAATCGGGCCCTAAGTTCGGAAGTTCGACACGGCCAAATGAGACATTTCCCTTAAAGAGTACCCACTGGAAACTTCGCTAGCTTACGATTTAGCCCCAAAAAGGCAAATTTTTACGAGGAAACTTTTCTGATAAAACACCCAGAATCCGAAGCCTGTTTGAAGGGAGGTGATTAAACATGAAATTTGCATTTACACCAATAGGCGCTCGTAAGAGTCGTAAGCGCGTATTTATTTTCAGTAATGTTCGCAGTGTTTTTCCGTAATTATTATTCAAACTCAGTGAAATGAGCTTATGGCATTTATCGTCAAGAAATGAAATAGATCTTTGTGGAGTCAATGGAGAGACTCGGCAAAAAGAAAAGAATGGTGGTCTGATTGCGGCTGCAGCGCGAGGTGCCACAAAGGAACGAGGCCTCCTCGTTACGGAGGGCCGGGATTATCCGGGACACGCGCTCCTTGCTGCTAATGTGCGGAGCGGGAACTACTACTGTAACACAATGGGAAACTACAGAGCGTGTGCCTTCAAAAATACTATCACAGTTCTAGGTAAAACGATACTTTTGTATTTAGAGAGACAAAAAAAAAAGGAGAAAGAGGTCTTAAAAAATATTTCGGGTTCGGCTGAAGTCGTTAAGCCTCACATTAGAGCATACAAGAGCAAATGAGAGAGAGATTCAAACTCAAAAGCCTTTTATAAGCTATCACACTGCACTTTGTTTTAATTTAATGCTATTGTATTATTTTGACCCGAGTCATTCTAGAAATATTTTAGTACGTAAAAAGTTGCTACCACATCAACAGATTACTTATAATATAATATAAATATACGTTCGATAACATCACAAAGTTTTTGACCCATACTAAGCTCACTTTAGATTTTTGGTAATAAAGACAAAGTTGAAACAGTAGTTCGTCTTTAAACAAATAACATCGCACGGCTTGGATGTGTGTGTGCCTCGACCAAACGCGCCGCGAGCGACCACAAGCAAATTTAACAAGACCCACAAAGCCGGTTTAGTCGGGGTCGCGCTGTGTCGCCGCGGCTTGCCTATTAAGTATCGAGCGACGCGCATCGATGCAACCCTAGCGCTCGAGCGGCAACTGGAAGAAGCTCCTAAAGGACTGGAGATGAATTACTTTTCTATGTTTTCTATAATATAGGTTACCAAAATCTCTATTTGATAATTTAATCTGTATATTTTTCCGTTTGGAAAAACTTAGACGACGTGACTTTTACTTATTATGAGTTTTTATACTTTTCCAGGTGAAGGTGAGAACGTAAGTCGGAATCTAATTAATTTTAACGTTTCAGCTCAGCTATCCGTCCTCGAGTGGAACCCGTAAAACCTAATGGACTTTCCCTGTCTAGTGGTAATTTTGTTTGAGGTTCTCGGGCAGGGCCTGCAATCTTACTGAATTCGTAGTTGGTTCATCCCGCTCGTGACTTTGAAATTAAAGGTTTACATCAAACAATTTTTCGCGTAACTACACAATCAAATATAAATTGATTCAGTTTCGGGTGCGCAAAATAAATAATATTTAATTTACCTCTGCCAATTTGTTTATTGTAACGATATAATACCAAATTAATTACTGTTAATCGGTGTTTAATTAAATTCGTTGCCAATTAATAATTTTCATTTGCTGTTCCTAATAAATAGTAAATTAATATCAGCAATTACAAACAAATAAGTAGTAACACGAATCTGATTTACAGCGAGCGTTCGAGTACAATTCACGAACAAGTGTAGTACAACAGCGATTGTGCCGCCGAGCTAATTAGCCAGTGGGGTAATTGTGGCGCAGGGAAGTATTGGGGAAATTAAGTATAATATTAAACACACACATGGCTAATGGGCACTATAATATTGTTTGGACTTCTAGGGTTAACGGTTTGACTTCAGTGCTGATGAAAATAGAAAGATTGTGAACATATCACAAGAATGACTCTTCAACACCCATTAAATTAATAAAGTTTCAGTTTTCACTTAGTTACTGAATAGATAACCATTAATTTTTGGTTGAACAATTGCATTACACGGTAATGTGCTAGTTTAACTCAAAAAGCAGTAGGTACTTGCAAGTTACACTGATATTTTTTTGCCTTGCACGCTACATTTATGCACTAAGCTATTGGTTAATTTTCCAGTTCCCAGATATAAGTTAAATTGAAAACGTATCTTGCAGCATTCCTCGAACGTCGATTCAGCCGTCCCGATAAAGCGTCGATAAAGAACGCGACAGATGGAGAACGCTGCGTCAACTTCTAGCGATTACGTCATCTCTATTCAAAGTAGACATTCGGACTTTCGGAGCCTTTACGCAGGGTTGTACAGAAACGACAGCCGGGAGCCTTCGACAAAGCAACCACGCCGCGCGGGGCGCTCTCTCAGGAAATACATCTTTAAAGGAAACTCAAAGAAAAATGCAAACTCGGAATAGATAGTTTAACTCGTTTTTGCCCGTCATAAAACGTGTGCCTTGCGGGATCTGCGGAAATTTTGTTTTATCTGGAAGAAGAATCCGTAGTTAATAGGTACCTACGCAGAATATTATTCGACTTAAAGAAAGATCCTAAAAAAGTTTTTTTCGCAAATTCTAACAATACTTAGTAGTTACGGAATCAAAGGGACTTTTAGTTTAGTTTACATCGACATGTTAAATTCAAATAGGTCTTGTTACATCAAAACATATACTAAGAGTAATATCCGAAATTTCAAAAGTCAAAGTTACCATACGAATTAAATATGTTCGACTTGACGACTCTCCCGTGTAACCTCCAGATTGCTCGAATGTTATGTGCCTTGTTTCTCCACAACAATCCTTACAATTGCTGTCGCGTAATTTGTTGAGGCATTAGACATTCTTAGTTAATTTCATTAGACGAAACGTCGGGCGCGGCGTCGCGTGAGCGCGCGCACTTCATTCGCGGATATGCATTTCATGTGCGGACTTTACCGCCCGCGGTAATAAGCACGCCTGTAAGCCATAAACATACTTAGGAGTGTCTTTGATAAGTACCTTTGACATGTTAAATGGTCAGTCATTAATTAGCCTTAACATTGCAACAACAAAAGTGGTTGTTGAAGCCATAGAGGTACAGTGTTGAATGACTAGTGACAAATTCAAAAATAACTGAAAAAACACTTTATTTCGAGGTTGTTGTTTGCAAAACTAACCAACCTAGACCAATTTTTACTAAACAATGTATACTAAATTGCGTAGCTCGCAAACAGTGAATAAACGATGCATACATTGAGGTGTTCCATATTGACATACTGAATTGATTGCGAATTGTGCTTGTTTTTCAAAAACAACGGTTGGTGCAGTTGCATTGCATTGAATTCTGTTTCAACGGAACGAGTATTGGATAATAATTAAATCAAGAAGAAATACTACCTGCCTGTAGAGGAACTCTCGTATTGCCGGCACGCTTAGGCGGGGATGAAAACTGCAAGCTCAGTTTTTTTGAATTTTATTAATGTGAGGTTTAAGTAATAACCCTCTTAAGATGTTTTAATTCAAATAAAGAAGTGGATTGGATTTTTTGTGCTGTCCGTATTCTTCAAAATATTTAGCTACCGGCTAAAGTCCTAAGAAGAATAAATTTATGTGACACATGCAGTTGGTAGTCAATCTCTCGTAACGCGCCATCTCTTCCGCCAAGAGAGTGTTAAAAAGCGTACGTGGCAGGCGTACCGATGGCACTAAACGGCCTCATAAATGGCAGAGATATACTTGTAATTAGATGTGCAGCGGAGTTTGCGACTTCAGCTTTACGAGTGGTTTCCGTGGGGGACACGTAAAACCCGCCGGCGTGATATACTTGTATTATACATGAACTTGCAGACCGCAACGCTGCCACCGTGTTTCGGAGCCAAAAGCTATACATAGTAGGTACATAAGCCTAACGGAGCATGTACGCGTTAGCTTTCATGCTTCTTGTTAACTTCTTTTTGCTTACAGGAGCTCTTTTGTTTTTGTTAAAAGATGCTACAAACAGCGCAAGGTTATAATAATGAGGAAAGCATGTACCGACTGTCAGCAACCCGTACATTCAATCTAGTATTCATATACAACATAACAAGGGTAAAAGGGGAATGTTGAACGCCAACAAATAAATTCAAACGTTCGAGATCTCTCATAGTCGCGAGTTCGCGGAGAAAACTTTTAAGGGGTCGCTACTACAATCTCTTTATTTCAGTGTAGCGGGCGTGCGGAGTTCATTTCAAAGGTGAAAGTTTGTTGAGTTAAGTATGGCGTTAGCGTTTGCGCTGGCTAATTAGAGAGCGCGGCATTGATCAGTATAAATAACAGGGACAATTTAGGGATTCACGATGGTTATGGAATTAGTACCGCAGTTTTCGTTCCACTGTTCAAAACATTCGATTTGCAAAGAAATACTTGCATATAATTTAGAATAATTAAACTCTTAGTTAAGAATAACTACAGATTTTTATTTAGACGAAATTAATCAATGTTTATTGCACCATGAATTCTAAAGCAGACATTTTGGCATAGGTATAGGTTAGGGTACTTGAGGGATAACCGATAAAATATTAATGTATCTTATCCTTGTTCCTCCCTAATCAATCACGGGCCATCATTGCCGACAGATGTTTGGTAACCTGATCGTATCACACGTAAACACAAGCACAATATTGAATCAGTATGGCGAGAATTGTATCTAGGCATACTGTTTGCTTTCTTGGTAATACGTATCGATTGCGATTATCACAGCAAATACTGGGATGGGAGGGATGCAATGCGAGCGTTGCGTTGTCGCCGCTGCGTTGTTTTACATATAAATTCGAATGATATGCCACACGATGCGTTGAAATACTTGCGTCGCTCTATGTTTAAATCACAGCGTTGCGACGACGCGACGCACCGGCAACTGTCGTGGAGCATCGCAAAATATGTATAAACTTTGCTAATTAGTATTATCTTATATTAAACATCTATCGTATCGGTAATTCAATCGCTTTCTCATTCATTGAGTAGTTTGCAAGTGCCTTCAACTCTCCAGCAAGTTGGAGCAGGTATTTAGTTACTTGCTCTTCCGTTCAATAGCCACTGCAGTGCGCCTACGGCGTGGCTCGTCGACTAAAACAAGTTACAACTCTCGGAACATAGTGTTATGTGACGTAAGTTACCACTGTATTGTTCTCTATGCGGCTGTGGTCATAGATACTGTTAAAAATACGTTAAATCACAAAAACCGTGACTTAAGAGTATTATACCACTCGGTTTCCTTAATCTGTCGAGTGACACAATCTCATTCCGCGTCTGCAGCGTCGGTGAATAAGCAGACGGCATGTTGTTTTATTGCCTGGTCTGGTTTGCAAGTTTGAAATGTATTTACAGTCGCATATCATAAAATAAAATAGAAATACATAACCACGGCTATTTAAATAATTTTGACATTAAATAGTAATGTAAAGGCTGGTGTGGTCTAAGATCACACTTAAAATGTAAGTGATATAGTCATATATTTAACAGTCATGTGAAAGTATATCCCCGTACCACTATTGTTTATAAATGTTAAAAACCCCGAGGGTAGAGTTTTAGGAAATATCAGAAGACCATTGTGACACCAATTCCCTTAGTCTCAAACTAAGCTATAGGCTTGTACTATGGTTAATAAATAAACAACGATATAAATACTGATACAGAGAAATATATACGTAAATACATAGAAAATGTACATGACTCGGGAACAAATATTCGCGATCATAACACAAATATCTGCCGTACCGGGATTTGAACCCAGGACAGCTAGCTTCGTAGGCAGGGTCACTATCAACTAGGCCAACGCGTCGTCAAAAATTTGCTAGCCATTAAAATCATACGACTAGAATTATAAGTTTTCTTCAAAATTGTAGTAGGTAGGCAATACGTTACAACTAACAATCATAGCAAGTAATAAAAGGACATTTCCAAGCTTTAACAATCGTACGATTCGCAAAATTCAACATTACCGGCCTTTAATCACAGCACGGAAACTCTAATAATAATCCCCCCTCCCCCCCTAAAAAATTGTGGTGGAGGTTTCTGTGCAATATTTACGTTGATTTTATAAGTGAGGGCTGCGTTTTGGAGCTTTGGCGTGTTTATCTCGCCGCTTAAACACGCCTGCGGGCTATTTAGATGCAATCTAGCGGTAGTTGCGCCGACGAGCATTCTATTAACTACAGCACGCGACTTCCAGGTAATTATCACTTACCATGCCCAGATTTGGGCGGTGGATATAATCGCAAAGCGCGGCAGGGTTTAGGCCGAGTTGAAATGGAGTCGCACGCACGGTTTGTGCACCAGCGACAAATCAAATAACTGATAAGGATGATTTATCCATGAGAGCAATCTTGTGTCAGCCATGTTACGGCCGCAGGTCTCCCGCAACTTTTTACTGCTTGAATTTTTGAATTTAATGTAGTGGAACGGATTGATCTAGGATCTTTACAAGTATTCTTATAAATTTGAAAAATATCTAATTAAATGCATTTCTTACATTGTAATATTCGATAGAATACTCTAGAAACCGTGTCCAAACTGCAATGTATCTGTTTTTTTAAAGTGCAGCTACCTTAATACTTAAACTACAGATGCAGCTGTCGCTACTTGTTGAAGATTTCCACAGGAACAACATTGCTACAGACAATATTCAAAACTTTAAAATTATTCAATTTTTCGCAACACTGAACAAAACGGTTTGCGTGATAGGATTTTCAACCCGTCCCTTTTAAAATAGGGATTGTGAAAGGTAAAAGTTTCCTGAGATGTTCTTTATATTGCTTACTAGCTTGTGCCCGCGACTTTGTCCGCGTAGATTCCTATTATCGTTATTCCCTTGGGAAATAAAAAAAACGGAATAAAATGTAGCCTATGTGTTAATCCAGGGTATAAAAACAATCTCCATTTAAAATTTCATCCAAATCTGTCTAGCCGTTGCAGCGTGAAGGAGTAACAAACTCACACACACAAACTTTTGCATTTTTAATTTATTAGTAGGACGCTGTTATGAAAAAAAAATAGTAATAGAAGCTTAGACAATACCGGTAGATCGTAAAGTCGGGCTTGACGTAGTTAAATATTTTCCACGACTTAGTTTTACTTTCCGATATTAAAATAGGGCATCATGTTATCTTTGTAAAACATCGCCCGCGCATATCCATTATTTAACAAAAAGCGGGTCCGTTAACCTTGACTCTGAGACGCATTTCCGATATCAGGCTATCTCGAGGTCCTCGGTAAGTATTTATCTTTAAACCTTGGTGGCTCGATTGAAACCAAGGCCGAGTTGAGCCATTTTGTGCCTTTGTCTTTATAGTAAGATGAAAGGGACAAAACCAAACGATATAGTAATAGTTTATAAAATCACGTAAAAATAGAAAAATATAACCAATAAATATGACTATTATTATATATAATATATATGACTTAGAAATCCTTTTCCGTTCAATGTCTATCCTCGCTTTTAGCAATAAGGGTGTTTGTTGTCCTGCTTTTAGGGTTGATCGCGCTTTATCTACTATTTGCATAACTAGACAATATATCCCGGGTTACTTACCTCGACAGGAAACACGGTATCGTGTGTTTCAGTAATCTCCGTATATCTACTGTCTATCTATATAGAAAGACAAAGTAGTTTTTTTCGGTTCGTGACACGAATCCGACTTGAGATTTAAGGATTCGTAAAAGTTACGTTATTTATTGCGTGTAATTAACCTAGTTTTAAAAGGAACATTCGATTCATGAATGCTAATTTATTAGTCCCATTCTCATTATGAAGTACCTACGAGACCGCACTTTGAGTCGCAGATTAGCAGACGTTTCATAAGTTTCCCTTCATATAGTAAAGTTGGTAATTTAGTGTTGGAGTTCGGGCGCATTAACCGCTCCCGTTAATGCGGGGGTACACACGTATTGCTTAATAAAACCACCCTTACGACGAAGTGGACTCCTTCTATTCATAGCTTACAAAGACTGAGCGGCGAATTTAAAGCAAGAGTGACTAAGAATGGTGCATTGAGCCATCTTACGTTTTTGGAAAATTCGGCTCGAGATCCGAACAAATCGGATTTGCGTTCAATTTTCCTAGACTTTCGGAAGCGCGCCCGCATTTGGCTGAGCCAAACCCGACCCAAATACGGAGCAGGGAAATACTTAAATTCTCTACTGTGCCCTCCTGACTTAGAATTTAAAGGATATAAATTTCGCTGACTTGCAGGGATTGACCTAAATTGCCATTGGGTACTTCGGTAAGTTAAGTATAGATAGAGGAGATTGTACATTGCAGCATTTTACTCAATGTAAATAAACCCAATTTTTAATTTAAAAAAAAAGCGTGCCTTGTTGGTGCATTGTGAAAACATGGAAAAAACGCAGACATAATAAAAATATAGGTACAGAAATCTTACCAAGTTAAAATTTGTTTATGTGACTTTGCAAAGATAATAAATGCCGCTCAGACTACAGATTGCCGATAAAGAACAACTGCAATACTGAAGAAGCGATGCCAGCATTTAAACAAATAGGGGGAACAAACATTGGAGGCAGAGGGCCCAGGGTACATCAATAATAGCTTCTCAATGTACATTCGAAAGGCTTTTGTTTGTCCTAGAAAAGAAAAATATTCAAATGTGTGCTGCCATTGAACGGCAGGAAGGAAAGAGTCGCGCAGGTGGAGATCACCTGACGTAGAGAAGGTTCCGGCGCGGGGGAGGCTGTAGGGCTGCTATGTGCAGCTACCGACGCGGGGCGGGGGCTTAAACGGTTGGAGCGGTTTGTAAATTGTAAACCCTCCTCTACCTACTCTTTTGATTGTATTGTGTTGGTATACATTTTTAACCCACAACGCAAAAAGAGGGTTGTTATACGTTTGACCACTATGTGTGTGCGTGTGTGTCTGTCTGTGTGTCTACTGCATCGTAGTTCTTAAACAGGTGAACCGACTTAAATGCGTTATTTTTTAAATTTGAAAGCATGTTTTTCTAGCAGTGGTTTTTAGCTAGGTTTCTTGAAAATCAACATCATATCGGGGGTTTTTATCTACCTTTCTACTAGTTACATACATAGATACCTTCACGCCTGTAATCCCAGAGTGGGGTAGGTAGAGGTACAGAATTACCTACAACTTATTGATGTAAATTTGGTTTTAGACCATACTTCAGTTTCATTCTGAAGAAAAGGAAAAATACCTATTCATATTCGATAAAAAAAAGAAAGCGAACACTACTGTGGCCTAAAATGGGGAGCGTGTCGTTTGCCAAAATGTGTCTTTTCCCGACCGTTTTATTTGCCAACCCGTTTTTTACCTGTAATTGTAAATATTTCAGGATTTATTGCAGTACCTTCGCCTAGAACCCTATAGATTAGGTATGGTATAATTTATTAAAATACTAAAATATTTACGGTTACAGAAAACAAAGCGGGTTGGCAAATGAAACGGCTGGGAAACAATACATTCGGCAAATAAATTTCGCCCTAAAATGTAACTTGAGTATTGTTTCTTGCCATGTATGTACAATGCACATAAATGGTTCAATAGCTGCTTCTTGAAATTAGAACCCACTAAACTTGTTCGTAGGCTGTGAAACCGGGACAAATCCGGGCAAAGCCTAGCATGGCAGCCCTGTTGCCGGCGCACATTTGTTACCTTTACGGCCAACATTTATTACCGTACCCGGCAACCGGCGCTCGTCCCTGTAAATATACTTAATTAAAATTACCACACGCGACTCCAGAGGATTCTCCTGCGAACATGAAGACGATGAGATAAAGTTTTATGTGCCGACACGCGCGCGCTCGATTTTTACGCTCGCGAAAAATTATATAGGATGTACTAAATGTCGGATGAATTATGATTGGCTGATCAGCCTTTAATATTCTGCTTTATATCAGTCTGCGACGAATAACCGACGTAGATTGCATTCCTGAGTTTGTGTAGTCTCTACAAAGAGATGTTTCAATTTTTTACCTTATGACATTGTAATAAGGTCCAACACTCGATTCATCTCTTTGTAGCGGTACTCGTTATCTTCGGTTGAGCGAACTGTCTTTTAATGAAGAAAACAATAATTAATGCAAAAGTAGACAGTTATAATTACATTTCACTGTGTTCACCTTTTCATAATGTATTATGCATATTTCTGTAAAAATACATGAAAGCAGATTAATAAAGTCTTACGTAGTCTATTTTTATTTTTGAACGGAGTGAGGGCTTAAATCCCATTTTTTTTAAGTTGTTATATGTTTAACGTGGGTATCTGTGTTTCTGTATACCTGTGTGTCGGTCCGTGACACAGTTAGTCTGTCTGTACCATCGTAGCTTAGAAACTAAAGGAAGCTAGTTCACTGGGATGGTTTTAGCTAGGTTTTATAACAGTCGGTTTGGCCGTTTAAGGGTTTTATGTATTTCATGTTTATTATATTAAATAACCTAAATGGTTAATGACATTCAAATATGCTGCGTTTATAAATAGATTGACATAATTATTTGAATGTGCATATGAATTTATAAGAATGTAGGGTAGTAAAATGACCTGTAAGTTCGCTGATTTGTACACGAACATATGTATTAGTGGATGCGAAAAGCCAAGACCGGTCTCAGTGGAGAGCCTTGGGCGAGGCCTATGTACAGCAGTGGACGTCTTTCGGCTGACATGATGATATGTATTAGTTATAGCAATAAAGGATCACACTGTTTAATCACCTAGGTGTTAGATTTATTTTATTGTTACGAGCTGCGACTCCATCCACGTAGAAATCCTTTACCGCGGGTAAAAAATGCCCTATACCCTTACCCAGGGTTTTAGATATCTACATAAGATGCCTCTGACCTTGGGGCTTTAAATGCAACGATAGATTCTACTCGCTAAACTGAACTACTTTTGTTCCGCAACATTAAAAAATAACTACTATCTCATGGTACGGGGGCGACATTTCCTTGGTACGAGGGCTAAAGGAAAATGGAGAAATGGATAGCGCACATCGAAAATTACATTGAATTTGTACAAAAAATAAGAATTAAGTTGGACATATTTTTAAGTTTTTAACAACTTACAGAACAAAAGAAGTTTAGTTTCAGGAGTAGAAAACACCATGTATTTAAAGCCCCAAGGTCAACGGCACCTTGTATGGACCTAATAAATTTCATCGAAATCGGTTAAACAGTTTATAAGGAAAAGCGTAACAGACAGAGAGAGATACTTTGGCATTTATGTATTATGTCTATGGATGTATGTATTGTGTCTTTGTTGCTCAAAATAATGTTTTTTTGTTCTTATTCTTATACATCTGAAAGGAAAACGGTTTGAAAGTGTCTGTGTACCGCTGCGAAGGCAGCGCTTTGTTAACAAAAGATGCAGACACAAGTAAACTTGGCCACAAGTGTACACAACTAAAGACGGAAGACTTGGGAGAGAGTTGTAGGTACATTAAGCAACAATGTTGTCACTTATTTAGTTAAGTTTCGGAGAAAGCTGCAGTTTCACATGTTGTCGGGGACTCATCACAATCTTGTAAGTTATTGGTGCACATGCTGTCAGCATAAAATAACTTAAGTGATTGTAGATGTGTTTAATTATTTAACACATCGTATTATGGCACATCTACTTTATTATGAAATAAGATAAGGGGAATGCAAATTGAGTCCTACTTCCTAGTAGGGTTGAAATGTTGAAACTGTACAGTTCTAGTTGTGTGCCTTGGTAAAATCAATTACATACCCCAAAGCTTAGCACTTTAGAGTCTTGCCATAATTGATTTTAATCTACATACATACATACATTAAATCACGCCTGCAGAGGGGTAGGCAGAGACCACTTCTTTCCACTTGCTACGATCTTGACAAATTTCTTTCGCTTCTTCAACATTCATACATCGAGTCATGCACGCACGTCGGTTTCGGGTACTTCAGATTTTAATCTAAACATACAATAACAAAACAAGTACAGTTTAGTCAATTATTAAGTATGCTAATAATTTCCATTGGAATACATATGGCTCTTTTTTGGTTTAATGCAGTGATTTATATTAGTAGGGGAGACCGGGGACAATTGAAACGATTTGACTTTGACTGCCTGTTGCCGTTTTATTTTTAAAGTTAGAAAGATGTTTGCCATAATTATTTCAAGGTTAGTTATCTGGTTCCTAAATAAAGTATATTTGGTAAGTCTATCATTAATAGTTATTTTACAATAATGTAATAAAGAGAATGGGGGAATGTGGTTCAATTGACCTCACACCGTTGTTAATTGAAACACTATGTAAGGTCAATTGAAACACCGTAATATCTTTGACACAATGAAAGTAATGTTATCAGTCCTACTCGTTTTCATCGCTATATTGGTATATAATACGACCATCAAAAGTTCACAAGCATAACATAAACATATCGTCATTTATAAGCATCAGAAAATCTCGATCATCAAACGCAGATAAAAAAAAATATATGACTTGTAGCTTTCTTTGTTGCTGGCTACCTTATACATAAAGCTTAATAGAAAATAGTTTGAATGTTATAATAAGCTATAATGATATGGAATTGTGTTAAAAATACATAATTATACTACATACAAAAATGCTTGTTTCAATCATAACAGTGTTTCAATCATAACTTAATGAATGGATAAACTTGAAACGTCGGGATTTTAAATAATATACACAATATAATCGGTTAAGATCGTTTTATTATAAAACAAAAACAGTTACAATAAAAATAATACCACGGCTACTTATATGCCGAATTAAAATAAAATCAAAAACGTAATTCCTCTTGCATGTAGTTGTAACACATCAGCTGTATAGACTGTTCGACATTCTATATTTGAAATTTGACATAAATTCCATTCTAGTTTTGTACACAACTTCATGCAAGAGGAGCGTTACTTAAGTTTTTCACCTATTCGTCAGAATGATAGTAAGTAGTAGGTACACATACCGGACTAATACCAAAAGTGGCACCTATATCTATACTTCTATAATATTAATATGAATAAAGTAACTCTGTCTAGTGGTTTATTTATCCAAATCACGGGCAAAAGTTAGTGTAGGTATAATAATTATTGACCATGAAAGAAATCATTATAAAAAAGAAGCCATTTGCGCAAATTCATTTTCACATTTATTAAATAAAAACATGCGTCAAATACAGAACCACCTCATATTTAAAGGCGACTATATTTGGGGACGATTAAAACGCCAGGACGAATGAAACGTTTCAATCGTCCACACGCAAGTTGTTCCTACCATCCCCAAATCACAGTTTTTAATTCAAGGTCAAATATTAAACGCAAAAACAACTCGAACACTGATAATTGGCAATAATAAACATTCGTTAATTTATCACAATCACGCTAAAATAGTTAAATCAGTTGAAATACAAGAACAAACAAAGTTATTAACAAATATACAAGATGAGAAATACTTACTTTTGACCGCGAAAAAATTAAATCGCTCCGTGACACCGCTGCGTTGCTCGGTCGCTCGCGCTCTACTGACCATAGATTAAGATATGGCCGGCGGAGTCCTGAGTGTTGCGTCATACTCGTAGGTATTATAGTTTTTGAGAAATTTGACTTGTTTCAGTCATGACGTGTTTCAATTGTCCCCGGTCTCCCCTACCTTATTAAATTTCTGACAATTAAAATATCAGGAGCTATTTCCTAATCGGTAAAACTATATTACTTCTGACATACCTATTATCGTGTTGTCAACGGGATGATGGCCCTTATATACTTCACACTAATGCAAATGGCGGCACACGATACGATTACATTCGCACTGATAGATCAAGACAGTATCAACTCAAAATCATTGCTAGTCTTGTTTCAAGTTCATAGACGTTGTATTAAAGATTATTTTAAAATACAGTTGTATTTTGAGATACTACACTTTTGGTTTGGCAGTGCGATATGTTATCAATAAGACCAGGTGGGTCAAGAGCGTCCACGGGTTAGATGCGACAAAACATATATTTTTTACGAGATATCATTGGTTAGGAGGACTTGCCTTGTAGACGCATTTGCCCCACGTTACCTTATGGTTTTAGCGAATGGAATATACCTCAGTCACATCTAACGGAACTTTATGTAAGCTGGCAGCACAAGTAAATGTAACGGTAACTACAAAGGTGTGGCAAGGATGAAAACTCCCCGCACCACCCTGTGCGGGGGGGGAGACAAGTTTGTTCTAAGTGGTAGCACCTTTTATTGTGACGTCAGCTGCCGGTGAAGCCGCTAATTGATTCCTGATGCCGGCTGCGGTAATTTGCTAGTACTACCACAAGAAAAAGTATTATATCATACCTTTTTGACCCCTGATAAGAAAAGAGGGGTGTTATAAACTTTACGTGTGTATCATTATATCCACGACGTATTTAGTGATGGTCAATTGATAGCGAAACTGCCTGCGAAGGTCCCAGTGAGGGTAAATATTTGTGTGATGAGCCCTAGTATTTGTTCCGAGTCTTGGATGTTTTCTAGTATGCATTTATTTATTTAAACATATATATTGACGCCATAACTTGAGAATAGCTCAACTGATTGTTTTTTTTATTATGTTCTTAATTATCACGACAAAAAAATTATGAAAAAATAAATACACTTGGCCGGCGCCGAGCAATTTTATATGATTGTTAAATATTATAATTATATTGTATATTAAACTTATTTTTTTATTAATTTCCATATGTATCAGATAGTAGGTATCGAAAACGCACATCAGAATGACATACATACCCTAGGTTAAGGTTAACTTCTACACATATAAAATGTAAATTTCTATAATTAACTTAACAATTATAAACATCATCATGTACACAATTTACACCATCCTTAATACTAACAACACCATAGCGCAGCTCTCAGATTCTCGGTAATGCAAACTACCGGAGTTTCACTTTGCCTTATCAACTATTCTGCTTGAGCGTTTAGTGAAACACTCTGAGTGATAATTAGAATTGCCTCGCACTCATGTCCAGTTTAAGCGCCAGTCGGTTACCAAACTAAAACTCATTTAGTTTTAATTTTGGTTCCGCAATATTTAGCGGCTAGATGACAGCGAGAACGACATTGTCTCAGCTAATAATATTTAGCAAATGTGGTTTTTCAGTAGAATAAGGTATTTTATAATGGAACAGGGCCTAGTTTCTAGGCGGTAAAAACCATTTGTCTTTGACCGGTTATTGTATTGTTAACGTTTTCATAGCTCTTATTTACTTGACACTCTTGACAATAACAACGGCGGCCAAGTTATAAACAATTCCATAACAGCGCGTCTATCCTAGGCAGTAATAACAATACCGTATTTGACCTGTCACGGAATCGTTTTACACTCGGCCACCATTACTGTCAAGTAAATACGAGCTATCAAAACGTTGACCATATTATGATACTCGTAACAGATCAAACACAATATGATTTTTACCGCCTATAATGAAGGCCCTGCGATTTTGAAGTACGTTTTGACATTTCTAATAAAAAAACCTAAATATATTCCTGAGCGAATAATTAATGTGTACTAAAGCACACGGGTTCACGTGTAGTAAAATTCCTTACAAAGAGCAGGTTGAACAATTTTACCAGTTTGTTTATTACATGTGCCTTCTTTTGCATCAATTTAGTTCAGTATTCCCAGTTTATTAAAGTCACCGAAAGTAAGTTAATAATATCAAGATTATCATTCTGATAACATTGGCGCTTTAAGTAAACATTAATTTAACTAAGCGGTAAATTGCGTTAAACTCTAAATTAGTTGCATTGGATTCGGTCCCTCCGTCCAGTTTCTACACGCAATTGGCCACATGACGAACCATTGAAGACAAACAAAACAGCAAACTGCTTAAGAAGGTAATTAGAGAGGTCGAAATAAACCTCCTCCTTCGTTTTCAAGTTGGTTTAAAATATAAAGTCCTGAAATCTAATCAGTTCGTATAACACACGTCGCGCGATGTTGCGGGAATGGCGTTATCGCGTGTAACCTTAATGTGAAAACTCTCCACATGTCTACAAAGTAGAAAAAACAAGCATCATCAAATTCGCATGAGGAACACTTTTCCAATTTACTTTTTAACGAAATTCTCACGGGGTTCTACTAAAGTTATTAATAGAGTTGATTCAGTAATTTTCTCTCTATTGCGATAAAGTTCAATATGGTGACGAGCTCAGCTTCGTATCAGATTTACTCGAGCCCTAGAGACAAAAACGAACGCGTAGAGAGACTCGGTATCTCATAAACTGGCTTCCGCGAACACGGGCAATCAGTAGCTCGATCTCCAACATTTCATCCATACTACGGTACGGTACGATATTCGTCATGTTTTCGAATCGCTTTACTATTACGCATGTGGTGTGATAGTATATGACTATATGTATGTAGGTATTTTATAAAAATAGGTTTCTTTTCTCATTCTCGGATGTATAAACTACCTAATTGTTCTTTACTCCCCCGAATGGGTTCCCATGTGGCATAAATATGTTTTGTAATTGTTTATTTTATGAGCAATAAAGAGTTACATACACACTATTCGAAAATGTGTTATATATGACCCTGCGTACCACGAACTCCTAAAATAAATTATTTTACGTTTACTTCACATAATCTTTACTGATCGAACGCGTCAAATAGTAAATTATTGCCTAGGCGCGGAAAGTAAGGGATTTCCTGATGAGGTGCTTGGCAGGACGAGCAATAGCGAGGCCTGCTAAAATACAAGTCAGGAAATCCTCGTTTCCGCCGAGGTATATATAATGCTTTTCTCAAACAAAGCGAAGATATGATAGAAATACATGATTGTAAGTATTTTTAAAAACCTTTGATTCATTCGGAGAGAATGTTTTTGAAAACTACGTGTATTATTTATTTATTTATTTATCTAAAAATAATTACATAGCATAACAGCTTAACACTAGAGTACTGTGAATTACATACGTGTGTATACGTTCGTGTATTAGTTAAGCTAGTTGTTTGTGGAACTACCGCGCACAACGAGCCACCACCATCAGCACCGCAGAGCCCCGCCGCCGCTCCACAGGCCCCAACTCACAAGTTGGGTGTACGGGATTTTTTTCATAGTCCTTTCGATTTTATACGCAATAGAGAGCACTTTTAAAAATACATTTATGGACATGGACGGAAAGTGTTTTCATATGGTTTTTTTACTCCTAGGAGTAAAATGAGGCACTTTACGTCCTTGTGTTTCAATTGGAAAACCGTTCTTTCCGAGGATGCTTGAAAATATTTTTTTTAAGCAGGCAAGTGCAGAAAGTTGACACTTAAATTAAACGGCTCAAAATTTACCCTAAGTGGACAATAAAAAAAACAGCCGTGTTACGACAAAACAGCGTAAGTGCTCCTACACAAATCATCCAACGTTGATCTGGCTTTTTTTATGGCATAGGTTTAAAAATATCTTATTTTACCACGCAAAACTTTGTGCTTGCAAGGGCTTGAAAACACGACCTCTCGCAGAGTAAAGAGTAGAATAGAATAGAATAGAAATCGTTTATTCGGTGCTAAAATAAAATTAACATAAACAACAACAAAAACAAAAACATTTTAAAAATTAGAGTAATACAAACTTAGAGTACTTAGTGTAAAATTAACACCGACAAGGTTGCCACTCAGCATGGTGTGAGGCTTACTAGCCTTGACGCTGGTTTTCAGTAGCAGCTACCACTGAGCCATAGAGTAGATATAGCTCAGATGTAGCTTCGTAAAGTATTCAGGCGAATTGAAACAGCTTTTACGGAAAGTATTTAATTGAAACAGCTTTTCCGGAAAGTGTTTAATTGATTCCCTGGGCCTCGCCGCTGATGTCCGACCGATTAAGTTTGAAACTGTTCACAAGTTCATAATTGACTGAGAATCTCAGAACGTCTTAACGTTTGACTATTTCATTTTAAGTATTATTGTGCTGTTCTGATAGAAGTAAAAGTTTTTTTTTTAAAGTGCACGTACGTTTCATTACGTTACGAAAATTAAGTCAGAACATTAAAACACTGCCCTATACGCCAATAGGCAGTACCTCACTTTTAATAACCAAAGCAGTTTCAATCCTGACTCGTTAGTAAAATAATTGCATTTGCTACAGGACTTTTGTCTGAAATGCCACTATTTATCGTACAACAGAATAGTTAATTTTCGTGACGTAATGGAAAAGTAACCATTGTTAATTTTATTCCTTAACAATTAGCACTTTTTTGTAAAACGCTCTAAAGACATACCTATACATATAACAAGGTAAACTTTATAAAAACTAATATTTAAAAAAAAATCGGTCTATAATATGTCACAAGCTCACAAGTCCAGGCCCGGTATTCTAGACGGAAAAACAATATCATCTTTGATCTGTCATCGTATTGTCACCGTTTTGATAGCTCTTATTTACTTGACAGTAATGGCGGCTGACGTCATAACAATACCATAACAGGTTAACTACGATATCGTTTTTACCGCCTAGAATAGAGGCGCAGGTCAAAGACGGTTGGGTTTTGACCGCGGGGAATAGAGGCCCAGGGCCCTTCGCCTATTGCCAATCGCAATCGACTTTGAAGTGGAACAATTGTTTTCATTTAGAAAGACTGTCATAACTAGGGTTAGGATTTTGGTGGCATTTCGTGGTTTTAGAATCCATGGAGCCGCTATTTCCTAATTATTTTAATACATGCCACTTTGATTTTGACCTTCAGTATGGTCATATTTCAAAATGAACTAATTACATTTTTATTTCGGTTTGTCCGTCCCTACTAATATTTCTTTGTTTATAAACGCTTTTACAGCAGAGATATCCTCCATACCAAAATTCATTTCAATTGGTTAAGCGGTTTAATACTCAAATACTCAAAAGTTTATTGCATTCCACAATGTGTTGGCAGTTGACAGGCTAACTTAAGCTATTACAGTAATTAATATATAACTTGATTACGGACCCTCTTGGGCATAGCAACATTAAAAGAGGTTTAATGAATAAATGAAGGTCAAAATCAAAGTGGTATGTATCACAATAAATAAGAAATAGCGACTCCCGATTTGCCACCAAAAGTCCCAACTCTAGTCATAACGAAACCGATTGCGATTGCGAGTGCGTTAGGCGATAGCCTGCAGTGCTGCTAACGGCATCACAGGTCAAAGACTAAGTGGTTTTTCCCGCCTAAAATAGAAGCCCTGAATATAAAGCAATAAACTACGCGCATACCTTCGAATAATTCCAAATGAATAAATAAAAAATAAAAAAAAAATACATACATAAACTCACGCCTTCATTCCCAGAGTGGGGTAGGCAGAGCTAAAGAATTACCAACAAGTCTTAAAACTTCTTAATAATTCTGTAACCACATTTTGCACAAGTAGGCTAAGATGTTTCCCAGTGTATTAGTGACAGGTGGCAAGCCCATCGCCTAACAGTACTGCAAGCCTTCATTCCCTTAGTCGCCTCTTACGACATCCACGGGAAGACATGGCACAATTCTAAGCTGGGAACCACACGGCATAATATATATAATAATATTTATAATAATAAATAGTAATTAAATGCAAAGTGGACGTGATTTTGTAAAATGATAAAATTCTAGCTAAATATTCTAACTCGAAAGCTTTCGGGCTTCACGTAAGTAAGGTACCCGCGTGTTTGTTTTACGGGAACTGTTTGTTTTACGATGGTTTAATTGGGGAAGCCGTTTGCATTAACGAACGAGACAAAAGGTCCGAGTTTAAAACGGTGTTACGCGAGTTTTTGCTTTATTGTCGTATATAACGTTTTTAAAGAGCTATTTATAATATGACCTAGGTTAAATACCTAATTTAGGTATGATGCAGAGGTTAACATGTTTTCAAGAAAGCCTTACTTTTTACGCTAGCGAATCTGTTTTCTATCGACTCGAAATGTATGGATTTGACAAGCGGTCGACTCGATCTTTCGTCAGATCACGTCAATCCTATACATACCGTCGATTTTCAATAAATAATAATTAAATATCAGGAGACGGTCTCAACTAAATTGATCTTGATTCAATCTAAGCTCTAGGCTTGTACTATTGGTACGCCGCGATATAAATACTTATAATAGATAAATAAATACATAAAAACATCGAAGACTAAGAAACAAATACTCACACAATTTTTTGCCCATTCCGGGAATTGAACCCGGGACCAGCTTCGTAGGTAGTCACTGCCAACTATTTTAGGCCAACGCGTCGTCACATATATTATGTTGTATTATTATGTTTTAAAGTGTTAAACTACGTATAAACATGCAAGGTGCATTCTCATTGAATGAAGCCACAGGTCTTCTGTCTCGAACGCTCTGTTATAAATTTGCATCTGCGATCGGCCTGCGGGCTCACCTGCCTGCATAGAGTAACTTATTGATATTGTTTCAACTCACTTGTACAGTCCGAACATACGGCAATATTCCGGCACGAACGTTCAAAATTTAATTAACGCTTACGTAGGTAGTTTTTATTTTATTTGCTCGCGGAACGGTAACGTTGCGCTTTTTTGTTAGTCAACACGGGTAGATACCTACACTTAAAGGTCTTACTTAATTTGAATTTGTATGAGTACATATTGGTCTACACACAGAACAGAATGTAGTAAGTAATAAATACAAGTAGATTTATATGTTTTGCGCTACACGCCATTGAAGACTTAATTCTTTGGTAAAATCAATCACTTTAATAATACCTTAGCAGTCAAATAATGAATTGTACTCCATTAAGTATATTGCTTGTATTCTCAACAAACATTCCCCTTTCAAATCATACCGAGCACTACAGCGACAAGCAAACTATTCGCTACGCTGTATCACCGGTTCGTAGCGCCGTAGCACCGTAGCTCGTGACGTCACTCCTGACGTAACGGCCGCACCCCCGCCCTGGAAGGTGCGTGCGTCATCCTATGAAGCCTCGATACGCAAATATATTTGACGAAAACAACCTTCGAAGCTATTTTTGGATTCGCGTACATTCAACTGGGGGCATCGGAATTATACAATTGTTAAGATTATTAAATTTTGAATATTAATCGTCTTTTTATTTTGTATCTTTAATATATTTTTAAACGAAATAAAATAAACTTATCTGGCATTTGGTTAGTTCCCGATTCGCCGGATTCTTGTTTCGTCGGATTCCCGATTCGCCGGAATTTCATATATAAAATATGTGCCAGTCTGAACTTTTCCCTCAAGAATCCGGCGAAACAAGAATCCGACGAAACAGGAATCCGGCGAATCGGGAACTAACCTGGCATTTGGTTAGTTCCCGATTCGCCGGATTCTTGTTTCGTCGGATTCCCGATTCGCCGGAATTTCATATATAAAATATGTGCCAGTCTGAACTTTTCCCTCAAGAATCCGGCGAAACAAGAATCCGACGAAACAGGAATCCGGCGAATCGGGAACTAACCTGGCATTTGTTTGGTGTAGTATGGTAATTCTTATTAAAGTCCGGTGGTCGATTTTCGAGGTCGATCCGTTAAATTTAATGTTTAGGGCCATTAATACTACTACTCGTATTGTGTTTTCTAATAAACTTAAGTACCTATACCTATACTATATTGAAATCGAAGAGTGGTTTTTAGGGTTCCATAGTCAAACTAGGAATCCTTATAGTTTCTCCATGTCCATCCGTCTGTCCGTCCGCAGCCTAGCTCAGAGACACTTAGTACTAAAAAGCTGTAATTTGACATAAATATACATCACGTCATGTCACGTCACGCCAGCAAAGTGGTAAAACTAAACATTAAAAAAAAAAATTTTAGTGTTCCTCTCCTACACGTGGTGTATTTTTTTTCTCGTTTACCCCATAGTGTAGGATGTCGTTGGATAGGTCTTTCAAAAATATTGCCGGTTTGTCCAAACAATCTTCCGATTAAGGTATCCGTTTATGAAATATTAAGCTTTAAAGCGCTAATTTTTGTTAGACTTAAGTGTCTCCAAAAATCAGAAAAATACATACATATAATGAATTTTATAGGAAAACTATCAGTACTAAGTAGACTACAGTGGTTCTTGAGTTACAAACGGTTTAAGTGTTTATACCTATCGAAAACTTATTTGCAGTGTTGGTAAACTGACCGTGACCTATGTCGATGTATGGGGATAACAGTTTTTCAACGGCAAAGTTAAGTTTGTCGGGAGGTCTAATTTGTTTATAGTAACGGTTTCGGAACCCTACACTGAACATGGTCCGACATGCTCTTGCCCGTTTTTTGTTGTATAAATAAAAATACCACCTGAGTAAAATATAGCCTCAGTTTTATTGAAAAATAACGGACAAACATAAAGTAAAAGAACTTTTAAATCACACACTATCTCCCGTATTTCCCCGACAATCTGCTCCCAACTCAGTATAACGGCGCAGCGTCACTAGCGGCGTGTCATCGAACCGCCCGAATCGCCCGATCTGCACCCGGAAATTATCGCTTACGTTGAACGTCGTCGAAAATCATCTCGAAGACCACCTGGCGCGAGGTATATTTCAAATTTCGAAAGCACACAGTCACCAGTACAGTCAGTTCACGTTAATCGTAATGCAATATTCTCGTTAGTTTAAATGTGTGGTTTCGACGCGTCAGCGTTGTGAATCAGGTCGTAACCTAAATAAATATTAATTTTGACTTCGGGATCGCAGCTCTGGGGGACTATTCGGACGAATTTAAAATATTTTATTGTGCGAGCGGACGCTTTATACAGCTAAATCAAAATTAAACTCTGGGGATACTTTTGTACGCCGCCGTCCTACCAAAGAAGGCGGCTAGCTGCAATGTAGTCGAACCATTGTATACCCTATTGGTAACCATAACCACATTCAATTTAAAATGCTGATACTTATTACTATGTAGTTAGGCGCCTTCTTTGGTAGGAGGTAGGAATTCTAATGATGGGCGGCTTGTAATTTTAAAAAGTGAAACTCTCACTTAAATACCTGCAATTTTCTGAAATTTTCAAAAGTGAAACTTTCATTCAAAATTTCATGCAAATTATGAAAGTTACCAAAGTGAAATCATTTAATTTCTGAAAATATCTATAGTTTGGCATGTAACATAAATAATGAAAATTTTCATGAAATTTACTTGTGTCAGCATTATTTCCATTTAATTACATAACTTTCAGATGCTGTAATTTTCACAGTTAAGGAAACTTATGCAACGTTACAGAAATCGCCCATCACTAGTCAATACCAACACGCTTGGAACACCACAGGTTTGAATTTATATTCGAATGATGCTTAAAAGGGTATTGTTGAACTGCTTAAATAGTCCGCGCCCCGTCTCAATACGTTTAACTCGAACTTAATTAAAACTTGACGTCGGTAATCCTGTTCGATAGTGGAAAGATTAATTGGCCTCGTAAATCTCCTATTCAAATAGGTGATTACTCACCGTCGATTAAGCGCACTAGGCACGTAACTTGAAAGTGTGTAACGTGACAACTTGAATTTTGAGCAGTAAGTACGGTACGTTTATGTCCGATTGATTTATATTAATAGTCTTAATTAAATTGTTTAAACACGCGGTTGGATTATCTTGTCTTACGTAATGACACAACTGAGCCCAAAGTTATTATGTTTATTCGATAAACTGTTACTAATTTTGCAACTGATCGGATTATGTTAAAAATAGGATACGACTAGAGATTAAAATCATCAGTCGCCATCAGTAGTCGACTAAACTTTAGCCAATCAAAAGTAGTCGATAGTCGCGCCATATGAAGCGGCCGGCGGCATGAAACGCGAGCGTATTGTTTTCGTCATCAATGTAGCTAGTGCGGAATTACATGACGAAAGTCGACAGCCAGAAGCCGATGGCTGAATGACGAGAGAGCGCTGTGTAAATCGTGTTTGCTCGGCCTGCGCCTAATTCTGCAAATGCAGAAACATCCGGGCGGCATTTCCAATTTCATCTCGCTCTAGTAAATCAACGTGAAAAACGTTACCTCCCTCTTTGTGCAGTGGAATGGACGTGCCCACATCCAACAATACGCTCCGTATTTTCCTCTGTTATTTGTAAAGTGATCATAAAAAGCTACATGAATCCACATCCAAGCGCAACACGAGAGCTCGCAAAATAGCTATGAATAAACAATGACCGTTGAACAAGTTCTATCAGAGTGTTAGATCAACGTTTCCATTGCTTTTGTTGATATCATGAAAACAAATGCCTAAAAAAAACACCATTTCTGATCTTTTTTTTTATGGCATACTAAGGCAAACGAGCACCACCTGATGGTAAGTGGAAACTGTGACTCATAGACATTCGCATTCACAAGACTGCAAATGCACTGCCAACCCTGAGGACTAAGATGGAATACCTCTATGCTAGTCATTTCACCGGCTGTCTTATCCCCAAACCGGAACACAACAATGCAAAAGCTAATAACTTTTCTGTTTTGTATTGACTCGAAATGTCTGAAGTTGACATAAGTGGTAGACGCGATGAGCCGCTATATCAAACTGTCGATTTTTGAAAATCACTACCTTAGCGTTCAGAATATGAAGCAGTTGACGTAGGAACGGAGTGGTTGGCGACTACTCCACTGACAAGAGCATGGCTCTTAAATAAAGAGAGAGAGAGAGAGAGAGCGAGAGACAGAGATAGACAGAGAGAGATAGAGAGATGGGGGGGAGGAGAGGGAGAGAGAGAGAGAGCGTTCTGTATCTTGACTTTTATCTAGTCTGCTGTCAGATTTTCAACTATGACTGATTCATACAGATACCTACATATAGCGTCGCATTTAGTGTAACTAGTTACTTTATATAAGGACACGACTACGTGTGGATTATTTTCATCTTGGCCTAACAAACCGCCGCGTGTAATGCGTTTTAGAACTAATTTCGTTAGTCGCAACCACATCGCAACGCCAGATGTCACACCTTTGCAGTGTGAACAGCCCCAAATTACTTTATGTTACATGGTTATTATCTTATTGCGACGTTTATAAGCCTATTATAAAGTAACTTATTGAGAACAAACAAATTATCATCCGAGTATCCAATTAAATAAAAATGGTTTTATTTTTGACGTACCGAATGCAATAGTGTGCCAAGCATGAACTTTTCCCTTTCATCAAGTTTAGTAAGTGACGTTAAGGTATCGTCATCGAGAAATTTGTATCCGCGCCCCGTGTCCGTGTTTAGTCCTTAAATTTTGTTGGTATCGTCATAAGAAGAAAGGAGAAATTATAAGTAAAATAATTAATGTAAACGTTTGTCTTTTAGAGATTCGTGCTGTGGATACTAATGGACCAGATCAGATCACGTTTTCGAATAGTTAGCTCATTCGAATACGTGACGTATAATTTAAATATTAGTGCTCAAGTTACTGTAACTTAATAAGTTGGGTAAAACACCCAATTAATGGTATCCAAAATACCATTTATTGGCACCTAATGATTGTAAAATTAAGATCCCCCTTCCTACGATTTGTATGACAGGCAGTCATCGTCGTACAATATTCTCAGATCCAAATAGGTGCTTTTTCTTACAGTTGACATTAAACTCGAAATTCCTGGGTTGTATTCTACGACGTTAAACAATATTGCTCTTGGCCTGTTATCGTATTGTCAACGTTTTGATAGTTCCTAATTACTTGACAGTACTGACGGCCGAGTTAAAAGCAATACCACAAAAAGCAATATTACTTAGCGTCCTAGAATAAAGGCCCTGCGCCTCTGTTCCAGGCGGTAAAATCCAAATCGTACTTGACCTGTCATGGTATTTAACTTGGCCGCCATTACTGTCAAGCAAATAAGAGTTATCAAAACCGATTTTAATAAATTATTCATGGTTAGAATCGTCTTAATCAATGGAGTGTCATAAGCTGTACTTACTGTATTAAAATTATTTAAATATAAAATTGGCGAAATAAAAAATATATGTATGATAAGTAACATTACTTTGACGTACTTATCCAAACAGCAGTTGGGTTTTTTACAGCTTGCTTTTCGTTAGACTTGTTACATAGGTTTTGTGTGAGAGTGATTACTGCATATTAAGGGCTCATATAAATATAAAAGAACGCGTTTTTTTCAACACACCTTTTGAACAATGTTGGCTGACGGCAGAGTTTGATATGGAGCCGCTAGTCCTGATTTAATGAATTCTGAGAGCCTCATAAAGTTATAATAGCGTACCGCCTCGTTTAAGTGTAATTTAAAAAATCTATATTCGCAAATAACTTAATTTGGTCTCTCTACATCAAAAATGATTTCATAGTGACAAAAACCAGGGAACTGACTGAAATTTTCGAAAACCATTTTAATAAATTCAATAAATCATAAAACGTTCATCCATTCTTCTTATTTCTTCATTCACGATCCTTTTTGCATGTAAAATAGCCGGCGACTTCAATAAGTATTATAATCGAACGGCTTCAGGCGCTCCATTGTAGTGTCTGAGGCATTGTTATGCGGATTCCCATTCGGTGCGCAAACTTTAGCAGTTACTGGCTAGAAAGAAAAGTCTTGCATCCACAATTCCATTCTCCCTTAACATAAACATTGTTAGCAACTGTAAGCGTTGGCAACACTGGTTCCACTGGAGAGTAAAATAACTTAACATATAGGTACAATACAACATTGGTATTAAGCCGAGAGGATAGAGCCAATATTTTAGGGTTTCATTCACACATAGATCGAAGAGTGTGTTTTATTTGAAGTTATGTACTGACCATTACTGCCCGTTCCCTATAGTCAAACCGCAGATCGGGTTGCTCACTACAAGCCTTTTCGCGAATTAAATATACAGGACAAGGCCCTATTCTACTAGATAAAAACTATATGGCTGTTGACGTGTTATCGTATTGGCAAGATTTGAAAGCTCTTATTTACCTACTGGACAGTAAAGACGGCCAAGTATCTGAAAATCATGAAGATATTCTAAGAATGAATTAATAAAAAGAAGCAAAAAGGGTGTGACAGTGATCTCTGCCTATTTAAGCAATAAAACAGACTGCGGCAGCACTAAGAAGGGATTTTCGGAATTTCATACCCTAAGGGGTTAAAATAACGAGACTAATAGCGGGAAACTAATTCTACGCGCGCGAAGTCGCGGGTGTCGTACGATATTGCTATTTTTCTGTGCTTTGGTGAGCAAAACGTTCACCGCAATTCCATTACAGACCGCTTCGTCTATTTTTGTTTTTCAGGTAACGTTTAATATCCGAAACAGAAATCGTTTTATTGAACACCTTCCACTCTCGGAAATGCGTTCGCAGCGCGGCGCTGGAGTGGGCATGTGACATTCGCAGAATGGGCGGCTCCGGGAACACCTTTTATGGTGGGACAAAGCCAAGTTTAGGTTTACAAGCGTGGAGCTCTAATTCACACTTGGCATTTTAAGAAACGTAAAATCTTTCATATGAATAGGTAGACACTTTTGATATGATGCCACTAGTCATATTTTTATAGTAGGGGATGGGGAAAGTGAACCTTTAATAATGAATCATCATAGGTACATTTTAAAAATATGATTGGAGCCGTCAGTCAACATCTTTATTATTTAACTAGACATTTACTTGTATATATTTCGGCAATATTTTTGTCTATATTGTATCTAATAATGTAGAGAGGGGATCAGTATGTAGTAGTGTTTTTAGTCCACGACGATTCGTCCCACTTCATTTTCCAAACATTGACGCATCAGGGCAACATCAAATTTACAAGCGGGATTCCCCGCCATGGATTAAAAACACTAACGATATACATGCGTTGTGGAGCAGTCGCAATCGACTCGCGTGGAACGATACCAGCCCCGCTCGTCAAGTTGACGAGCGCTTATGTCAAGTGCATACTCGTACTGTTACGCGATGCATGCCAATCTAGTCATAGCTACTTATGTTATGACACAGACCACCATTAGCTAAATAAAAACTAATTTAGGCCACAAAATCATCTTCGTAGTTCTAACTCACTGTGCGTCGCGACGCCCCGGGGCGTCACAGTTCTGTCCAAAAGCGTCGAGAGCCGGTATGCTCACGTCACCGTCACGCGACTTAATAAATACACGCGGGTATCTTCTTTTACAAGAGAGCCGCAAAAATTAACACGTATTGAGAGTCGCAGTAAAAAAAGCTTGGGAACCCCTGCTTTACGAGAAAACCTCTGCATAAATATTGTCAAATGAAATAAGAACATAGGTACCTAGTACCTAAAAGGCCTTTGGCGTTACGAGGTTATGTTATGTTATGTTATGACGAATGGTCTAAATAAAAACCCAGAGTACCTATTAATCAAATTCAAATATCGAATTCGACGCGGGCGTTACTTATTTTGCATAGAATCAAAACATTTGTGTAACCTATAACACCCTACAACTAACTGGCTCTTTCGTGTGGCATTAGTGGACGTTTTCAGGCACAATGGAAATTACTTTTCATTTCCGTCGGTTGATTGAAGTCTACTGCCGCGCCCCCTCGCGGACCATAAAACATTGTGTTACGGGGCTTATGGAGAACGCTGTCTGCCAGCACAATGGCTTATGAAGCTATACCTACGTCTAAGAGCTGCACTGTTTTAATGGAACAACCCTATTTAATTTGCCTTTGGTTGATATAGGCTTGGGTAAAGAAATGTTGGCACAGTCGGCGTGTGTGAGTATTTTTAGCACTTTAACGTCTTGTATCTGTACTATACCTTATTGAACGAACCTTTTCTTACCGAGACTATAAATAATAGGTGTGTATCTCTTCTCGTAACTTGAACAAAAATATAAAGTTAGTGTAAAGAAGGTGAAGATATATAATGGCATTCATGGCATAAAGGTTGCTTTATATTCAAAATGTACCCTTTCTAAATTAAAATACTTTTTCTTTTTGAATCAAGCGCTCGTATTAATTACACAAGATTTTCAAATAAAGTCGAGTCTCGTTAAAACAAAGCTAAATTCAAAACAATAAGGTACCGTTTGTAGAATCTAATTAAACTCACTGTCTTAGAGCAAGTTGAAGGTGAATTACTGAAACACTAGACGAACAGCTTCCATTTGTTATTCATGTATGCATCCGGAATGGCTCGTGGTTCGAGCAATCAGGCGCATTCTATGGCTGCATTAATACTACAAGTTAATTTCGAAGATTACTTTTCTAGTCGCGGTAACGTTCGACTCCGATTTTGGTGCGTTTCGGTTGGGATACAAGAGTCATGTTATTAACTTTTCAACTCGGGGGACGAGCTTTTTACCGGCGAGTTTGAGTTTAGGTTGTTCCGTTCCGTTAGAGAGTACAGACAAAAAAATTACTAGCTTCTATACCATTTCATGCTTTGACTTAATAGTAGGTAAGGTATTAGCAAATTGAGAAAGATTAATATTATTACTATTGTATGCGGTCGTCCATATAACACAACAGACGAAGAACAATCATGTATTAATAGATATCGTAGGACAATCTCACACATATTGAAGTAGTCTCAAACTAAGCTATAGGAATATGTACTCGTAATATCTGAAATCTTTACATTGCCTAAACTTAACAATCGAGAAAAGCTAATTGATAGAATACTATTATTTTAAGTTGTATATTAATATCTTTAATACTTATATTGCGAATTAGGATTATACATATTTTGTAAATTACTTTTTGAAGTATTTATCTATTTCGGAAATTTCGACAAAAGTATATTTGACCTTTGTTGTACTTTCATTTTTGGCTTGAAGCCCTCCTACGTGTATCTTACCGGTTAGGCGAAAACCACTTGAAATATTATGACTTATTACACTATTACAATCACTTTTTATCATTAGATATTATTTAATTGTCGTAATTTATTAGAAAATGCCAATCCAAATTTAAAATAATCGTGTTATTCATAAAACGTATATTTAATAAATAAATATATTAAAACAAAACTATTGGGTCAAATAAAAATTAATGAAATTGGTCTCTTAAAATTACCTATTCTTTCGATTTAGAATGTAAAAACCGTGAGTTATTTTTTTGGTCTATCCTAATTCTCCATTTCAACATAGCGACATAGGTATTCCTACAAGGCTAAAAATAAATAACAACAACGAAACGTCGATTACTCGTACGATGGGCTACTTGTAGATACTAATTTGTAAATTTCAACTCTCTAGTAAAACCGCATAGTTGTACCCAGGTTACACTAGGGACACCGAGTGATGGCACTTGACACATCTGACAATAGTGTTGTGAAACACTCAATTTAGTTAAATACGGTCCACGCTAACGGTACCTCTGAAGACTCTTCTGCCAGTCACACAATCGACTCACGAAAACACTCCATTTAGTTAAATGGAGTGTTTCACAACACTATTGTCAGATGTGTCAAGTGCCATCACTCGGTGTCCCTACTTTAGTCTACCAGGTTAGTTAGCTACAAAAGCTATTCAAGCAAAATAGGCTGTATTTAATCGGAACTGCATCGGTAGTGCGATGCGATACAAACTCTCTATACAAATCTCAATATAAATGACACGAGATTCTCAAGATCTCGAACTTATTTCTCGCTTTCCTTGGTGCATTCTGCTCAAGCGCGTACCCATTCTTCCATTGTCTGTGTATAAACAATAACGGGAAGTCCCATTACATACGCGTTATTACTGTTCGTTTTGTTTACACAACTCTTTAATATCATTAATAATCCCAATAACATGTTTCATTGGACACATAGGTACCCGTGCTCAGGAAAGTGGAACATTTATAAATCTGCCGCAGACAAGGATGAATATTTCGGTTTTGTCAAAGTTCCAAGAATGCTAAGATTGGCCAGCAAAAATGTTATTATCAATGTTTACAATACGCGCCCGACGTTTATAGTGAGTACTTGTGTTAAACATTCGTAATAAGGCGCGAGTACACTCGGAGGCTTTACCTACACCTATTTACAGAACACACAGAAAATACAGTCTGAAAACTAGTGACGCAACCGGTATAAGGCACTACTCATATTTACAAATTAAACCATGTTTGCACATTTGTAGCAAAGATACACCATATTTTACTACATATATTTGGTCAGTCGATTTCCATTTTAAAATCTTGTTAATAGCAACCATTACATTAAGAATATTATTTGATGACAATATGATTTTAAAAAAAGTGGAATAAATGCCCTGACCCACGTTCAATTGTCAAATTTAAGAAAATAAATGTATTAATTTCCCTCAATTCCTCACGGATCTCCTCATCAGATACGGATTTGGTGACTATGGAACCACCAGGAAAACACTCTGGCAAATCAAAGATGATACATACATACATACATAAACTCACGCCTTCATTCCCAGAGTGGGTAGGCAGAGCTAAAGAATTACCAACAAGTCTTAAAAACATTTTGCACAAGTAGGCTAAGATGTTTCCCGTGTATTAGTATCAAAGATGATAAAATTACATATTTAGAAAATGCTTTTCAAATTCAAGTAGCTTTACACTGTGGTATTTTTTCGCAGCTATTGATAGATACTCGTATACTTATTTACCATTCTCACTTTAAAACGTTATGGCTGGCTACAAGGTACTTAATTGTACCTACAGATTCTTCGAGTTCGAGTATATACATATCGCCTATTAGTGGCGTAATCTAATAGACTACGGTTATTAAGCTTTGATAATGAACTTATGGCTACTAGGCCGAGTAGGGACTTTCGCATGTCTGAGTCTACCACTTTGTACATAGTCTCCGTACCTTAACAATACAGTAAACCCAGCTATTCTCGTTAGCACAACGCAATGCTGCAAAGCTACATCGGATTATCCTCTAGAGATAGCGCAAATAACACGGATCAAATACAAACATGTTGGTCATTATAAGTTCCAACAATAGCGGGCAGAGGCTGCCCGGTGGCAGTGCACTGCGGTCTGTGATATTCTATGTATACAGTAACGATGTAGTTTTTTTAACTCTAAACCTTTATTATTACTTTTAAGTTTAATGCGCTTCTTCGTCGTTAAGCACAACGGTAAAATTAACTTGATTTGTCTGCTCGAAAGCATTCTTCATTGTCAAGGTCGTAGGTACCTAACGCTGTATAATGCATAGGTGCAGGTGGATCACGTTACAATTTACGAAAAATTGAGCGTCAAACTAAGCGTCAGAGCCCAAAATGCTGAAAATCCATGACTGTGAAATTTTGTTTCCCAAATTTTCATCGAAAATTTGTTTTCCCTTGAATTTGATGTATTTTTTATGAAGTCACAAGTCTAACTTAACCTACTAGACGTAACAAGCGTTTTCGGTTACCGGGACATAAAATAAAAATAATACAAATAGCTTTATGGGAAATGTACCTAAATTTGGGAAATTATGCGTTCGGCCAAACGGCATGCCCCGTGAAATTATTACGTTTGTGAGATCCCTCGTTTCAAACACTTTGTGTTTTGAGTTAGCTCGGGTGCGTATATATTTAAGTACCCTTACCGATACATTTTTAAGGCCTGGCCACAACAGTGACCAACAGAAACAAATGCACGCTGCGACGACCCGTCGCATGCTTCGTGGCATTTTTTTTGTTACCGTTCGCTTCCACCGCACTGCACGCTTTCACTTAAACTCGAATACTTTTTTTAGGTTGGAATAAATTACCGTTATTCTGCCTAGTGCCTACGTTTGTCTTTAACGAAGTCATTATTTAAATTGAAAAAAAAATGTCTCTTCTGTGTAGTAAGTCATAACAAGAATTAGTATAATGAATTTTAACGTAAATATTGTTTGCATTATCTTAACGACAGGACAATTGTGAAAAAAAAAAACAGGTATTTAGGGGCCTTTAGGTACTGCCAATAAAATATGAATTCGGCATCCCAAACTAACTAAGCGTTTTTAAAACCAGTTAAAGTTTACTTTTTATGTATTTTTCCGATATTACGTCTATCAGTCAAAAAAGCTTACCGAAGCGTTCGTAGTATAGAAATAAAATAACGCGCGAATTCGGAAAGGTTTCCTTTGACAATGTTATTAATACTGAGAAATATGTATCAACATTTTGTGATTCCTGATATTTCTTAACCTCTACAAGAAAACGGTGATTTATTGTGATCTGAAAAAATAACGACGTAGGGATAGATATTGATAGCTCGTTGGAAAACTCGACGCCGTCAGAATAGTCCTACTGATATCTAATTAGGCCTGGCGGTGGCCGGGGACTTGGCAGCCGATGACAAGTAATTAGTGAAACCTAGACTGTCTAACTGTACTGTACCTTGACATGTACATAATTATCACAAATGAGCTCTTACTGAACCAGCTAACCCTACCTCCACCTCGGCGTCACTCACCACCAGGTGAGATACGGGAGAGGTCAATCACTGGTTAGACGTTTATAAAGTAAAATAGGCAAGTACAAGTCGGACTCGCCCACGAAGGTATATTAAGCCTATATTCTATACCATTCTTATATTATTTCTGCATTTTTTTTTCTAGCCTATATGCAGTGTCCCACTGCTAATGTTTTTTTTTTTTTAGTTCCCGTGTACTTCCCACAATTTTGTACCATAGATTATTAGAGAAACATACTTTTCTTAGAAATAAATAATCCTCAAGTTATGTGACTAGATCTTTTTCAGCCAACTAGGTGTCTAAAAAACCATCTAAACATTAATTTGTCATTGTGTTAGTTAAGCCCAAAATAACTACCTACTATACATATAAGAGAGAGAGCCTTGGGGGAGGCCTATGTCCAGCAGTGGACGTCTTCCGGCTGACATGATGATGAATATGATGAAACATATAAGTGCTATATCCACCTTCATGTGCAATGTGCATACTAAAAACAAAAATAGGTAAACAACCTTGGAACTTGAATGTGGAACAAAATCTCAAAATCATGTGAAAGTTTTGATGTAGCCCAGGGCTAGAGCGTGTAGTGCAGAGTCCCAGCTAAGCTCTACTAAGCCTAATCCAAATTCTACAGTTAAACAAAATATAATGAAGACGAACAACTTAAGATTCAGCATCCTGTTAATTTTAATATTTTACCGGAGTCTATTCTAAATAGCCTATTTATCATACAGTCGCGGCCTAAGGCATTATTTTCATTCCACAACTTTAGATTACATACTAATTAAGTATTTCATAAGGTTCATAATACTCGATGTATTATTTATGAACGTCATTCTTGTCATATATCTTGGTCCTTGTTTTTCTTTGAAACGTCATAAAACAAACATTAAATACAATCATATAAATATTTACCATCGATATAAAATTCGTGTTGTGATACACAAATATACAAAAATAACAATTCTTTGATGTTTCATATTAAATCTGAACTAAATATATTTTAGTACCTAGTAATAAAGGTTATTGATGCTGTAAATAACCCGTGCCCGTGTGGTTGTCGGTTTAGGATATTGACACTCCATGTCTTCCCGTGGAAGACTAAGGAAATAAAGGCAAACTTGTGCAAAATGTGGTTACAGAATTAACAACAAGTTTTTAGAGTTGTTGGTAATTCCATAACTCTGCCTACTCCACTCTCGGAATGAAGGCGAGGTATGTATGTGTATTTATGTATGATTGTTAAAGTTCTACTTTGTTACTGAGATATCCGACGGTTAGGTATTCCATTTTGTTTTAAACCATAATATTTGTTAAGTTGGTAAGTTAAAGTTATGGTTACTCTTATCGACTTGACATCAATAACAGCCGTATACGATTATAAGCCATAATCATACGTCACATCGTATTTCATCCCAAAAGTTCCTTTGCATCTTGTTTTCTCAATTAGTTTTATCGACAAATAGGTACTAAAACTGACAGCGAAAGCGAAATAAATACGAGTTTATTTACTGCAATGTTGTTAATTATTTATGGCACATGTAAAGAGCAGCCGCTATAGCCTAGCATCAACAAAGATATGTAATAATTGGATTCGATATTTTGGATTGTCTCCAAGTAGCTTAGCCAATTATCCGACTTACCGACCACTACAATAATATCATATTCCTGTTTCAGGCACGTCTCCCGCTGCCAGCGAGTAAGCGATCGGCTATAGACTATTTTCTCGCTCAAGAAACGAATACAACATATAAATTCCGTGTCAATAAAAAAGACGCAAATATTAACTATTAATCGCTGGCTGTTCAAACTGCCGGCAAAAACTCTTTCCACTAGTTTGTCGAAACAAAAGATATACACCCCGTATCAATAAAAGAGACATATATACAATATATAAATAGTTGATCGCTGATCGATTCCCTACTCGCTTACCGCTCATCGTGCGGTGGGACAAGTGCCTCACGGACTAAGTATTTAGCTTACTCTAATAGTGTCAAGAAAACTTTAGGCGACGCAAGTTATGCTTACATTTGACTCCGTGTAAGCGCTTGCTATATACAGAAACGCACCTATGTATTACCATTTGGTCTAATTAAATATCCTATCAATTAACAGAACCAATGAAAAACACTCTCAGGCATACAATACAAACAACACAAGCAGTAACAAATAATCTCAGTTATAAGATTAGTTGGTAAAACGGGTAACTTATAAATTCCGACTACTTTGATTAACAAATGGTGAAATAAATATTTATAGCAAAATTAACGAGTAGCTTATCGAGAAAATGTATTGTACTAATAAGTACCGTGGCCATACCGACATCAAAGCCAAAATTATATTAGATCGCTATCAGCGCTAGTAAATTACTGTAGGAAATAATGTAACACCTGTTCGTTACAGTTACCGGTATTTTCTTGGTGGCCTGCCAGTTACCCGCGGCAGTAACAAAGGGAGTACCAACATAACAGACTGTTTTAGTTCATTTGCAGGAAAAATACCTTTCGTGGTATAGACGGGAGATATGGTTTTATTTTATTTTAGAAATAAAACATTAGGGTTCATTTAGATAGTTTTGGCGATAGTTAAAATTATTTCAGCAAGTAACTTCTGATTTATTTCTGTAGTAATTAAAGTTTCAAACTTTCGAACATAATTAAAACTAATTATTGGTCAAAAAAGATCCTTTGCCTACCAATTAGAATAATTAATTATAATTAAATATTAATAATTATAGTTCGAAAATTTTAAGTGCGTTGGCTAATCATAAACCATTTTTTACCTCCCATTGAATTTGATTGAGAATCTCGTTAATTAATTCAGAAATAATCACAACTGATTGGTGATCGTTAAACAAGTTACAGTGGCCGCTATTGTGAGGAAGGAACGTATCGATCATAAGGTAGATTTACGTTTCTAGCAAACCCATTGCACACACAGCCCGTTGTATGCGCACGTGTGCCCACCGCACGGAGGCGAAGCAGCGACAGTGCGGTTGTGCTCCACGCGGGCCCGTGTGTTTGAGTTCGGTGATTGTGGACAAACAGAATGCCACCCTGTTTACGATTAGTGCAGCAAATAACGAGCCAGCCCGAAACACTACGCGAGTTCATTCTCAGATCACGAATAACACCGTTTATGGGACAGATGCATAGGGGACACATTGTTGAGAATATGTATGTATATTTTAATTGATAATATTGTTTTTGACGGTAAAATTCTATCATATTCAGTTGATTCCTTTTGTGATTTGATAGATACTAAGTTTTATCTATTTAACAAATACCCTGCCGCCTTACAAAATCAGTATAAAAGCAGTATATAATGTCACTATTCAAACAGTTTTTATCGTAATTTAGTGTCATTGATCATTGTAATGTTGGGTCTAACCTCCGATGTGTTAGACCCAACATTACAATGATCTCAAGACTAAAAAATGCGGCGTTGCTTATACTTATACTGATATAAGCAACACGCCGCATTTTTTAGTCTTTCTTGACTATTTAATTTTCAGATTTCTCAAATTCAGCATATTTAAGAATTTTACTTTTACTTAAATATTTAAGAAAAATGAAAACTACACCGCTGCCAGCAGAGATATTGTAAGAGGCACCTTTTAAAATATCATTAAAATTAATACGTAAGTACATTTGTTACCTTGCTCAAGTTTGTTGATGCTCTTGGAAATGATGCCAAAAAGGCATTTTTGTTGTTATATTAACAACGAATAAAATAAACCATATAGTACAATAAACGTTAGGCACTCCTGTAACCCTCTATATAAGACATAGACATAACTTCCTGTCCGCCGCGTTAATGGCGGAAGATAAGATGTTAGTGGCAATAATAGCGGCGCGAACACCTCCCCGATTAAAATAATATATTAACCTTGCAAGGCCACGGCGAGTGTCGCGCCGCTGGATTACCGCCAGTGTAATTATAGGTCATGGCTTGGATATGCGACGGCGATTGCCTTCCGTGTACACTCATTAGTTACTCGTATGCGTTAATAAACACATTAAGAATATCGCACGTTAAAGGCAACAGTGACACTATGCAATAAAGGTATCCATGCGAAAGTTAACGACTTTACAGCAATAATGTCACTATTCAAACAGTTTTTATCGTAATTTAGTGTCAATGATCATTGTAATGTAGGGTCTAACGTCCGATGTGTTCGTGGTCCAATAGGTTAAATTTGGACAATTAGGCCATTTACAAAACAAAAAGAAAAAAAAAAGTTTTTATGTTAACGGTTAATTGCAAGTTGTCTGTATACTTATTAATGGGCGCCTACCGTTTGGCAGAAATATGTTTGTCAAAATGTATCGTGTCCCAACCGTTTCATTTGCCAACCGATATTTTTCCTATTACTGTAAATATTTTAGGATTTATTTCATAGGTTAGGTTAGTTTTTATAAAATCCTGAAATATTTACGGTTCCAGAAAAAAAGCGGGTTGGGAAATGAAACGGTTGGGAAACGATACAATTTGGCAAACATATTTTGCTGAAACAAAGGTAGGCCCTAATTAATACGATCATGTTGGCTACGATATGTAATCGACATAAGAATACGGTTTCCACAAACCGTTCGAGTAAAATAAAGTTGTGACGATACGCTCTTCTTCTGACATGTGTAGGTAGCTAATTAACCTATTTTCTGGTGCCCTTTATTTTTAAATGTTACTTCTGAAATACAATCACCAGAAATAGCTACAGCTCTAGAAACAAAACAACAAGATATAAAGCTATAATTTGGACAAGTAATTGGAGGACACTTCAATCTGAATCAATTGGAGAACGAGAACAAAAACAAAAAAATGGGCTTACCTTTATGACATTATTGGGGAATATTCAAGCCGCGCCGTAAAATATGTGCTGTCACCAATCTTCATATAAAATATCTGCGCACTGTCCACTCCGCTTCCAATAATTAGCATAAATGTCCACCACACTAACTTCGATTTTATTTAGGTAAAATTATTTTTAATTTTTAGATTATTCTATTAGTATTTAGAACGCGGTGAGGCACTTTAAATATTCAACATTAACAATTACCTATAGATATTTGAAAGCACTAGCATTGCGCAGTAATGTCTACTATAGCCGCGGTGTTCAGAGGGAGTCCGGGAGAGTCCGGAGGAAGCGCGTGCGACGCTCGCGGGAGCATTCAGCGTCTGAAACAAACACGCATCTTATTGAAAAGAAATCGTCAGTTAGCTCTGATAGGTGCGAAAGATTACGCGTGGTATAAGAGAGGACGTTTTTACCGCTCATACCCAAAATACCTACATTTTCAAACACCATCTGCCATGACATGGCTACTCAGTTAATTTAACGGTGAGCTTAATGGACAGCTATATCAGTTATATAGCTTTCTCCTTTTCTCTCAGAGTAAACTGAACTGCATAACTATGTCATAATAACATAAGTACTGGAATCTCAAAACTTAACATTCAAATTAAGATAATTGTTCTTTATTTTCCCTAATGATTTCTAGTCAGGTGCTTCTGATATTCCGTTAAGACCGTCGTATGTGGTATTTGGAAACAATGCTATTTTGGGAATGAGAATTTCTTACGAAATAAATAGAACTTTTTTAAACTTTACTTTACTTTTCTTACTATTATAAATACATGGTGGTCAATTGGTACGTATAAAGATTTATAATGCTTGTATTATCTTACGTATAATTTTAATTGATTAGTAATAGTTACTTTTATAACACTATAAAATAAGTAAGAATGTTTTGATGAATAGGTAAATGTTTCCACTCTCACACCGTCCCGAAGAAGCAATAATATCTTATTCTCAAACAATCTTCACGGGAATGACGGACACAATCCAATGAGTTGTGATCATCAATCCACTTGACTACCGAGTATCCGCAAAAGTTATTCGTGCCTATCTATTGTTTGCCATCAATCGGGCACCGACATGGGCCGCGGACGTGACTCTGTAAGTTTTCAGAGATATATTCTTCCAGAAACATCATTCGAATCACAATAGCGGTTTTTGTGTAATAAACGAAGGGGCATTAAGGAATTTTGCAACAAATCCTCCATCAATCTTGCCCGTGCAAAAAGCTGGCAGCTAGTAGGTATTTGATTTATCTATTTGAATATTAGTCGCCGCAAACTGGGTCATACTCGGACCCGGTTGACAGGACTCCCTTCATATAATCACGTAAAAAATTAAGGTACGACGATCAACGTACAATTTGCTATTTTTACGAGGCATTAAATTTGCCGTTGTATCCCACTAATATTATACATGCCAAAGTTTGTGTGTGTGTGTGTTTGTTACTCCTTCACGCTGCAGCGGCTGGGCGGGTTAATGTAAAATGTAGAATAGAGATAGCTTATTTATTACATTGGATTAACACATAGGCTACTTTTATCCCGGCAAATTTAAAGGTTTCAGAGGGAATAACTATAATTGAATTCTACGGGGATGAAGTTGCGGGCAGAAGCTATTAGTCCATGAAGGACTTCATTTTAGACTGCTGAGAACTACCTATGTAGGATACCAAACCCTGAATTCTGTTAAATGTATTAAATAAACGAAATACAATATTTTTAACCTATGACAGCGCCTAAATGAGAAGTGTAAGGTTTCAGAAGCCCAAAGTGTCCTAATCTGGTTATTTAAATCAGATTTACTAATGTGATTGTTATGTCTAGATCATGTTCGACTGGGACAGTAGATCTCTTTTGTGGATGTATTTCTAGATACAGAAATAATTATAATAATAATAAAATCGAGGTGTTTTTGTGCCTATTCGGAGGTGTTCTCGCCGTTTCCGATTTCATTATTTTTTTATACTGAAATTGGAACTTGTGACATTGCATTGGTTTGTTTTAGTAAATAATTCATTTATATGACTGTAACATTAATGAAAGCACAGTACCCAATAATCTAATTTTGTCGGTAAAACGGGCAAGTTCAACCTAGCCACTAACTACCGTTCAGGAATGAACGCTAATCACTTTGAAATAGTTCATCCAAGCGACAAATCGAGACAGAACAAACGCGGAAAAAAGTTCAAAGCTTTCGAGCTTTCTCATTCCACGGCCAACGTATTTCCACAACTTGTAGAAAAAAGTACAGTTTTCATTTGCAATTCCGTTGAAGTACGTTTTAGGTGGAGATCTGATTCTTATTGCTTTAACAACAACTAAAGAGAACACCATAGGTGCAATGCTTAACTATTAAAGTCTTTTGGGTTCGCTTGAAGTTGGTTAGACTGGCATAAGAGCGTATGGGAGCGAGTGAGAGACGAGTACAAACCCGAAGTTTGTTATAAAAGCTATCGTACTTTAGGTAGAGATATTTATTTTTACTTATGTATACTTTTACTTTTTGTTGGGTTAATAATTTTAATAACGATACTGGGAAGTAACGTTACTTTGTTTTTCTATATTCATACAGTTCGCTCAAATAGATTATGATACCTACCCCTTACCTAATAAGGCATGTGCAATTTTTCATCAAGATTAAGGAAACTCTTATGCCAAATATTTTGAACGTTTTGATTAATTACCAATTAACAAGTTATTTGTAATCGACAGCCGTAAAATGAAAGTAACAGGGACCCAGTCATGATTTATATTAACGCTCGGTAGTTATTTTCGAAAATCTACAAAATAATATACCTACGATTGACGTAAGCTGATGACAGATCGGTTGGCCGCTTATATCAACTTTATACATTTCGAGTCAGAAAACAGAAACTTTACATCTTGGCTTAGCTCCCTGGTAACTTAAGAGCAAGACCATACTCCATTTACTTTAATGACTTGACATAGTACTGGAAATGTGCAGCTGCACGTGATTGGCTAATGAGAATCCGCTAACGCCGCACTCACAATGGAGCAGATAATCAGTGGCTCTTACATCTGTACGGTGCGGACGCATTAAATTATAGCAAAAAGCAAGCATTACCCGACTACCTTTGTAAAATGTGGATGCGCCGCAGCATCAGAACCAAGGAAAGTTTTTTAATTTTAATCTATTTTACACAAAATTTCAAGACCAACTCCCAGACTTAAAATTTAGCGTGTAAAATAAATTTAAATTAACAAACAACGGAACTCAGTTTTGCGGGTGCATCAATTAAATTTCAACTTTAATACTTTGTAATAGAAGCCCTTACAAGCGCGTTCGAGACATTAATTAAACTAACACAAAGATACAGATATGAATAAAAAACACACATGCATACACTTGAAAAACAAAACCATTCTTCTTATCGATTTTTTCTACAATACACCTCCGGGACTTTGAGGTAGTTCGCAGGCTCTAAATTTTTTATTCATTGGAATATCTATATTTGCATGTTTTACTGTATATTTTAGATATAATAAGTTAAGCCGCACGTTTTTTATAAAAATAACAGTTGAAACAATGAATTATAACAAAAGGGTCAACCTGAAAACCAGCGCAGTGTCTTATGGATCAGCAGCAGCCAGCTCACGCAGAGTCTGACCCTTTTGCCACAGATAAATGTTTAAAGTCTAATTTTTTTAGTTAAGAACACAACTGTAAAGCTGTTTGAGCAATAAAGCATTTATCTTTCTTTCAAAAGTTGAAATAATAATTTTAGTTCAATTACCTTTCGACTAAAATGATACGGCATGATGGAGTAATAAAATAATGATTAAAGTAAAATCTAAAGGATATCTACGTAATAGCACAATCCCGTCCATTAAAAATCAAGTCAAAAAGTACAGACACCGCCTAAAATTTCAGTTTATTCTTATAAAATTAAACTAATTTGCGATGAATTACATTGCCTTATAGACTCAACTTTGTATTCATCCGTAGCCCAGAGCTGTTTTTTTGGCTAGAGATGGAATGGTGTCGTGTTTTAAAATCCCGTTTGGATTATTGATTGATATGTGCAAAAAAGCCGAGCAAAGCTTCGTTAAAATTCCGCGTGACAGCCGAACGGACGCTGCTGAAGCGCGACTGAATACATGATCGATTTGCACTGACTAATACATGTTGCAGTGGACCGTGTACTGCATAATGACCCTTAACATATGCAAGCTTTAATCAACAAAGTTGCTCGCAAACTTCTTTTTCGCTTTAAATACAAACTTACATTCCAGCACGCTCCCGAGTTGCATAACCAAGCAATAAATTCAAGCGATACGACAAAAGAACGATAAACAGGAAGAAAAAATGTGGAATATTTTAAACGGGTCTCGGCGCCGTACAAATGTCTACTATCGGAATGCACCAGAAAACGAAAAGTTCCGTGTCAAGTACTTCTTAACGGCTGATATTAAAATCGCTCGCTTTTCCATTTTAGCTTCTGAAACCTTTAAAAATTATATGTAATATATGCGCGTACAAAACTATTCATAAATTTTAGAGAGGATAAGCCCAGCCATGGCGGGCGGCACCAGAGTGCGTGTATTTATATTTTAATTATGCGTCCTCTGATTCCTATTCGCTTACTTAAACTAGAATAGGAAAACGTCGCAGAACAACAGAAATTGCGGTTTGAGCGGCGAGATCCTTTTCATCAGGGAAGTGCTTATCTCAGCATCAGTCGTAGGCTGCGACATAATTGATTGGGCCCGGCGAGAGCCCGGGCGACACGAGTGGGACGAGTGGCAGTTTCCTAACTAGCTTTGTACTAGTAGCAAGCCTCGGGAGCAATTAGGCGGAAGGGGAAATTGCACCTCTTGGGGATAACTCACAAATTGCCCCAAACGTCAGCAACACTCCGACTGAAATGGCAATTTGCTGTTCGAACTCAAAAGTTTTAGGGTATTTACAAGTGTTATGAGTGTTATGACTAGGTGTTGAGTCGGCGAGCGTCGCACCGGGCCTGCTGGCTATACCGTCTGTAAATTCGTTTAAACTCTTGTTCGGTTCGCTAGAGAAAAATCCAATCGGAATCCGGTGTACATTCCATGTTAAAGGACACTAAAAAGTAAAGAAGATTGTGATTGTGTAATTTAAACTTTTACAAAATAGCTTGCAGAGTTCGATATTAAAAACGTTCCGTTAAGAGTTACAAGATAAGATAAAAAAGATTTTGAGACTTGTCAACTGTTTGAAGGGATATCAATTGTTTATTTTAGACCATGTTAACTGAAAGCATTGTAATCCTGTTGTTTAAGTGTTTTGTTGAAATCGGTTGCGCGATTGCGTATTGCTTAACATCATCAAGTTTTAACTCCACCCTTTGCTGTAATGTAATTAAGCCTTTATAGGCTTCCAAACATCTCCCGAAAACATTGATCGACGCACCGTGGCAGTGGAGAGGCGAGCCTAAGCGGGGCGGTTGACCCCGATCAAATATTAGGAGGTCCTGCGAGCCAGGCCCGCGCCGGTAACGTCTTGATAGCTCGTTCGTGCTACACTAAACTCTTTATTGCGCCCCCGCATCCCGTGACACGTGCTACGTCACTTTGCACTTACTAGTGCTGACATCATATTGTAACGGCTTTTGATTCATGCCTCAGTTTATGACTTACATTTAGTTTACGATTCTTGATCCGCTTATATATATATGTCTTCAAAAGCGTAAGTTATGTCTGTGTGGCACAAGGCACACTATAAAACCTTTCGTTTATTTATTTATTAAGAAAACAAACAACACTGCAGTTTTTATCAAAAGCTCTGCGAAATTACAAGACCAGTTTGAGTGAAAAAAAGAGTCTCTATTAAGGTCACTTAAAATGTTTACTTTTAATTGAATCAGCCATCTAGCTAGATGAAAATGCTGTTATCAGTTCCCAATTCAGGAAATTTGACGGGCACCTTTTAGGTAAGTAGGTACAACTTACCAAAATGAATGTATGAAAAACGTTATCTTAAACATCATCACAAGACGCGAATTATACAAAACGTCTAAACACGAAGAATCGTTGTTGAAAATATGGCAGACATATTTACTAACTCATTTAACCAAAATTGTCAAAATAATTATTTCTTTTAGCTGAAGGTGATAACGTTGTGCGATTATACCTTAATTTCTACATAAATAATATGATTAATAAAAAGAGGCTGGACTAGATACCTACTCTATCAACGCGTTACTGAGCCGAAACGTTACTCGTGTCACATGGAAGCAGTCCTCGTATTTTTCTGTTCGTTAGCCACGTCCTGCGCTGAAATGGCTTTAATTTAAAAGAATCGCGACAACAACATCGTCACGACTCTCCAAATGAAGAAATACGGGCTCATCGCACACACGCCCGGCCCCTACCGGCCAACACACCTACCTACTTAGTGTCCAACAACGTCAAATATATATCTCAAATAAAAGTTTGATATTTATTTTCCAGTGGAAGTCGCGGCATGATCGACATTTGGCATCAGGCCAGGGTCCAGTTCTTTCTACCTCATGACATCTTCAATAAAATAAAACGAAGCATATCTCTAAAACTAGTTAAACCAAATAAAATACTAAATATAATGAAGTCTAACAAGGCAGGACATAATGCGAATCAGTTTTCTACATTTTGCAAATTGCAATGAAATTGTGTGTAAATAATATTTACAGATTTCAAAGTATACGCTACGCAACAAAAGTTAATTCGCAAATTGAGGAAAATTACAAAAATAATATTTAGATTCTCTCACCAATTTCGCTCAATTAACTTCACCTCGGCGTTCGCGACAGATGAATTGCGAATTACTTGTTAAAAAGCTACGAACAACGATCATGCTTTCAACTGAGATGACATTGACGCTGACGTTTGCAGCGAGCGGGAGAAGACATGCATGCGTTCGAGCGGTCACGTGTGCAATGAGCAGAGCAGCGGCGGTGTGTACCTGGTCGCGATCGCAGTTCTGCAAGGATGCACTTAGCGCGGGCGACGCGCGCCCCCGCCTGCCTCCGAGCGACTGCCGCCCGGGCCGCGGTCCGCGCGCGCACTCGCCACGCCGCGCCACGCACGCCAGCACGCGCCACGCCACACCAGTCGGCCACGACCACCACCGCGCGCAACCCTCGGGCGCGAGTTGTCGCGGGCTCACGCACGACGCCGGTATCGATGTGTTTTGTGAGGATAAGGCGCCGCGGGCGGACACGCACCGCGCGGGGCGGGGGGCTGGTCCTGCGCGCTGCGTCACGCATTTATCTCGGTGTTTTCTTGCGTGCTCCCGCACCCGCCATCTGCAGAGACGTGCCCGGAGCGCGCCCGCCCGGCGGCGCCCCGCGAGCCGCTCTCGCTCGCTCCCGCCGCCCGTCGCCGCTTAGTTTACATTACAATGCAAGATACGCATTTTTGGAACTACCTTCATTACTTTAACAAGCTGAATATGTATTTTTTTACTCTAAATAACTATGTAAACATTTTAGTTTGATTTTAATTAAGTTCCTATTCAGAAGGCCGAGCGTCGCTCGGATTGAAAACGAATTTTCTCGAAGATGACAGTTTGATAGATCGAGTTTTTGCACCCATAAACACCTATTCTGTAAAGTACCATGACGAAATGTAAAATAACAATTTGAAACTGAATTAAAATGATCAAAATCCTGTCAAGTTATAGTTAGCGGCTTAAGAGAATATTGACCAACTTATTATTATATTTGAAGAAATCAGCAAAGAATCGAGAGTTAACTTAACCTTTAACTATTTATACAGGTTGCTTTTTGTAAGATGATGCCTGTGACAGATCATATATAAATAGTTATTACACTTCTTTCTTTAACTTTACTTAAATACTACATAGGAACAAACCTAGCGACGCCGTTCAGGAATTTAAATATTGAATCGCCTATTTTTAAACGCATCGGCTGTCACAAGCATCATCTTAGAATAATCAGAGCATAAGAGATATGAAATATAGTTCTAACTTTTCAATATGTTATTTACTTTAGAAATTATTATGATACTGGCAAAGAACCTTGCGGTAGGTACACATTGGCTTCCCTTGGCTAAAATACCTATTATTTATGATTCTAATAGGTACTAGATATCTCAGCCCCTATATCGTAGCAATATATTGATTTTCACCATAGCTCAAAATATCAACGCATTTAAAAAATATATGCTTTCTAAGACATTAAGCAATTCCCGTTTTACCTTCAACTACTTCTTCGTACTGTATTTTTACCCAAGACTAGTATGGCATGTTGTTCCAAAAACTAGCGCAGTTAATCATGATTTTCAAATCGAGTAGGTATTTAGAGTAACAATTATTACTGAAGGAAAGTTAAAACTGTTTTGGGCCGCTATACAAGGTGCTTTTATATCCCTTAATATTTACGTCAAGTTCTGGGAAACCCCGTATATACAGCATATACAGGGATGTGCTTAGTATGTAATACAGGACATATAGACAACTTTCAATTTACAACTCATAAAATTCATGTCACGTACGACTTGTTCGACGCAAAGTCAAATTTCAGAACTCCGCTCGTAGCTCATTATTGAAAGATTTTAGGAGTTCACATCCAAAAGACATGCCATGGATGCAAAATAAACTTTTTATTCCTTCAATATGTACGTATAAATGGTTGCGAAATACTAAAAATAGTCACAGGAGTTCGAGTTACGAGCGCTTAAGATCCATGATTCCCAAAATACCGGAATTCCAAAATACCAGATTACTCTCTCTGTCAGATATCAAAATACGAGATTTAAATTATCAAGAAAAAATAATTAACAACACCTTTTCTAAATATTAGGTTTTATGATTCTAGTAGATTGAGAATCTGGTATTAAAAAAAAAGCAATTAGAAAATTACTCACGTTTAAAAACCGGGCCATTACGTTTCAAGAAAATTACTCCCGCTCAAAAACCTCACAATTCACATAATGTTTATCAAAGTATCATTGATTGATATAAACCTACATGTCTTAACGTTAATTCTTTTATTTACACCGCGTAAATAACTTTTGTGAGAACAAATGTTCCGCAGCTCTCCAGCACGTGGCGAGGAGATATGGCTCTCATTAATCCCTGTAACAATCAATCCAAGGCTTGTGGTTTGGTTTGGTTTCCACGGAACGAGACTATGAAATAACAAATAGTCTCTCGCAAGACCTAAAGACTCCGGCACTTTGACTACATTTAACTTCCACGACCCCGGCCTTCACGGTTAAACTAAACGGACGCGAGATTGATCAAGTAGCAAGTCGACGCGTCTGCATCGGGTCTATATCGAATGGCATACAATCATTAGTCCTATCGTTGTGTCGCATAACGTCTTTTGTCCTAATAACGTGTGGCATACACTTTGTTCCGCATATTTTTGACTGTCCGAAATTGTTGCTCCTATTATCGTTTGTCCTAAATATTATTTGTCCTATCGTTTGATGTGGCTAAGATTCAACTGTCGGATGATTGATGTGCATAATTGTAATATGATTATATATAAAAAAAGGCTTTATTTACAAACCTAACCTTGTCAAACTTGTTGGTTCTGGCGTTTCACTCGCTCGTTAGGGTCACAGTTCTACCTAACCTAACCCTAACCTAACACTCCTCCTCGCTTCGCTCGTCGTCGTACCTAACCTAACCGAAATCTGACCTGCCTGAAGGTAGAATACGTAACGATTCTGACTTCACGCCTACCATAGTTTAGTTTAGGTGCTGTAATTGTAGCCAGTTTAATAATAGGCAAAAATAATTATTAGGACAATTTATGTTAGGAATATTATGCTTTAGGTAATTAGACTTTAGAGTTATCAATATTAGGACAAACTTGCTTTAGGACGTTAAATGAGTATGCGCAAAAATTATTAGGACAAACGAGTAGTATGCCATTCAACAGTATGCCAAACATTCTCGGCCAAACATTTTTAGGACAAAAAACGTTATGCGATACGACAGGCGCCCGTCTGCATCGTATACTGCCTCTTTAAAATGTAGCTACTCATTGTTAGTCTGTGAGTTTTTAGCGTTTACTATCAAAAATGCGCACACGAAACGCATTATTTATTAAATGATTTGTGCTACTGTCAAAAGAAATTACCCTCCACTTGGGTAAAATAAACACCTGGGGTCTATGAAAGGTAGGAACGTACAGTAGGACGAAAATGTTAATCATTTTAGTTCATTTTCATACTTAATTGTTTCAAATTGAACATTAAATGACAACTAAGTATGACAACGACAGGAACATTGCACACAGTGACAAGGTTTTACGTGTGTTTAACATTGTTATGGAATATCCGGTAACCTTCGGAAAATATCTTAAATCAAAGCTCATAATAAAGAATTTAAAAGGAAATCTATCTCGCCCTATTAGACATGATTGGTTCTTGAGATACAGGCGACTGAAGTGTTTACTTCGGGGAGGGAAGATGGCCGATTGAAAAATGCCCGGCTTTTACTACTGTTAATTTTGGTTTACTGTTCTATTTACTGATCATACATAGTCTCTCACTGACACTGACGAAATCACTTGGTGGACCGCCATTAATTTAAAGGAGAAGAAGAAGAAGAACATTATTACGAGGTGCATGTACTCAATTCATTTTGAAATATGTAGGTACATTGGTACATGGATATACTTTAATATAATGAGCATTGCTCTTAAATCTTTGTAATAAAGCCGATGAAGTCTTTAAGAGGAAAAGCCAAAAACGGTATGAATAAATTTTCAAATTCAGACCTAGATCTTTGACTCCGTGCTCCAGCTTGGTCTGAATTTGAGCTAGGTTTGAATAAAGTAGCACTTTTCTTCGAATATATATTCAAAGCCGCGCCGCCCAGCTGCGAAGTTACCACGTTAGGCTATAAATCTTAGCATTGCATAAAACGAACCAACAAATTTCCGAGGGAAATTTCAGAAAATCTTACGAAAAATGCAGATGATCAGTGAGCTACAAGATGAACGCGGCGTATGAGGCGCGGCCCGGCCCCGGCACTGTAGCCGCGTCGTATTGAAATTAATGTTGCCGCTGCAACCAGTGATCTGGTGAAAAATGGCTGCGGGCGATCCGAGCGGGCGCTCCTTCCCCGGCCCACGCAGAACAACCGAACCAGCTCACACACTCGGAAAACGCTTACACTTTAACCCCTTTAATCTTTATTCGTAAACTATTTTTTACCGGGCAGAACATACTACTAAATAATTATATTTGTTCTTATTAAATAACATTGGGCAGGATGAAGATAGTTATAATCAGTGATCGTTATCAACGTCCACTTTTGGTAGCAAAGGTTATGGTTGGCAGAAAAAACAAACACATTTGGTTGTTTACTTTTGATCTTAACCATAAAATAAATACTTACCTTCTAAAGATTACACCTCTAGATATAAATCCTTACGGTACAAAACCTTTTCCGCCCTAATATATTTTTAAAACAGTGTACGTCAAATGACATAAAATGTCATCAAAATATAACTGTACTTACTTGAAAATCTACACTATGCGACGTGTTTATCTAAATAAACCAAAGCATATCGTATCTAGAGTGGATTTTCAAGTATTTTAGTGGAGTCCTCATAAAGTGCACGTATGATCACAGTATTTACATTGACAGCATGGATTTGACACAATACCCGTATTTTATTACGACGGATAAAGCCACGCGATGTACCTACTGTTTGTAATATCAATATTAAAAGGAAAAAGCACAATATAAATAAACACTTAAAGTCAAAATCCCATGTAAATAAAATAAGCGGTTCATTCTTAAAAACTTAAAAGACAGCCCTGATTTTGAAATCAAAAACAGTAAGTTATTTTGTAAATTATGTGATTCGACATTTCATCCCTCTTTATCTAAATTGGACCGGCATATGAAAACTGATTGTCACCAAAAATACAAAATGAAAGATGGACAAAAACAGTATAACAATGATTTGACTGAATTCATGATTCATTGTAACATACCGTGGTCAAAACTATACAACACGAAATTTCGAAATTTTATGGAAAATATTTTAAGCAATAAATATGGAAATAGCGTCAATTTACCCAGTGAATCTAATATAAGGCTGAAATATCTTCCTAAAATGTACGAGCAAAAAAAGACCAAATCAGTCAGGAACTACAAAATAAGACGATTAGCCTTAGGCCCTTAGAGTTGATGAAACAACCGATTCATGTGGGAAAAAAGTGGCAAACGTTTTGATCCAGTCATTGGATAATATAATAATTAGTAATAATTAATTCACTATAATTTGGATTTGTTGTTATAAATATGTATATAAATCTCATAATTTGTAAAATATATAATGTTTAATATACTTCGTTATTTGTTTTTTTTGTCAACCATACTTTGCTACGATTACAGGACGTTGATAACGATCACTGGTTATAATAGTCAATACATTTTGAGAGCTTCGATGGAGTATTTTAAGTTCTTGGTGAAACGGACTACGTTTGTACATTAAGTTTTTAAATAGGATTTACAGTAAAAATAGACTGAGTGTAAATAGTACTCGGCCGTATATCGCTTTCTCGCTCTCTGTCTCTCTGGTATAACAAATATTCTGACAGATGCCTGAGAGTGACAGCGATAGACGCCGACTATTAATTTGAGCCCTTAAGAGGATTGAGAAGCGCCGCGCCGCTAAAAAAACCATATAAATTTAGCTCCGGCCGTTAACGTTTCTCGCCCCCTAAATCAAGTCCGATTTCCACGATTTTTGAATATATTGTAGCTATTATAAAGAACTAGGTCTGTACGTTTCTGTTTTATTGTTTTTTAAATTTGTTTCATTATCAGAAGTATTTTCGTGGAAAGGAAAAGTTTTTCATGATATCTACTATATATTCAAAAGTCGTAAAAATCGGACTATGTTTAAGGGTAGAGAAGCATTTTTGCATTTTGTATGGAAATTTTTATCTTCACAATCCACTTAATACTGTGCGCAACTGTTTTTACCAGCTTAAGGTTCTTTACAATATACGTAAGTTGCGTGACACAAATTTCAGAATACAACTTTGCGACACTCTGATACTATCAAAACTACACTACGGAGACCACGGAGACATAGTCTTTGGTCTGCGACTGCTGGCACGTACACGACGTCTAATACAGCGGGTACAGAATGCGTGTGCTAGGTTTTGCTTTCAGATTCTACCGCGTGCGAAATTTTAAAGATGGACACGCGTAGAAAACTTATTTTGGCCACACTAATGTTCGGACTTGTAAAATCCAAGGAGCCCACGTACCCTGTACGGGAAGTTTATCTGGGCGCATAACGCACACAGCCGGGATACGCGACCCCTCTGGCAGCTGCAGGTCGTTATCCCCCGCCATCACTCTGCTGCATTCGCTGGAACAACTTTCTGCCGCCTATCCGAACTCTGCAAAACAGTGAACACGTTTAAATTTAAATGTAAGGCATTTCTTATATGCCACCAAATAGGTAAAGCTTGACTTTTAAATATTAAGTAATAAGTATACTAAATTATTATTTTTTTACTCTGTAATGTTTACCTTATTGGACTGTTTTAAAGTTAGTAAACCATTGTTCCGCTGCTCATGTAACACCATTAAATCACAATATTCATTTCATTTCACGCACAAAGCTAAATCTACGTTTAACGAAACAAGTGTAAATCAGTTTCGTGATCCAGTCACACCCAAGAGTGAGAAGCGGTGGATGTGGGTAGGTACCGGTCATTGCGCTGCCGATCGCCGCCGATCATTCATTGCGGGTAACGTTTGTGGTACCTTTTGGCTCTTGAGAATTTTTTAAACTTACTTTTTATTTTTGTTCGAATTATGACCGATTTATTACCTACTTTACTCCGTTTTCAATCACATAGTTAAAATTTTATTTAATTAATTCTTATTATTTTACTTGTAATTCTACTACTTAATGATATTCTTTAATTAAACACTGTGTTTTCGTTCGTGTGTAACGTTGGCGCCACTGAAAACCAGCATCGCGGTTTATGCTGTTTCATAGTGCTGAGTGTGGTCAATTTCGACGTCACAGAATCACCTATCCATGGCAACATTGTCCTACAATTGCATTTTTTGTTTCCTCTGTTCTGTTTTTTTTTGCTCGTCGCATAAATGTTTCTGTTTCTATTTCTATTTCTATTAACACTGTGCTTTAACTGTACTTACATACAAACGTAATAAAACTAAAAAAATATCGAAAGACGTCGATAAAATATATTTTTATCTTGCTTTCTTAATTTACTTTAGAACCCATTGATGATCTAACTGAGAAAGTAAGATAAATACGAAGTTGTGCAAAAAATACAGTTTGATACCTCTCGCTTAGACCTACTTTACTACATCTTTACAGTGCGTCGTCCTGACAGGTGGTAACGTTACTGAGTAAAACCATATAGGTGTATAGAGTAGCAACTTAAAACAAAAAATCGAACAACGTTTGTTGCGTCAGTATACCCTTTCGATAGATACTCTGTGCACCCAGCAAATCTCTCCCCCTGCACCCCCTATCGTTCAGCTAAGCCTTAATTGAGTTACAGGTATGAACGTGTTTTTGTAGCTCCCTTCTCGACTGCCTGGGATATAAATTCACTGCTAACCGCTTCAGGTTGATACAATTTATCTGAAAAACCGATGCATCCATAATATGATTACACACTACTTTGACTACGAACGCGAACCTGAAGCCCTACTTTGAAAATCGAATTTTGAACTTAAGTTAGCTTCATCCCTGTCACTCGTCAATCGAGACTAAATTGAGAGAAAAGGATGAAGCTAACGTAACTTCGAACTTCGATCCTCTTTTTTTTTTCGAGCAGGGCCTCTGCTCTTCTACGAGTATAATATTTACACTTTTTTTTACAACCTTATCATAAGAAGCAGATGTGACCACCTTCTTATGATTTGTATTGTATATAATCACTACATAGTATAAAACAAAGTCGCTTGCGCTGTCTGTCCCTATGTATGCTTAAATCTTTAAAACTACGCAACGGATTTTGATGCGGTTTTTTTTAATAGATAGAGTGATTCTTAAGGAAGGTTTATATGTATAATACATTCCACGCGGGCGAAGCCGCGGGCGGGTCGCTAGTTGTATATAATTAAGCTAAAATATTTCTAATTCAATAAGTGTTTTGTAGTATTAAGATTTTTTTTATGGGTACTTAATTAATAATTTTAATTTTGATTTAGTGTTTTAATGTGATCTTTTTATCACTACATAGTATAAAACAAAGTCGCTTGCGCTGTCTGTCCCTATGTATGCTTAAATCTTTAAAATTTTAATAGATAGAGTGATTCTTAAGGAAGGTTTATATGTATAATACATTCCACGCGGGCGAAGCTGCGGGCGGGTCGCTAGTTTTAAATAAACAGATGACTTAGGTACCTACTTACGTTTTATAGAGTTCTTGTCCTTTTACGGAAACACAAAGAAAACGGATACGACTAACGACAACTATATAATGTTCGCTATGTGACAACAAAAGCCTATACCGCGGAGGACGACAGGAACCCAGAAAGATCACCGACTATGACCCTTTATTGGGCAAAGCGCCTTTTGACTTGAAGGAAACTGTATTTCCGCTCAATTATACTAGGTACATACAAATATTTGCAAAGTTCAGAATATTAATCAAATTATTTGATGTGCGTTACAGTTACTCGTAATGTGCCTAATTTTTAACCGACTTCAAAAAGGAGCAAGTTCCTAATGTTATATTTTTTTTGCTTGTTACGTAATTACTTAAATACCAAAGGACCGATTTGAAAAATTATATTTTCGTTTGAAAGAGTATACTTTCTAGTTGGTCCCGTTGTCAACACGTCAGGATCTGATGATGGAATTTTGGAGAAATCGAGGGCACTCCTCAAATATTATGGGCACACCCACAGCGATTCTGGTTATTTCATTGTAACTTGTGCATTCTCTGTTAGAAAGCACTATTTGGTAAAGTGTAACTGATGATGAAGACAGAGATGGCCAGCGGAACTTCTAAACGGTACCTATTAAAGGGTGGCCATAAGATATCATATCTCGATTAGGGTAAGATGGGGGAATGGCAGTCAGCGGGCAATGCCGGTCACGTCAAAATATAAAACTTCCAACAACATTATCAGTGATGGGAAATAGGTGAGCTAAAATACCTATTCTTTGCGAGAGGACATAATATGGAGTGGTTACAACCGGATAAAAGTATATATTTTTTGGATTCCGGGTATTTGATATTTATCCGGGCACTGCGAATACTAGCCGTAATGTTGAACATACATTCTTTTCCTTATAGAATGTTTGTAAAGTTTGTAGTAAAAATGGTAACATTCCTGCCATAAAGTTAAAATTATAAGTAATCCGAAAATGTGAACGCCCATTTGCAAGTCATAAACAAACAATGCGTGGGAAAACCCATATTATTAGTCCTGCTACTACTTTTTAGAAATCTTGTACATTCCTTCTTTTCTCTAGCCCTTTTTACTAAAAACTAACATTAAACATGCCGTACTTTAAACAAAACATGTCATGTTTTACATTACGATAATTACCCGAATAAATATCGAATACCCGGAACAGAAAAAAAATAAAAAAATTATCCGGTTGTAACCACTCTATATTATGTCCTCTCGCGAAGAATAGGTATTTTAGCTCACCTATTTCCCATCACTGAACATTATGCAATCGCTACTAGTGTCGCCATCTAGTATGCGGCCGAGTAAACTAATTTACCGAGTGGCGCCATTGTCTTTCGCGCGCAGTGAGTGTGACAGCTGTGTACAGGTTCGGACGTGTATTGCTGTAATAAAATCGAAAATTTGATGAAAGGTAAGCTTAAAGTGATTTATACCAATTAATATCTTTCTTAAAGTTAATTACTGTACGTTTGCAAGTGTATTGTATGTACTTGTTGGATTTTATGAAAGTTATTTACATTTTTCGTGACTAAGCAAAAAAATACCGGTAATACCCCAACAGTAGACCGGTATTACCCGCATTTGCGGGTTACCCGCATTTGCGGGTAATACCGGTCAACGAAGGGTTTCACAAAATGATCAATAAATAAGAAACCCGTAATATATTGATAATGTATTTCATATATATCAATAAACTACTATATAAGCTATGTAAAAAGTTAATTTCCGATACCGTAAAACATAAAAATAAAATAAAAAATTAATAATTGCTTAAGTGACCGCTATTCCCCCATCTTACCCTAAGATATTTGAGCGACTATGACGAGGGCCATTTAGGTTCAAATATATTACTATAACTTTCGCTTTTGGCGTGGTTTACGGCGAGCTTGAAATGTTCTAAGTATAGTTTCTTATTAATTGAGATATGGCATAATATAATCACTAAGAAGTATAAAACAAAATAAATGTTTTAGAAATTTAAACCCGCCTTCAAAAACGCAAAAATAACTTCTTTTAAAATGGTCTGTCATAGGTCAGTCCAACTGAAGTCAGCGTCCCACAATACTTTTAACCAAAAGCAGACTTCAGTTGAACTGACCTATGATGAACTACCCTTTTAAAATAAGTTATTTTTTGCGTTTCTGAAGGCGGGTTTTTTTTTAAATATTTTATATTGTCGCAAATTGACATTGTATGGCTTTTGTACGGTTGTGTCAGTAAGTAAAATTATGTCACACAAGATTCTCATTCCGCTCTAGGTAGGTACCTAGAGCGGAATGAGAATCTTGTGTATTGAAAACACAATATTAATAGCCGGTTACAGTTAAACCTCAGTCTTTAGTAGGTACTCGGCTGTCTCACGCTGTCCCATTCTCTCTCGGCATCTACAAGTATATTTGTGATGCCAGAAGAATACTATTAATACTCTGGTTTAACATCTGGTGAGACCGAGATTAAACGCGAACCAATCATTTATTAAAAATCTGGGATTACAAAATTTGATAAAGGACATACAAAAAGAAGAATTAAAGATGAGAGAGAATAGCTGGTCAGCTATTACAGAGAAGTAACTATAGGAAAACACTTAGTTTCAGCCAAAGGAGCTAAAGTTACATATTATGTATCGCAAGGTAGTTAGTGTCTTCTACGTTGTTATCAAGTTATGGACGTCTTAAACTGTTAGATATCGTCGGTAAAACTGCAAAACCGCGTAAGTAACATTTTAAATAAGGAGCAAAATGCACCTTTTCAATAACACAGTAAGGTTTATTTCGCTCTATCATGAATTTGTTAGTTACGCGGTTCTGCAGTATCACCGACGATATAAGATAAGTCCCAGTGCTTGAAGCATTAAGACAAAAGATCACATGTTTTGTAAAAAAAAAGTACTTGACTACCAGTCATATCGACTACGCAGGCGCTGGTATTAAACGGCTAGTTCTCAATCTATCAAAAACTTTTTTTTTAATTTTCAATTAATTTTACTTATTGATGTGATTTTGATCCATTTTTTTTTTTCCTTAAGTGATAATCGATGTACCAAACAGACAGACAGGCAGTTTTCTAGTTAGACTTCGGAACCCTAAAAAAATGTGTAGACTGTGGTCGACCCTATTTCTTCGCTAAAATAACGCTGGCTTGTCCCCGCTATCACAGTTAACACGCTGAACAAATAACGTTGTTAACTTTTTAACACATAAACTACCTTTTCTTTCCGTTTTTATAACTTAGAAGATACCTATTAGAAATGATTCAGTTGCAGTAATATATTTTAATTTAAAGTGCTGATTTAGAAAACGTCTAAAATCACCTGTATTTTTCTCAGTTTTATCTGTGCTGAAAAAAAAATTTTTTGGTGAAGTATCACTTCACTATCAAAACGGTGACAATACGATAACAGGTCATAAACTATATTGTTTTACCGTGTTGAATAGAGGCCCTATATACATAAGTACTTAGTTCTAAAACACTACGATTACTTACTTGCCGTTATTCTCCCTCCGTCCACTAGGATCCATTGATTGGATCCATTAAATGGCTCAAGTGGACTTTTTCCACGTTCAAATCCATTAATGGAGTAGAGTGGGCTTTATTGTATAAGTACTTAAATCCATTTGGATTCGTTTACACTTTTTAATACTCTGAAATCCACCAATGGATTTCGTTGCACTCTTAATTACACTTCGATCCATCAATGGATTTAATGAAACTTTTAATACACTTAATTACATCAATTGATAGATACTTTTGTGGACCTTGAGTATCCATTGATGGATCCCTGTATATAAAAAGTTCAATAGAATCCATTAATGGATCTTTGTAGTCTTAATAGTATATTTAAATCCATTGATGGATCCCAGCGTATTAAAAAGTGTAAAACACTCCAAACCGATTTAAGTTTACATGAAAGCACACTCTAATCCATTAATGGATTTGGATGTACAAAAGTCCATTTAATAGATTCTATCAATGGATCCTAGTGGACGGAGGGGTTATTCTGCCGGTTTCAGTCCCCACAGGCATAGTACTGTGCCACAGGCGAAAAGGAGGACAAGCTTACGTGCACGATGTATAGCAAAAATACCTGCATTCATAAGAAAGCACCTTTTGGACCAAAAACTTTATATTTTATTACAATACAATATGTGCTCATGAACAAGTATCGTTCAAGTTACTAAACTAACAACAGGAAGACTTGTGAAAGTTCCTCGAGATAAATAGGTAGTTACAGCGACATGACGAGGTCTGGAGCAAAATATTAAAACAGGGAAACAAGGATACATTGACAAACTTTTCCAAGAGAATTTCTCGCACGCTGTGACTCGTTGACAACATACAACGTAACCAAACAATTATGAGTCATATTAACTGGAATAGAAATGGAGACTAGTCTTCCGCCTTCTTACGTTTCTTCTTCTTTCCTTTTTCTTTTTCTTTTTTATGTTCCTTTCTAGGTAGAGGTGGGCCTTTAAATTGAAGCGTCAGTTGAACTATCCTCTCTGCTTCTCTTATTCCACTTAATCGTGCTCCAGCAATGGTAGCGAAGTGCCCGGGCACTGTCGCCTCCCCCGCGAATAAGAGAATCGGAGGGATCGGCTCGCTTGGCCCGGGAAGCGGAGAAGCGAGAGCTCGTTGACATGTACCATCCCTACAATTTCCGGAATACGAATAAGCCCCTAAAAAGAAGGGGTCACTTACCCATTGTGACCTTAGAATTGACATGGGATAAGGTATGGAAGCGTTTCCAGTACAACTTCGCAGCAAACATGTCATACCCTCCGCGACGTCTTTTTCACATAATAACTCCATTGTATGAGCTTCCGGTCCAAGTACCCACGCCTGGAGCACATGATGGCTGAAGGGTGCCACCTCTAAAGTTGTAACTCCTTGAGTCCAAGCGCAACCACAGCCACAGCCACTATATGGAAACTTAAAATTCAAAGAGCCCATATGCCAAAACCAGAACGGGCGACAATATTCCAAATAAATTTTATTGCAATATCCGAATCCGAGACCTCTCACTGCGTCGATTTTTGGTGCTGGCAATCCAGGGCAAAACATGTTTGAATGTCTCTCATGCAACACCCCCAGTGAGACTGTGATTATGACGTAGTCGCAAGGATATTCTTCACCGTCAGTCGTTGTGACAGTAGCACGGTGGCCTTCTTTATGCGAGGTACCCCAATAGACACAGTTGACCGGTTTACAGTATCTTACGAGCCCTTCAGGTATTTGTTGCAACATCGGCGCCAGAGAGCCGGCTTGTCCGAGCGGCACGCGCGCATCCGCGCCCGGCAGATTCATGAAGTAGCCGCAGTGGTCGTTGCACAGCATGTGGGTGTCGTCGCCGCAGCGCGCGCTGAGGATGTGCGCCAGCCCGTACATGACGCGCGCCGCGTCGTGCTGATGCTCTTCCGGAAACTCGTGCAGCTCCTGCGTGATCCTCAAGCTAAAGAAATTCATCAAAGAACCTTGTTGCTTGCTTCCACCCAGACAATACAAAGCATTGGCTTCCTGCTCGATTTGACGAAATTTATGGTAAGCCATAATAGTAGGTGGGAACTCCATTTTCCCAGGGACGACTCGATTGAACATTCCGCGCGTATTCACGGTAGCCGGAGGACCGGGCTGCGCAGGGTCCTCTCGGGCCGATATATCATAAACGGGATGGTTCGTGCAATTGGGGGCTGTCCCAGAGGCTCCTAGCTCGGCGACCACGTCCCCGATGAAGCATGAACGGATGCGTCCTCCGGGCCTGTAAATTATCAATTGGCTAGACATTGGCTCAAATTTAATGTCATAAACATGCCGAAGAGACTGGACTGGAACTGTCTATAACCTTTCATACGCCTCCAGAACCATGAAATTGGTGATACCGCGCTGCGCCAGGCGCGAGGCGGCCGACAGCCCCGCCATGCCTGCGCCGATGATGATGACCCGCGGCGCCTCGAACGCCTTGTGCGCTTGGCATGGGTCGACGGCGTAGATCCCCCGGTCGAGCATGAATGGATCACACTCCAATACAGTAGATGGATGTCCTGGCATTCTGGAATCACATGCAATAAGTAGCTGGTTATCTGTAATTTTACAATGAAACTGATGGATGAAGTAAGATATTCAATGACTTACTTGTTGAGTCCAGTGCACCATCTAATAGATCCTGACCATTTTGCCAAAAAGGCAAGATTTTTACTAAAAATTATCATGAATACCTAAGAATTTATGAAGTTTTAGTTGCCAAAAAATTACATTTCCGTCGGTTATAAATTTAATTGAAATATTATCATGTTTTTGTTTGTCTAATAGGTGGTCCAGTAATTATGACAGTGTTGACACTGCGGACACTGGTTGACACTGCTAAAAAATAGAAATGTTACCATGATGTTACTGATGATGACTTTTCATATTTTTTAAAGCTGCATATTCATAAAGAATTACTAATTATAATAAATCAAAAGGAGGCTCGACACTGAAAGACAAAGATTTTATTTCTCAAAACAATCTATGTTTTAATTAAACATAGAAGGAGTCATAAAAGTAAGACAAAAGGAAGACTTACCGTTACTCACCGTGGCCGAGCCCGAGGCACAGACTTTCAGACTAGCATGAAGTCATCCTATAAAGTCCTCAGATTAGGCTTCCGCCTAAATTTCAATTTAGTACCTATGATTCAATGAGATAGATGGGGTTGGTAAGAAAAAATGCGTAGGTCATAAGGGTGACATTAATCCCGAGCGGCAAACATTACATCAGGCAGCAGTAAAAGTTCATTTATTTATTTAAACTTCTTTGCACTAAATACAATAAAGTACAAATGGAGGACTTAATGCCCAATGGTATTCTCTACCAGTCAACCAGTAGGCGAAACAGAAAAAGAAATCGTTGAAAAAAAAACTGTTTAAATAAAATATAATACAAGATACAGGTATATAAAATATAAATATACGTAAATACGTAATATAAATACACTTGGGAGCAAAGAAATCGAGCCACCCTTGCAATTTTTACGTCGATGCTAATTGTATAAAGGTCGTAAGTGTTATCATAAAAATTCGAATGCCATATGATAGGTAATTTTGTCTTCTATCGAATGACATAACTTTTAATGGTAGGGTGGATTTTTCAGTGCATTTCAGGGCCGAAAACCGCAAGGCTCTCAAAATGCATACTTTAGAACAGAAGAATACAAGGGAATAATTAAAGAGTTTTATGAAAATTAAAACATATTATCGGTTTTTAATAACGTGTATTCCCTCCTCTAGCCAATCGACATGCACACATGCGATTTTTCATCAAACGCACGAGTTTTTGATGAAATTCTTGAGGTATGCCCGCCCATTCTTCCTCGATCGCTGTGTTGAGCTGGTGCAGGGTCTCAGGAGCGGAATCCCTGGCCCAGATTAGCCTCTTGAGCTCGTCCCAGACGTGCTCTATTGGGTTCAAGTCCGGGCTTCGTGCTGGCCAATCCATGGTAGGGATATTGACCTCTCTTAGGTACTCCTGAGTGATCCGAGCTGTATGTGGTCTGACGTTATCTTGCATCAGCATGAAGTGGTCACCGATGTAGCCAGCAAATGGGACCACATGTTCAGCGAGGACCTCTTCAATGTATCGATGAGCAGTCAATCCTCTTGAATTTGGCCCGACACCAGGCCCAGTGACGAACACAATGTCTGTCCTCGCTTCCAAAGAAATGCCGGCCCAGACCATGCATGAACCGCCTCCATATGGGACTCGTTTTTCGATGCAGCATTGCGAAAATCGCTCTCCAGGCCTTCGGTAGACCCTCTCCCTGCCGTCATTGCCAAAAAGACAAATCCTGCACTCGTCAGAGAAGAGTACTGTCCTCCATTGCTCAAGGGTCCGGTTTTCATGTTCCTGAGCAAAGCGAAGACGTGCTTGACGGGGACTCGGGGTGAGTTTAGGGCCATTCGCAGCCATGTGTGAAGTTAAGTACATTCTTAATGGACACATTCCGGGTCTCTCGTAGCTTCCGCTGAAGCTGAACAGCATTGAGTCGTCGATTCCGTAGCGAGTTGACAGCAATGAAGCGGTCATCTTGCTCCGAGGTAGAGCGTACCCAGCCAGTGCCAGGTCTTCTGGAGAAAGCACCAGTCGCTTGGAACCTCTGGAACACACGTTGGACAGATGATCGTGTCAGGTTCAGTCGTCGGGCCACTTCACGTTGATCCAACCCTGTTTGCAACAGAGCAACTGCTTGGGCGGCTTCAGACGGGGTAGTATCCATGTTTCTTCAAGGTTTTCCAGTAGAATCGAGCAGAGATGTGTTCAGGATGACGTATCATAAACAAATGATGTAAAAACAATTAAACAAAATGGTTTTATACCTAATGATACACAATCAGTATGTGCACTAATGAGCTAATTAGAGGGGGGTATTGTTATTGCCCATAATGACGGGAAACCCCCATCCCCACCACTAAAAATTGTGTCATTCGATAGAAGACAAAATTACCTATCATATGGCATTCGAATTTTCATGATAACACTTACGACCTTTGAACAATCAGCATCGACGTAAAAATTGCAAGGGTGGCTCGATTTCTTTGCTCCCAAGTGTATAATAACACAAAAATATTAAATAAACAGATAAGGCGACGTGTGTTAAATCCATTTACGACTGCGCTTGATCCAGCAGATTCTTATGAAGCATCCGCTTGAAAGCTAAGTTGCTTGAGGCTTGTCTGATGGTCAGCTCATTAAATTATGTTGCTAATTACAATCATAAAAGTCCTTATTTTTAGATTTATTTGTGTTGTGTAAAAAATAGATAAATGTGTCCCACTCCGCTGATGTCATCAAGAGTTTGATTGCAAGCAATCGTCTTTACGAAGTGCTAGCAGTACTCCAAGCTCCTTAATATCGTTTGACTGGGCATCACTGTCTATCACACTTGCACTTACAACGGACACTATACCTGTCACTCGTGTTTCATCAAAAACGAAGGTTACCGAACGCTATTAAGAAACTGGTAGTAGGTACAATCTGTGAGCACTTAGGTGTTTTGGGTGTAGACTTATTTCTCATTCGATCTTAATAAGTGCGAGTGAGAGAAGTACAAACCCAAAGAACCTTCTAAGAGCTATCGCACTATACTATAACGTACATACCTATTATAGCCCCGGTCAACATGGCGCTAACCTTGAAAGCCAAGTGGTACTTGCCGACTTAATCCTTCTCAGCCTTTACGACAAACACTGTTCAGCGTTGAAATGGGATTTTTTAGGGTTCCCTGCCCGAGGGCCCAACGGGCTCCCAAATGCCTCCACTGTCCGTCCGTCCGTCCGACCGCCCGAAGTCCGTCTGTCCATCCTAACTTTAAAGCGCTGTAGGTACCTTTTGAACCGTAACAGAGAGCGGGGCAATTTTTTTTCCAGTAAATGGGGTATAACGGCGAATTTAGGTAGTATAGAAAAAAAAGGGGGTCCCCATACTAGATATGTTTATTTTTTCAATGTATTTTTATTTTTAGTGTATCGGAAAAACGGTAAAATATACAAGCATCTGGTAGGGTTATAGAAAAAACCCAGCAGATCAATAAATGCTAAAAATTGGTCAAGGGTGAGATAGGCACGCGCTAAAACTATGCGAAAACAAATTAAAATTGGAATGTAATAATAACTACCTACTGTCCGGCGGTACAGATCCCTCGGTGCCCGAGTCCGTTTTTTTTTATAAATAAGAGAGGGGCAACCGAGCATGCGGGTTACCTGATGATGTCCGTGATGGATGACATGATGATAGTCCTTCATCGCCCGTGGTTAAAAATGAAAAAAAAAAAAAAAAAAAAACTAGGTACATATTTTTAAAAATGTTTATTATGCATTAACATCAAATTCCTTATTATAAAAATCAAGAAGCTGATTCTGTGTCCTCTTCTGGAGATCAAAACGTTACAATATTGCTAAACACAATCTTAACGACATAATAATATAGTTAGACTTAACAATAATACTTTAATAAATAGTTAACTGTTAAAACAGCTAGTCCAGAAGCGATCCAGCGTGTGGTAGAAGTGGCGACTCACCCCACGGAGAGAGTGCTTCTCGTCCGTGTAGCTCTGCAACGATAACGAAAGATTACAGTCAACATCATGCCCGACCAAACAAGAAACGGGTCAAAAATAATACGTTGGCTAACGGGTATAAAAGGACTAGTTTAATTTATTTATTTCATGAAAAAAATTACAATAGTATTCTCATCATGACTGTCAAAAACGAATAAATTAAAAAAAGGAATTTAAACCTTTATTTTCCAGCCTTAGGTCATAATTATCGCAAGTTAAAACGTACTTCTTTAAGCAACTTTTATAATAAACTAGCTGCCCGCCAGCGGCTTCGCCCCGCTGCAAATTCCTGACTTTCCCGGTGGATTTTTCAATTATTTTCTTTCATAAAAACCTTGTCCTGACATTGACAAACACAACAAAAAAGAAATCAGCCAAATCGGTTCAGCCGTTCTCGAGGTTTGCGCTTAGCAACACATTTAGCGATTCTTTTTTACTATATAGATCAAACCTAGCCAACCTAGCGTAGCCTAATCTACACGGTAGTTATCTCAGAAATTGTGAAACGTTTACGGTTTCAGCGATATAAAAAGTTTTGACGATCAATAACTATGTAAACAAAGACATTATGATGACCAAAAACAATTAGTTGTTTTAGTTGTTTATTAAATTATTTAATTTATTTTCCCAAAAGATTAGGCTAGCTATCCATCCAGAGAGGTAATGCAGCCAGTCATGGGGACCATGCCACGAGTGGACCTGCTAGAGGGGTGATATTTTTATAATGCTGATTATTTTTCATATCTTTAATGTATTAAATACGTTTAGTTTTATTATTGTTGAATTCTATATTGGAAATAAATATTAAGTATTAATATACGTTGTTTTCGAAACAAATACCTTACAGACATACGGCCAAACCCTATATTCAATCCGCGGACAGACAGGCTTACTTCGTATTAAAATTTGACACATTTTGTTTGGGCAAATGTCAAATTTTAACCCGAGGTAAGCCTTATCTATCCTCGGTTTGAATATAGGATTCGGCGGAATGTTCGTATTTTTCATGCTACTTCAGTCAGACTCAGTACGCATCAAGACAACGTGGGTGATGGTGGCATTGCGAGATTAATAATCGATATAGAGTGGATAATACCAGTAGTATTTTTTTGTTTCACTTCATCATCTGTACTTAGGCAGACACGTAATAATTTCTACCAGAAGGATATACCATTTTTTAATATCATGTCGGTACAAAAAATTTCTTTGAATATGTATAATACATTTTAATTACAATTATAGATACTCATTGTCAGTTTTTTTTCTATTAACTAATATTAGGAATTATCACAATATTTTGTCAATAAAATAAGATAAAACAATATAAAATTAAAAAACAAGACTAAAGACAGGTAATTGAGGAGCCAAATAAATAAAAAAATAAAATTACATTACAAATAAGATATAGTACATTCAGCGATAAAATCCTCAACAGAGTAGAAACACTTTTACAACAAAAAGCACGAATTTTATTCTTAAAAATGTTGCTATTGTTGTAGTGGAGTGCTTTACTTGATTAGGCGACAAACCGGGCTCCCGTATAAAAGAAGGCACTAACTAGAGGACGGCCGCGTCATAAATCGCGTAGAATTGGTTTTACGTTACTGCTTCTATTTTAACCCCTGAGGATATGAATTTGCAAAAATCTCTTTCTTAATGCACCCAGGATATCCAAGGAATATTCCCTTCAAATTTCAAGTCCAGGTTCAGCGGTTTCGGCTGTGCGTCAGTAAGTTATTAAGTCACTCCGTCAGTTTCTTCTTTTATGCAAAGTCATAGTATAAACATTTTAAATTTAATGCGGTTACCAATAGAGTATAGAATGGTCCAACTACTACATTGCAGTTAGCCGCCTTCTTTGGTACGACGGCCATAGAGGACGCTCGCGACTTCGTACGCGTATAATTAGTTTCCCGCTACTCCCTCTATTTCTTGCCGTTGGGGGTCGATTCTCGGAAAATCCTTTTTTAGTGCACGCCTGGACCTCATCAGGCTAAGGCAAGGCATACGTTCTGGATCTCCATACCCAGCGACTTGGGTAGTGCGTTAATATATCTGTCAGTTTCTTCTTTTATATGTTTAGATTTAGATTGTCACAAAGGTAAACTCACCACTTGTTCGAAGGCTATGTCAGCACGCTGCAACTGCTTTGCCAGCTGCAAGCTGTGCTGGAAGTGCACGTTGTCGTCGCCGCTACCGTGCACCAGCAGGTACCGCCGGCCGCGCAGCGCCTCCGCCTGCAGCATCAGGTCCGAGTTGTGGTAGCCCGCCGGGTTTGCCTGCGGCGTATCCAGGTAACGCTCCGTGTAGATTGAATCTGGAATTGAGTTTTTGATACCTTTTTATTAGGATTACTAAGTGACTGATAGGTATTGTAAATAAATTAACGAAAATTATCGATTTCAAAATTAATCTAATAAGCGCGTCGTTTTTTGTTAGTTGCTTTTCTAACGGTCACACAAATTTAAAAACCTTTCAAGTTAATTAACCGCTACAAATAATTAAGTGCCTAATAAACATTATAGCTTGAATGGTTGGTTGATATGTTACTACATTTCGTACACAATGTATCAAAAAATTAACAGTGGAAAAGAAGCGACGCGTTAATTGGACCGAGAACACAAGTCAGGAGAATGATCATGACATCATGTAAAACATACCATAATAAAGCCAGGAGGTAACAGGGGCGACGGCCGCGCCACAGGCGAGGGTCCGCTGGGTGTCCTTGGCCAGCATCATAGTGGTGGCGAAGCCCCCGTAGCTCCAACCCCACACGCCGATGCGCGCCCCATCGATAAATGGGTACAGAGACTGCAGGCGCCTGAAAGTGGCATCCAAGTTCAAGATGACACCATTGGTGTTTCGTATTTATACTTAGGCAAATAATCCTAAGCGTGTTCCCCTTGAATAGCATCAAGAAAGAGGGGCACCGATAGTAAGATCGAGTTACCGTCGCCTTGTGTAATTTTTAAGGTTCAGGGTTAAATTATAGTTTCGCCATTTCCGTCTGTCTGTTTGTATGTTACACTTAGGTATTGATATTTATACTGCGCACAATTAACACACCAATAATTATTTTTTCACCTCAGCAGCTCAAACAAGCAGGTTTTGCTGCTTAAAAACAGTGAGCAAAATTCAATTTTGCTGCGAGCGAGAGGCAAAGTAGCTTTTTAATTATTTTTTTTAAATGCCGTGAGCAGTGCTGGGGCTACTCACAACATTCGAAAAAATTGAACTTCACTTTGTTCTGTCACTTTCACTTCGATAGGAAAAAAGCGAGAGATAGAAACAACTTGATTCGAAGTTCGATTTTCAAATTCCACACATAGTAGGCCCAAAAAGAAACGCACGTTCGGATGCACACATAACCGTAAAATTGCAAATAAAACTATCTGTTAAAGTTTGAAATGTGTTTATTATAACTATTTTATACAGTAGGTACAATCATTTTTTTTATTTAATGTTTTGAAGACAAAATTAATGAAAAATAAGAAGTTTATCATGTATCTACATAATTTTGTTATCGTTTTAACAATCTTTAATTTCGTGACATAAACCGCGGGGGCAGTTTCAGAACGCATTTCAAAAATAGCGGGATTATTGTAGCCAATAGCCATAGACAAGGCCTAGTTAGGTTTTTTTAAAGCCACAGACTACATAAAGCTGTATAAAGTTGTGTTTGCACTACGGCATTATCAAGTTGAGTGACAGGTTTTGTCTGTTTCATGTTTATTTTTTCCACTTTTTATTTTATTAGTATTTTGCAAAAATGCTTGTGATTGATGCATATGCGATCGTGTCGTTATTTAGTCGTGTATTCACCAAATGATCACAACGGAAGACCTGCGTTGGCCCTACCAGCTTCACGCTGTGTTGTTCTCGCTGCTGAGGTGAAAAGTTGTATGTCTCACACGAGACCAAAGTTTTTTACGTCTCGTATCTTTGAATCCTTCGCTTACTCGGGATTCAAAATCATCACTCGCAGCAAAAACCAACTTTGCTCTCTTGTTGAACAAATAACTATTGTTATATTTTAAGGTGCCTTACGTAGGTACGTGTAAAACACGTGTTATTTCACCGATATAAACTTAAAAAAAACATGATTTGTATTTATGTTACTGGCAATATTTATATTGACCCGGATTTACTATGGATTTTTTTCTTTCGCAATTACATTTGTAACCTTTTTTGGATTGTGCAAGTTGATAGAATATCTTGTGACACTGTGAATTTTTCATACATATTACCTAGAAACAACGGTTTAGCTTGAAAGGTAGGGGGGACACATGACTTGTATCTAAAAAGTTCACTTTGAAGCTTAATATTGCGCAAACTGATCTCTGAATTAAAAAATATTATCCACATACATCGAATATTTAAAAAAATCTAGCATATGGCCCCCGCACAATGCAAGAACTATCCGCCGATAAAAAATGATTATCCGTATCCTGAATACTTATAACGTACCTGATAGCCGCGAGGGTGTCTGTAACTTCGACAGTACCTAGAGCGTTATTGATGGCGTACAGAGCTTCAACACCCATGACTTTTGAACCTCTCACGTCAATCGAAGCTATTATAAAACTTCTATTAGTAGCTAAATATGCATTGTAATATTCTGAAATGAAAATAACAGTTATACAGATATCAAAGTATGTATTGGCTTGATTAGGTTATTGGACAAAAAAATATGTCATGCCATTCGATTTAGTTTGTGGTATGGATCCAATGTACATTAGAATCAACTACAATCCGAGCACTGCAAAAGTCAGAAATGGGAGTCAAAGTCCGTAATTTCTACTTAGCGTTGAAAACGCCCCATCCATACATACATACATACATACATAGAAAACATCCATGACCCAGAAACAAATATTCGCGCTCACCGCACAAATATCTGCCCTTACCAGGATTTGAACCCAGGACAGCTACCTTCATAGGCAGGGTCACTAACAACTAGGCCAGCGCGTCATTAAACAAGTAATTTATAATTTTGGCCGTTAAAAACTGCGTTAAAGTACATAGTTCCGTTACAATATATTTTTAGTTTAAAAGCAAGGGTTCTGTTAATACCATTGAATTTTATATTGGATGAAAAAAAAAACGAAACTTTGAGATCTCATTCATGACTTCAAATACATACATACATACATACATAGAATCACGCCTGTTTCCCAGAGTGGGGTAGGCAGAGCTGAAGAATTACCAACAAGTCTTAAAGCTTCTTGATAATTCTGTAACCACATTTTGCACAAGTAGGCTAAAGATGTTTCCCAGTGTATTAGTGACAGGTGGCAAGCCCATCGCCTAACAGTACTACAAGCCTTAATCCCCTTAGTCGCCTCTTACGACATCCACGGGAAGACACGGAGTGGCACTATTCTAACCCGGTAACCACACGGGTTTTCACTTTGTTATTAATATTTCCAGTTTTTCCATCCATATTACTAGATTATGTAGTTAACATGTCTTCATAACATCTTATATATCGTATCTTTTTTGATTTCATACTGACCCAAGTCAAAATAGTCCTTGACTCGAGTAGTCCCCGGGCCGGCGTACACCCGGACCACCATCGGGTACTGCCGCCCCTTCTCGATCACCGGTGGAAGCATCAACCTTATATTTGCCGATACACCACTTCCTAAACTTATCGTGTTAAATAACGTCATGGGCAAATTATACTGGCTTAATTTTTTATTCAGTTTTGAATTATCATTTAGCAATTTAAAACTGTCGTCCTGAAAATAAAGTATATGCTTAGTGAGACATGTCAACTTACTTAGTTTACCCATTTTTATTCATGAACGTGTAGTATTAATATTTTACCTGCGCACTGTAAATGTATACTTTAGGTGGCACGTTAGTGGCACTACAAGTTAGGATACCAAAACTGGCATCTATTGAGAACGACGGGTCCACAAAGTGGCAAGACGACTGCTGACACGACACACACCGCAAAGCACCACTGGCCGAGGACCACAGCTGCCTTTGCCACGGCGCGTCACTAGGGGCCACTACAAAATAAACCGTGTTTGTCGCTTTGTTCCATCCCACAATCTTCGTGACTGTCGAATTTCCGGGACTCATGTCAACTAAGGTTTGAGTATTTAAATCAAAAATCGTAGCATGTCTAAACCTTCGGACCCCAAAGTACATGTTACGAATTTCCAGCATTTGTGTCCCAGTACTGTCGAAGAATGGTTCTTGAATATCGATCCATCCATTAGGCTCGCTTTGGTTTTGCACAATATCGCATTTGTTTTCCGGCAAATTACAGTTGACTAAAATGCTCATATTCTGCCTTCTGTTTAGCCACAGGACGAGGAGGTTTTGGTCGGAAGCCCAAGAGACTCGTCCTAGGATGTGGTCTGATCCAATGACACTGGCCGGCGCAGGGATGTTCCACACTGTGCCCGTGGGATCTCTTAAGTTGAAAACTCTTACTCCCACCATTGGATTAACACGACCTGCCTGGTAATAATACATATATAGTACCTATAATATCAATATCGTTATGCATAATATACACACACAAGGTGGAAAAAACGAACGCCTCATGCACGGTATCTACCTTGAACGTTGGAAATAGCAAATTCTACGCAAAGGAGACTTATAGGTACGAGTTTTGAGCAATACTTACCGAATTGACATTTTTAAAAGAATATTAGATCAATTTGCGATTTTTAGCAATGGTAATAAATTTAAGCATAATTATTTATTTGTACCCAAAAAAACTGCGTTTATAGATTTATGAAAATTCTTGTCTTAACCGAGAATCGAACTAGTCGAATATGGCAAAATAATAAAGTTCTGTTTATTACACGGAAGAGTCATTGATAGTGATCATCTATATTTATATCTTATATCTACATACTAATAAAACCATAAACTAAATAATGACCATAAAAAAACACGACTTTATTAGTTTTGCATAGGTATTGGATCAGTTCGAAACCCCGGTTTAGGCAGACGAATTTTCAAAAATCAATAAATGTTTTATTTCTTTTTTCAAAAATAAAAGTGTCCTTTGCTATTTCCAATGTTTAAGGTAACTGCCGTCGAAGTTTGTTAGTTTTTTTTACCGTGTATATTTTATGTTTATTCATTAAATTAATGGCACACCGGCAATGAATGACTAACCTTTGGATATTTAAAGGTCATCGTAGTGGGATATTGATAGTTCAAATCAAAGGGGTTCCCATAAATAGGGTACGACGTGGACTCGACATTGGTGTCGTTGAAAAACGCCACGGCCAGTGACGCTCCGTCCGGCGAAAACCACAATGCTTCAGCAGCATTTAAAATCTCCTCTGAAAAAAAAACAAAAATTTAAAATAACGACAACTTCGTTCAATCGTTCCATTACGCATTCGATAAGTTAAAACTTCTTGAACTTACAACTAACGAGTGCCATAAACGTTTAGAGCTCGTGAATTTTGAAGACATGAATTATCTTCATCTTCATCTTCATCATCATCATCATCATCATCATCATCATCATCATCATCATCATCATCATCATCATTTCAACCGAAAGACGTCCACTGCCGGACATAGGCCTCCCCCAAGGTATGCCACAAGAACGCCGCTCGAGAAGTCTTTGACCTTTTCAATTCTCTCGGTATTATAAAATGCATATGTATGTATGTATGTACAGTCAAGGCCATTAATATCTATACGGCCATCGCGTCAAATATATTTATACATTGACCTTATTGCCAGTGGCATAAAGGTGTATAGATATTTTTGACGTCTTGGGAATGTATATATATTTATGCCCTTGACTGTACAGTCGACTACGATGTGTATCCACTTTTGCACCTTATTGCATTGTAATAAAGTCCATAAGTGGATACATCTCGTTGCCGACTGTACCAGTACCGAACGTAACAATTCACGATGCTTTGATAATTTATAATTTACATGCATAATTATAGCACGCCATAGATACATATGTTTAGTGTTGCTGGCGTATTCAAATACCCCTCCATTTTTAGTGTTGTGAGTATAATATGAATTATTCACAGACACTGCACCACTCAAGCGCTAAATGTTTATGGTACGCGGCTGATTTAGCTAACTTTAGTACAGTTTATCGACTAACCAACTCATTACGAAACGCTTTTACGCAGTGTTAGTTGCCTTTGGCGCTGTTTGTCGTTAATTGCCCCCGCCTTATTAGCTCTACGCCTATAAAATCCAAATTTTAGTGTGGCTGTTGTCGTAAAAAGCCTGGCAAATATTTAGCTGTAAATTACACCACAACGTCTAAGTAATTATAGACAGCAGATTGGCTAAAAATATACTTAGGTAGTTTATTTGCTGGTTCTACTGTGGCATCGATCATACTGGCTGAGTAAATTGAGCTGCGTCAAAATTGTAAAAAGTAATAATCGTCGACGTTAGGTAGGTACTGCAATTCCGCGTAACGAACAAATTAAATAAGGTTTTTTACACCTTAGCAAATAAGATAGTGGTTTATTTTGCCACTTATTGACTTTTAGCTACGGTTTGGTCGACCTTTTAACCAAAAGGAGATGTAAAGAGAGTAAGTAAAAAAATACAAAATAAATTTATGAAAGCGAGTGGTCGTCCGCGTGGAAATCATTTATCGCTATTCCCTCGGGACTTACTACTTTTCCGAAATAAAAAGTATATACTGTCCTTTCCCGTATTTAACTTATCTCCATACTAAATTGAATTAAAATCAGTTCATCGTTTTAACTTTGAAAGCGTAGCAAACAAACGAAGAAATAGAGTTAAATACTTTTGCATGTACGAGTTAACAGGCTTACTTGTGAAGGACTGTCTGCGTGTGCAAGAAATTTAATACAATCAGAGTAGTTACTTCGTATTCTATTGTTAAGCTGTTCGTTTTGTGGCCATATTCTCACACGTCCCATTATACCACTAGCTGGACTAGTAACACGTAGTCGGTCTAGACGTACGAATATTATACCTGCGGAATACTACTTGGTACTTTACAGTTCGAGTTATGTAAGTGAAACTAAAAGAAAATCGCATTAACACTGAGGTGAGGTGGGGTGAGGTGCATGCATAATTTTATTGATTCGGTCTACCTTCATAAATCCAGTCAGCGCTCCCGAAGTAGACCTCCCCGGGCACCCCTTCGGTGGTGAGGAGGCGGATCGCGTCAGGGTTGGCCACATCGGGCACGTAGAACACGTTGTTGTCCTGGACAAAGGCCAGGGCCTGGCCCTCGCCCCACTGCACTACTTGCAGGGGACCGTTGCCCACTTTAGTGATTGACCTGAAATTAAAAAAAAAACACAATAAGTTTTGACGACGCGTTTAGCCTGGTTGGTCGTGACCCTGCCTATGCACGATGCTAGCGGGGCCTGGGTACGGTAGCGGTATGGGCAGATATTTGTGTGATTTGTGTTTGTGCATTCGTTCCTGATTCTTGGATGTTCTCTATGTATTGAACTATTTAAGTACCTATTTGTTTCTATATTTAAGTATGTTTATCGTTATCTAGTACCAATAGTACAAGCCTTGAGCTTAGATTGGGACCAGGTCAGTTTGAGTATAATTATTCAGGTTGGAAGTACCTACTGCTGTCTATAAGAATAAATAAATAAATATCAGCAGACAATCGCACACAAATTGACCTAGTCCCAAACTAAGCTCTAGGCTTGTACTATGGGTACTAAACAACGATAAACTTATGTATGTAGAGAAATACATAGAAAACCTTCAAGACTCAGGATCAAATACTCGCGCACCTCACACAAATACCTGCTTAACCGGGATTTGAACCCGAGACCGCAATAAGGCAATGTTTGCATAATTATGAAATTTATACCGTTATACTGCGCTTTTCTTTAGAACGGCATAGTAGAACTTCATTAACCGACAAGTAAAGTTACGCACCCCTTGACTACTAAAGTAAAATACATACATACATACACACATACATACCTTCACGCCCGTAATCCCAGAGTGGGGTAGGCAGAGCCACAGAATTACCTACAACTTTAAAACTTGTTGATAATTCAGTAACAACATAAAGTAAAATCATTTTGTAAAAAAATGCAAAGGCATTGGCGTTCGTACCTACATGTAGTGCATTTCGATTTTAATAAGATCATAAATTACTCGGCCTTACTTTATCTTTTAAATTACGTATTGAACAATCCTTTCACTTACTTGTTCTGGAGGTTATAAACGGAGTACTCGGCGATACGCGAGTACCTGTAAACCTTAAACATATATTTAATTACCATCTGATGGTCAACAAATCTACGTTCTAAAAACAGTTTTTTTTAATTACACATTTCACTTAGTTATCAAACTGCGATTAGAATACCATTTAAAAGTACCGTTAGCACAACAGTACTTATAAAATTAATGAAGATAATAATAGGTCAATGTATGATATCTTCATACTTTAAATGCAAATACTTATAGATAACAGATTTACAAAGTATGCTTTACCATAAACAATCACTACATATTATGTCAACACTATTATTGCCAAATGTCGTGTTATTTTTTTATAAAACATGAATATCATATTTGACCAAATCTGTCATGATTTTTCCATAAACCTTGAAAGTTACCGATCGCTGTAGTAGGTACTTCTAAAGTAATTCAAGCATTTGAATTTTATTAAAGTAATATAAGTAAATTAATGTTATTTTCCAAGCTTTAGAACTTCATTGTACTTTCTTAAAGAAGCATTTTAATTTATCTGCACACTACCATTGACAATGTAATTTCATAAATTAATTCAAAAACGACGTATGGGCTCAATGCTATTCGATTCGCGGTTTCATAATATATAGGTGTTTAATGAAAATAATTAATTAATTATTATCACTGGTGGCCATTGCTTAGCATTAAAACAGAAAGACATATAAAATCAGTGTAACACGTTTTTTAGGAGTATTTAAGTGAAACAAAGTCGGTTTTCCTGCGATATTGTACCTAACACATATGCAAACCACAGCTGTTTCAGGTTGTCAACCCGCAGCTACGTGGGCATATTTGCGTAAAAGGCTATTGTTCAACACACGCCATTTGAATGTTAACAATATTATTTTAAAAAGCCAATTGATGCTTAAACTAGTACAGAATTTATTTAAGGAGGTTTACCATTATTTTTCTTTATTACACTTATGAGGATTGTGAAGCTAAAAATATCCATACAAAATGCAAAAACGTTTCTCTACCTCCTTTTGCGATATTTCCGATTTTTGAATATGTTGTAGATATCATGAAAAACTGTGTTTGTACGTTTTTTTCCACGAAAATACTTCTTAGAATGAAACAAACTTAAAAAACAAAAAACATAAACTTACAAACCTAGTTCTTTATAATAACTTACAACATATTCAAACATCGTGGAAATCGGACTTGATTTAGGGGGCAAAAAATTCAAATTCAAAATATTTATTCAGTAAATTGGCCACATGCGTTCACTTTTACACGTCGGTAATGTACAGTGAATCTACCAGCGCTTCGGACAAGACCATCATTGCGGAGAAGAAGCGCCGCAAGAAACCCCAGCAGCAGGTCATTTTTTCAATCATAAAAAACATAATTCGCATGCTTAGTAATAAACGGGCTTAACTCAAAAATCGTGAATTGTGGTAAATCGAGTTTAAAGTTTCGTAATTGGCACTTTTTGTTTCCATTGAATTATTTGGTATCATGCCATCTCTTTTTAATACGCGATTTTGGCTGGTTTAAGAAAGAGAGCCGATAGTGCTGTCAGTTATAAGCCGTTTTAATACAATAACTAATTTAATGCCAATTTTGAGTTAGGCCCGTTTATTACTAAGCATACGAATTATACTTAAAAGTAACTTACATTAAGTAATAATAAGGTAATAAGGTAATAAACAATAAATTCTTAAAACTAGCAAAAATAAAATTATTACAAAATGGTCAATAAACATTAACATAAAAAAAAATGACTATGAGAACAACACGACGAGGTCTCTACGTCAAAAGCCATATACTTAACTAGGATAATAAATTGAACAAAAAGTTGAACAAAAAGTCCTTGCAAGCGTGAACAGACCGGACCCCACAAACAGCACCCGTTCACGAGTATGTCGCGTATCTCAGCCATCGCCTCTCTCAACCATGTGATCGGGAAAGTGGCGACCCGATCAACGACGCCGCCGTAAGCAAAGACCTTTGAGCGAGCATGACATGCTCAAGCTGCCGGACAAACGTTAACGACAGCTGCGCGATTTTAGCGACGCTTCACAACCTTCTTAATGCTTGCGTGCTAACTATACTGTCTTGAGATTAAATTGAAATGTAAATAAATTAAAAAGTAATGTTCAATCAGTAAACGTGAATGTTTTGTCTTTTAGCACAAAGTGTGTGTTCCAAGCACTTGATGACACATTTCGTGATCAGATAATTTAAGCGTTGTTTGCTCTTATCTTATATCTTAAGTCTATAAAAAATATTACGTGCTCAAAAATATTTAGAGAGATCTAAAATCAGTTTCCCTTGTTTGCATACTTGTCCAGTGGAGCACACAGCCACGTCACGGAACGAAGCACATGCATACTGAGATTAATATCCGTCGCAAGAGTCCACACCTAGAACTACCTACAAGTAATAGTTATGTCGGTCGGCGCGTGCAACCTCTTAGCCATTAATTATACCAAAAGGTAGTTGGGGACAATAAGGGAGCTGCTACAAATTGTCCAAGCCAAGATTTATGTGACATAATACTATGGGAGCTAACTGTTCTCTCATGTTAGCGATTTCTCATATAAAATCCAATGACTCACCTTCTTTTCATGAGAAGTTAGCAGCACATATTTCAAGCCCTTGGAGAACTCGGAAATAGAGTAGCCGGTTAAATTTAACTGAAATATCAAGAATATAATCTTATATTATGAAAGGGTTATGCATGCATGCATGGCATATGCATTTACAATAAAGCCAGTTACTTTATAGCGTAAAATAAACGTAAAAATACCCATACTCATAAAACGAATACTTTGCGCTACTTTTCAAATGTAAAAGGCGTGTAAAAAAGACGACATTTTTGACAAGAGGTTTTGTTCTTTACCGTAAAAAAGTTAATTGAACATCGGATACCTGTGAGCGCTTGCATTTTAAATAATAAGACTGTGTTTAAAATATGGTTTATCGTTATCTGTCATAATGACATTTTAATTTGACGGAAAGTGACAGAGAATACTTTAACTAAAATATTAAATATACTTTAACATATTGGTGTCAAACTACGACATTTTAAACCTAACTTACTATTGCTACAGATGAAGTGGATAATTGTTTTCCATCGTATTTTCTCGGAAACGTTCGTATTTGTCATGCTACTTCAGTCAACCTCGGTACTTTTTGTACTGTGACCGACTGAAATAGCAAGACACGTTAGTACGTGGAATGGAAAACAATTATGCACTACAGTGTACAACTTTGTCTTATTCACTTAAAAGGAACTAGAAGAATCTTTAAGTCTGTACTTATTAGTATTACAGTGCTAGTTTGCTATGCTATATTTGTAACGCAACATAGGTAAATAAATACTCACCAGTTCAGAGTCATCCAAAAGAATTTCTTTAGTTTTTGTTTTGGCATTATACTTGATTTTACCAACCCCAACTTCTTGGTATACCAATTCGGTATCTGAAAAAAAAAACAAAAGGCCGATCGTAGCTCATACCAATACCGTGGCTAGTTTGAAATGGACTCGTAAGGTTTAAACTAAACATACATACATACATACATACATACCTTCACGCCTTCATTCCCAGAGTGGGGTAGGCAGAGCTACAGAATTACCAACAACTCCGAAAACTTGTTGATAACTCTGTAACCACAATTTGCACAATTAGGCTAAGATGTTTAACAGCGCATTAGTGACAGGTTGCAAGCCCATCGCCTAACAGTACTACAAGCCCTTATTCCCTTAGTCGCCTCGTACGACATCCACGGGAAGACATGGAGTGGCACTATTCTACCCCGGCAACCATACAAACTAAACATGTAATGAACAATCATGTGAAGATAAGTATAATTTGCTTGTGAACCAAGCCGCAGCAGGTAAGTACACTCATTTTCGAGAAGATCATAAGTTTCACTCAGCCTTAACTTAAAGGTCATATTTGATTACAGCAAGTGCGTTAGACTTTAGACTCGGTACGGTAATTTCGTCGAATTAAGTTCTGCACCGCGGCCCGGGGCAAACGACCTCAGGTTGCAATCAGGGCCCAAACTTTAGCTTACGTGTTCAGATTATCCCCTCGGGGTTCTAGCACCAAGTTTGAAGGATCTCTACAAAATTTTAATTTCGTCGAGCAAAATTATTCAACTCTAGGGCATATTTTAATCTGAAGATGGTTTATTAGTTAGTGTTTCCTCGCTTCGCTTCAACGGCTACAATAAACTTGTCTACGTTTGAAATTTATTATTTTCTTATAAGTATGTACAGTCAGCTGCAGAGAAAAGGATACCCCCCCTCCTGGTAAGGATTGTTTATTTTCGAAAACCTGTGGTTAGATTTAAATGATGTTGAGTTTATGTGTAGACAATAGTAAAATCTTCAATTCACTGAAAAATCATTTAAATCTAACCACAGGTTTTTGAAAAAAATCGATCCTTACCAGGAGGGGGTTATCCTTTTCTCTGCAGCTGACTGTACCTAGTGAGTTTGTGTTTGACGATCGTTCTAATAGTTTTAACCGATTAAAGTGTTTGAACCAGTACATTCGCATTGCTGGGCGTGTAATATCATTCGAAGTCTTTTGAATACCTAATGATGATGCTCTTGTAGGAGATGATGCTATTGTGGCGTTGAGGTTTTTCAAATAAGACAAATTTAAAAAAACAGTTTTTCGTTTCCCTCCCAACTTTGCATACTTTGCAAACTTTGATGTGTTTTGTATAAAAACCCAAAAATAATACATCTTAGAAATGTTTTTTACGATAATTACATTTTAATAACCTTAACTTTATGTTATGACATTGCAAATATATGGTGGGTGTATTCCACCTATGCACATCGTCTAAAGCATCCGATGAAAACCATATGAATTATGAATTCATACCTGAAATCCAGGTTCCATAAATGCTTTCCGGATAGAACTCCGCCCGGAAGGGAACCAGCTCCTCGATTGTGAACGTCTTCAGAACCGCCTGCGGAGAGGACTCGGTGGGATACCCCAGGATCAGGCATCCCAGCAAGAAGGTGGGGAAATGAACCATCTGAAAGGAAATATAATCACCGTGAGCTATCTACTGTTTGTAATTTTATAATAATTACTTTTGACTGCAACTTCGTTTCTGGTTTAACGCTATTGGAACTGTTTAATTTTCAGGGATAAAAAGTACTAAGTTATAAATTTCAAATCAATTGATTTAGACGTTGACTATGAAGCAAAACATTTTTTTAAATATTAGTTACACTTAAAAAAAAAAAGTTAAGGTAACTTTCGGGTCGAAACGCAACCTATTGATGGATATGCAGTCATTGTTGATTTCTAGGCCGCCATGTGTTGAAGTAATGTTTAAATTACGAGGATAAGGAGGTGTATGAGGTCAAGGAGTCATAGTCTACTGTATGCAATGGTAAGTAGTAAGAGTTTAATTTTGTTTTAAAAAATCGGTCTGACTAAGTGACGGGTGTCGACTTCAGACATCATACATAAAAATGCGAAAGTTTAGATGGTTTTATGTTTTTAACTCAATCACGCCAGCACAGCTTATTGGATCTCGATAAAATTTGGCACAGAGATAGATAGAGTCTGAAAAAACACATAGCACGGACGAAGTCGCGGGCAACAGTTAGTTATATTATATGATCAACGGGTAAAATGACACTTATGTAACTGGGTGTACGGGCAACAATTACAAGATGAGATTTACACTTATATGAAAGGTTGAAACCGCCAAATAGGTTCAAAGACTCTATCGCCCACTTGTTTTATTTGTAATCAGTGGTTGTCGAGTGTAGGTACCTTCACTCAGAAACAAAATAACTCGATAACCTTAGATAATGGTCGAAACATAACATAATATTCGACAAAACTAAAGTGAATTTCTAGGATATGAAGAAGACAAAAAACATAAACAATCATATCGCTTTTTCTTCCTTTCAAGTACAAATACCAGTTTCTTGATATTGGTGAATAAATAGTAGGTGGTAGCGATACCTAGCCAGCCGCAGGCTATAAGAAGGTGGGAGTACAATAATCGCACACTGATATAATTAAATCTCACAGAGCAGGTTATCAAAGCTACGTATATTTAACTTACCTATAATCTGAATGATTAAAGCCATAATGGGACCGGTTCCCTCCATTATAAAATTGACGATATGGTTCTTAAGAAATAACAATATCTAAGACGGTTTAAAATTTAAGTCCACGGAAACATTTGAATTGCTGCAGTTGGTTGCATTGCTCATCATTCATCAGTTTATTATCATCAGATATTGCTCAACATTGATCAGAGTGTGTCAGATATTTTAAATGAAATTTTCTATAATAGGTATTTATTTACAGTCGTACAAGCGGGGTCTGCTGAGCCAAAGATCTCAATGTACAAGTGCTGCCTTACTTCAATACGATTCCCTAAAGCGATGGAAGCTTTTTCGTTGATGAGGATTACCTCGCACCAACCTTGGTTCAAGTTGCGCTGGTCCGTAGAAAAGCCGTGAGTGTACGTACAAAGACAAAACGAAAAAACTTTGTTTTTAACCGACTTAAATACCCCCTTCATCCACAGCGTTGTTTTCCACTCCACCTACGTTCAACGGGATCCCTTTGACTGCCATACATTTATAGTTTCTATTATTAAAAGTCAGACATTTGTACCCATATCGTTTATGTTCATAACTATCGGAAGTCATAACAATTTTTCGTCATAACGCTTTATAATTCGAAAGTTAACTATCCATAATGTAAAAATTATATATACAAAAGTCATAACCTAAAACCCTATAACATTCAAAGGCATGTTAAAAATGAGTCAGAAATATTTTAGGACATACTTTCATACTATCAATTATTTTAATTCATACGGTTTTTCTACCAAACGTTAATTACAACTTTTTTATATAACGAAAATATTAAACACTATAATTTAAAGAAAAAATAATAATTATTGAATGACAAATACACTGCAACTCAACATACCTCTTGCTTTTAATATTCTTATATATCTACAATTATGGAAATCATTAAAAGGCAACACTTGTGGTAACGGAGGGGGTTACGGGGGGCAGAGCCCCCTGCCTAACCAAAATACCCGTACTATAGACGATAAATCTAGATCAATAGGTTAGGTTAGGTTAGTATTGCGTCAAGGCCTAAGGCCTTAACTATCCAGAAATAGGAGCTCCGCGGAGCGGAGCTCCGTCGACCCCGTCACATCATACATCATCATTTTCGCCTTTAAAAAAGTGAGTTACTTCAACTTGTATTTGTTGTACACTTATGACCTACAAGTTTTGACCTAAAAACATTTATAATAAGTACAATTATTACCTTTGGCATTATGAACTTAAATTATTATGACATAAATTGGCATGACTATGAATTTTATGACTTCCAACAGAAAGACCCGCAATAATTTACATTCCGATGTATAATCATCAAAATTATGACTTAAAACATTATGACTATTAATACGTATAATGTAAAACGACTTGGCAAACAATAATCGAAACTTTAACTTTATGGCAGTCAATAGAGACCCGTCTTCAACATATTTGAATACTCGTACAGTGCCTACTTGATATAGCCATATACCTACGATACGCCTGTTATGAAAGAAAGCTGCTAATTTATATTCGCTATAATATGTTAATAAGAACACAAATCAAACATGAATTGTTCATTTTTGAAGCAGAAACTATCAAATATGAAGAAAGAACATTGCGGATTACCAGATTCGAGCACTATAGCTAATCAAACTGGAATTACAAGATTATAAACCTATGTAAGTACTTATATGACGTTTACGATCAAATGCACACCAGTACCCTACCATGAGTTAGCGCTCGCTAGCGAGTCAAATGCTCTGTCCCTCGCATTTCATAAGAATACTGCTAGCGCTAGCGAGTACGTTAATTGTAACTCATGGTAAGGGTACAGTTTATAATATACTAGCTGTTGCCCGCTACTCGATCCGCGCAGAAAAATAAAGCCTATGTTAAGGAATAATGTAGCATTCTGATGGTGGAAGAACTTTAGAATGCTACATTATCACTGAGTAACATAGGCAATTTTTCAGCGTCGACAGAGTCAAAGGCATCAGCTGGTTATAATAATAGTGTAATGGATTCATATTAACGCAATCAATGATTGATTACTAAGTACAAGTGACGCAGACGTGGAAGACTGATGTCAATGTAAAATGCAGAAGCGAGGCTGCAGTGACTAGCTATAGTATGTAAAAAAAGTAATATTTTAAGTTGTAAGTCAGGGTCAGCTTTTGACAAAGCGCTAGGAGTAACAACGGACTGCGCCGCGCATACATAATTCATAACGAAACCAGAAAAGGCCACTGGGTAAGCAGGTGAGCATACAAGTATAATTTGAAAAAAATAAGAATAAATTTGCATTTCAATTCAATGTTGAGCATGCTTAGAACCTTATCATTGTAAACGTCGTTGAATAAACCGTACTCAGGTGTTATTTTCTTAAAAGCAGGTCAAGTGCGAGTCGGACTCGCGCACCGCGGGTTCCGAACAGCCGCACACTCACAGTAGGTAGTATTATATTCCGATTTGAATTTTATTTCGAATCGAATCAGTCCGAGCCCAACTCACACTTGACCATGTTTTGGTATTTGTTATTTTAATTGAATAATAGGTCCATTTGCAACGTTAAAAGATGGCGGACGTGTAATTTGTTTTAGACTTTAATTTTTGGGTAATTAGGTGTTCAAAGTTCTTTTCTGATAGTGATTTGTACTTGTTATGCCTTTGTGTCGCACAGTGATTGAAGACTTGGACTTATTTCGTGTATCTGGCATCTTTTTTCTCGTTTCAAGTGGTCTCGCAGTGGTGCAGAGGTTAAAACTATCTTGACCTCAGGCCTACAAATCACCGTACAACGTTGCCCCCAATCTTCCTAGAGAAGATTGGATTGTGTTTTATTGCTATATTGATTTATACTTATATATATACTTGACACTGGCGAAATCACTTCACGTGGAAACGCTATATCCCCGCGGTAGTAGCTGTTCAAGTCGCCGCGGGGGCAAAGAAAGAAGAAGAATTGAATAATCATACTAAAGACGCTACTATGTTACCGTTTCATTGATACAGCAAAAATACAAATATTTAGTTAGTAAATTCGCCAATATAACAAATATTCTGAAAATAAATCACATCTGTTTTTTAAAGCTCTTTAAAGTTAGGACGGACGGACGGACAGCGTAGGTAATAGGGTTCCGTTGGGCGCCCTTAGGATACGGAACCCTAAAAACGGCTACCATCCGAACGAACGGGCTTCTAATATCGCCACTTTGAATTAAGTCAATAACAAAGGATATAAATAAATATGAACTAGATACATAAATAATTTAATTCATGTTTAATGTACGAGTTTGTTTGCTTTTTACATATTCCGTCTTCGGTTCGCCGCAATAAATTCACGTGAAATTTAGTAGGCAAGTACAGAAGTCATGAACTGTTCATGACCCAGAGACGGACATACGGTAAGTACTCTTTATCCGAAACCAGATAGGCAGTTCCACATATCCCTACTGGTCTATCCCTCCTGGTAGGGAAGAAAGGATTTTTTTTCCACATTTAGCTACTAGGGGGGAATACTTTTCCACTTATCTCTACTGATAAAATAATTCAGGAAATTGATATCATCGCATTGAAAAATATGAGGTAGGTTTAGGTTAAGTTAGTTTTGCAGCAGGCCCGGAGGGCCAAACTATCCAGAAATATATAATTTCTGCGAAAGTGTATATACATACATACATAAACTCACGCCTTCATTCCCAGAGTGGGGTAGGCAGAGCTACAGAACTACCAACAACTCTAAAAACTTGTTGATAATTCTGTAACCACATTTTGCATAAACAGGCTAAGATGTTTACCAGCGTATTAGTGACAGGTTGCAAGCCCATCGCCTAACAGTACTCCAAGCCTTTATTCCCTTAGTCGCCTCTTACGACATCCACGGGAAGACATGGAGTGGCACTATTCTAACCCGGCAACCACACGGGTTAAAGTGGGCGAAAGTGTATATAATGCGAATAAATCATTTTTTTTAAGGTACCTATAATAAATGACTTTTCTATGTACTTTATCTTAGTAGAAATGTGTGGAAATAAAACGTCATTGTATCCCCCCTAGTAGCTAAATGTGGAAAAAAAGGGGGATAGACCAGTAGGGATATGTAGAACAGGGGAACCAGATTCGGATTAGTGTTGGGATGACCTTATGTAGGTTTAATATTGCAGTCTTACGATTGGAGTCTTGAGACTGCAAATGTCTATCGGTCTTAAATCTCAATTACCATCAGGTGGCCCGTGTGCTCAATTCAATTCTCATATCCGTAAAATGAAACGAATAAAATAAACATATATATTATATTGCACATCAATCAACAACAGTTCGCAGACTGATAGAAAGATATACCTACTAATACAATCACGTATAAGGATAAATAAGGCAAAAAATTAATAAATTCATGTGTAGGTAAACGTATTGGAAATCAATAAGTATCCGGTCTGTGGACGTATTGACAAACAACACAACAATTATTCTGGCGCAACAATGAATCTCATGCAAATTGACAACATTTAAAAAAAAAAAGCATTATTGTTTTTTCGCGTTTATAATAGCTGGTTAAAAATTAAACTACCCGTATTTCTTGGTTTTCCTTTATTTAACTTAAATTCGACGTTAATAATTTATTAAAGTAATAGTTATTAAAAAGACCGTATATACAAAGTTAGGAATACTGATGTCGTGATCTTAGCCTGATATAAAATAAAAATAAAGTAAACAGAAACAGAACTGACTGACTGTCATGTCATGTCACTCACGTGTCAATCATTCGCTGCCGTTCGTTCACAAATTTGTTATTTTGCGTAATTTAATTAATTACGTAATTTGTAGACGCCATAAAAATAAATAAACTATTTTGCGTAGAATCGAAAGCGTGTCGTTAGAATCAAGTAATCAGTCAGACAGATAAAAAAAAACGTGACAGTTGTATATTTTTTTGAATTTCTTTGGTAATAAATGGACTAAAGGCACTATAAGTGTATTCCTAACATTCACAATCCAACTTTTTTTACTGTTTTTCCTAAATATAAAAAAACTACTGCATTAAAAAATCCAAAGATATTTTTACTGTAATCAACAGTGTAAAATCTAGAAACGGTATTTTATTTTATTACCTTAGCACAAAATGAATTGTTGTCAATTGGCCTAGTCCCAAACTAAGCTCTAGGCTTGATACGATAAATAAACATACTTATGTAAAGATAAATAAAAACACATACTTTAATACATAGAAAACATAAAGTAAGGTTACAAATAAATTTAATGCTCTCATCATCATCACCCAAAATGACCCATATCCTCTTACCGAGATTCCAACCCGGGACCGCTAGCTTTGAAGGCGATTTCACTAGGCTAACTGTGACGTCATTCAATTAAATATTAGCTACATAATATATGTAATACAGCCAGTGTCATAGAGATCATGACGCGAGCGGACCTGCTAGAGGGGTGTTATTTTTATAGTGGTCATTATTATTTACATCTTTAATATTTGAGTAGCTTAGTTTTATTTTACTTTAAATAAGTTTAGTTTTAAACTTAATTTTTGTTATCTTTATAAAAATGAAACATTAAATATAATACGAGTATATGGTTATATTATGAATATTATGAATTATGGTACAAATCTGTCGTCTCCTTGGAAACCGATAACACATGAAGAAGACGTACCTACTGATAGTATATGCATTACTGCCATCGTCATATTCTAAACGCTATTATTAGCTTGTACCTACTTTTTAAACCATATCGTCGGTGAAACTTTAAAACCGCGTAAGTAACATTTTTAGGAGTAAAATGCACCGTTTTAATAAGTTAGTAAGGTTTATTTTGGTCTATCATAGATTTGTTAGTTACGCGGGTTAGCAGTATCACTGACGATATCGTTTATTGGGTGTCTGTTGACCTTTCGGTTTTTTAATAGATTTTTCGGTAACTTGCGAGAGTTGCGACTCATCAAACAATATCTTGAGGACTTTGACTTTACGCAACAACCTAGCATATTCTACTGGCAATCAAAATGAGGTGCACCATACTTTTTATCCGACTGCGGTGAAGCCCAAAGGAGGGTTAAGTGTTTGATCAGAGCCGGTATTCTACGCTGTAAAAACGATATCGTATTAGTTAACCTGTTATGGTATTATTTGGTTGCCGCCATTAGTACTGTCAATAAAATAAGAGCTATCAAAACGTTGGCAATACGATAACAGCTCAAACACGATATGGTTTTTGCCGTGTTGATTAGAGGCCCTTGCTGATATTATAGGCAGTAAAAACGATATCGTAGTTAATTGTTATGACGTCAGCTGCCATTACTGTCAAGTAAATAAGAGCTATCAAAACGGTGACAATACGATAACAGCTCAAACACGATATGGTTTTTACCATGTTGAATAGGGGCCCACTATGTATGAATTTATGTACCTATGTCCGTATTGTCCGTTCTTATATCCACTCGTTACTACTCAACGGGTCAATTGATTTTGATAAATGATGCGTCATTAGATGCATGTCACTGGGCACATGAAAATCTTAAAAAACAATCAATCGGATTTCATGTGTTTGACATATATTGACGACAGTATCGAAAAATGCAGTCGGGTTTTTAAAGCCTGCTTTTTAATTTTACAAAGTATAATGTCATAAAAAAGTATAGGTATACATGGTTTACTGACCCTAATTTTTTTATTTATATTCCTGTCAATATTATCGTGTTGTCATGTTTGACATTCGACCTTCATACATAACGCATTAAAAATGTTAGGTTTTTATCCGTTTTCGCCTCCAGCCCGTATTTGGTCAACGACTAAATAACGAATTCAGTTAAAGCGAATGTGGCGGACGCATTTGGTCACCGACCTTAAGTAAACGCACCATAGGTTCACTCCTATAATAAACAAAATCGCATCAAAATACTGCAAGTTATTTACATACATACATACATAAACTCACGCCTTCATTCCCAGAGTGGGGTAGGCAGAGCTACAGAATTACCAAGCACTCTTAAATAAGTTGTTGATAATTCTGTAACCACGTTTTGCACAATCAGGCTAAGATATTTACCAGCGTATTAGTGACAGGTTGCAAGCCCATCGCCTAAGAGTACTAGAAGCCTTTATTATTCCCTTAGTCGCCTCTTACGACATCCACGAGAAGACATGGAGTGGCACTATTCTAACCCGGTGACCACACAGGTAAAAGCAAGTTATTTAATAGGGAAAAACGATTAGGAGTCTGACTCGTGCAACTAACATGGTTCCGTACTCATTTAAATTTTCTAATCAACATAGGCGCCCTTGACCAACCGATAACCTACGGGACTAGATAAGTATTATGTATTTAGACAAGCGATACGTTTGATTAAGTGGTTTAAAAAATGGTTTAGAACCTGGGGGGTTATTATGACATAGCCATGCAGTTCAGTTTACGCTGAGAGAAAGGGACAGAGCTATATAACTGCCATAGCTCTGTCCTTTACGCTCGCCGTAAAATGAACTGCATAGCTATGTCATAATAACCCCCTGGAATAACTTTTGGAAAGTTCATTTAATATATTAATAATGATGTATTAATTTAAAAAAAAACCTTTTTTATTTTTTATTGTTGCGAGAAGATTGTGTAAGAAATTAATTATTAAATCTGAATTAAATTCAAATCGGTAACATAGTAGTCGCTAAACTGGAAGTACGGCTTACCGACAACTTCAGAAACCTCCAGAAGGTTCCGTATTAATTAACTGACTGTAGGTGAGTAGGACTCTTTATAAAATTGCCAATAATGGCTCCCTTGACAACTTAACCTACTTGATAGAGCCTCCAGTGTTGAGGTAAACCAGCCACTTACACGTTGTTTATATATATATATATATGTATGTATGTAATGTATTACATTCTATATGAGTCCTTTATTGGTTTACCCTAGTTTTGTCGATAGTTCACGCCACTTATTACAGGAACTACAAATCGGGTAACGATCTCCGAAATCAAAATTTTGGATGCGTTATGGCGTTATATCCTTTCAAATATACTTTTGTGACAAAAAAAACCAATAGGGAAATGGCTGAATGTTACGCAGTTTGCGCAGGAGTTAACATTTTGTGATAGTGACGTTCTTCAACCTTACCCACTTATTTTTATATTTAATACAACCTGAAAACAACACGGCTTCAGCAGAAAATACCCTCGATGAAGTGAAATTCGGTGAAACGATACACCACCATAATGCGGTGCGATATGATTTAGCGATATTTTTATTTTTATTATTGCTCAATGTATTTGACGTTATATCTGGTATATTATTTTGACATTTGAATTTTAATAGAATAATAACAGGCAGATAAGTAATATTATGACAAATGATTTTCAATAATAAAAAATGGTAATTAATTGCGTAAAATCATTATATTCTAAGCTACCAGAACCTATTGATTGATTGATTGCATAATAATTAATACCTATAATTAATGTGAAGGCTAGAATTAGACCAAAGATAATATTGTACACCCCAGTGACGTAGGATATGGAGAACTGATAAACTAGTATTTAAAAGAACATCTGTTAAATCCAGAACCACTCAATAAATAATTTTGATTTGATTTAGATTCGATAGACCTGTTGGAAAAATAAGGGAAACTGGTCCTATATTATATAGGTATGCGTATTAAATAAGTCTATCTAGCTTTTGCCGCCTCGAAATGGTAAATCGCTATTCATTTAGGAATACACTATGTCCATCTTTGAGCTAAACATTGTCTCTGATGTAAATGTTTCGTCGATCGGACCCCATCAATCAAAATAACTTGTGCATTACATAATATCACTAGTTCTAATTTTTTTACAACGTGCTAATCAGGTATTTAATCGTGCATATAAAATTAAAGACCTTCAAAACATGCAGCTGGTATTTATCACACGTTTTTAATAATAAAGATGTTTTTGAATTCCAAACTTGGTTTATAGATCTAATGTAATCAATTGAATTACTATTAACTCGTAAGATAAATCTGAGATTGAGCTCACCGGTCAGTCAGTCTTAAGGGGCGGTAACATGAAATTTTAAATTCCCGTTGGGAAAATGTAATTTGAAATGAAGTGATTTTGCTCGATATCTCTATATATACATACATATACATACCTTCACGCCTGTTATCCCGTTATCCTGTTATCGCCTGTGTCTCTATATATAAGAAACGCTTAAATTCTAGGGTCCTAGTCAAAAAGGGTATAAGTCTTTTGAAGATCAATTGAAAAAGGGTTTAAGTCTAGTATACTCTTCGCACATGACATTCAATACCGTATAAACTCAAAAATAAATTTTAATGCATAACTATTTGTACTAGTTTAAAATTAGAATATTTTTTTCAACACTGTCACATTTCGAGTTAGGACGGTATTAAAATTGTCATGTGCGTGTTCTTATTTTATTACGAGTTAAGTCGGCTACTTGTACCCATTTTACTAGGACCCCAGAATTCTATCTACAACATGTTCTAGTTAGTCAAGTTTGAGCGGTGGATAAATTAATAGTCAATATTCTATATACAAAAACCCCGATGTAACGGTGACCCCTTCTCGCAGGGCTGATATCACTCTTAAAGGGCCCGACCGATGTTGATGAAACCTAAAAAACTACCGCTAAGCAGCTTTTCTGCTTTCAAACCAAAAAAAAAACGCATCCATATCGGTTTACCTTTTTAAAAAGAGCTACAGTGACACAGACATACACATGCACACGCACACACACACATTGAGATGTGATTGCTTTTTTTTTGGATATTCTATATCCGGAAAATCAAAACTAGGTTGGTTCAGGAAGCCGATAGGGGTATGAACATTTCTCCGCCATCTATTGGGCAACCATTTTCGCTGAGCACTGAAATCAAACACATGGACAAATTACCGGACGCCAAATATGTTCCAGCTCCAGTTTATTATACAGCTCTTCAGTTGCGTCAAGATATGCGATGTCGCCATAGTCAAAAAGAGGAAAAAGAAGAGAGTTCGCAAGTTATCTTGGTGTGAAGGTGCAGAAAATTTTGCAGGCGCTTTAGGGAATGGAGGAATCTAAAGAGCTTTCGACTAACCTCAGAAACATCAGCCGACCGGAATTTGATGTTAACATTGCGTAAACTGAATTCAGAAGACCGCTTTTTCTTTGACGTCTGTTTATCAATGAGTCCTTTCCTAATGTCTTTCCCACAAATTTCTGGAAGACTATTTTAAGGTCATTAGAAATCAAATTACGCTTAACAATCTATTCACTTTGTGTTAGCACTGCTTTTAATTACCTAATGTTTATTAACGCATAAAGGTATATTGGGTATTATCGTAACGCATACTACTTTAATTAGCACGTTTATCAAAACGGAAAATAAACAAGTTAGGTACTATTATTCTTCATAAAAAAACGAATGTAGCACCAGCTTAATTTAATTTGAATACTTTTAAATAAACAAGTTTTTTGTTACGTTATTTTTTAAGAAACTAAAGAAGTCTGTTGACAATAAGAATTGGAACCTTAATTCTGACCCTGCTTATAAATTTATAAGTGACACTAAATGGGGCCCAACCTCTGTATAAAAAAGTTATTCAAACTGTAACCCTATCTTGGATAACATTAAGGCAGCTTACCGTTGCGAGCAGGATTTGATGCGGCGAATATCCTCAATGAGTTAAGTGGTCCTATAACATGGTGCGCGGGCGTCGGCGGGGCCGCGCGGTCAGCGACTGCGCGCTCGCAGCACAAAACAATCGCGGCCTAATAACCAATTGACCGGTTTGATTAGCCGGCATGGGGACTCGGGATAAACGGATCATACCTTTTTCTGTTATGCTATATCTAAATATGACATCGTCTGCTTTACTAGATTGTCAAAGGAGAGTTATGCTTTTGACATAACATTGTTAGCTAGGAATGTGTAAGGCTGCGGTTCCATTAGGCAAACAGTTTGCGGCTTACGGTATGTCCCCCCATAGTGTACAGTTTGCCAATTTGTTGAAATGTTTTATTTGTATAAATGTTTAATTCTACATTTAGCACAATTCGTTGCAAATATATATTTTTAAAATTATGAATTATATGACCGTCAGGTGGTTGTCATTGTTTTACAAATATGGAAAACAATAGGCTGTCATTTGTTTGTAAGTATACTTAACAAAAGGCGAGATATAGGTACTCGTATTCGATTAGCTACCGAGATGTCTTTCTCACGGATGTTGTTGTTCGTAACGATAAGTAACTAATCAGCTGATTTGGTAAGTTCCATGGCCTGTGAGCTGTTACCTTAACGAACTTTGACCTTGAAATACGGGTGCACGAACTAGGACTCGATTTTAGATGAATACTTATGCGAGTTTTTTATCATTTTAATGTCACCAATCGTTTTTAGTGTTCATAAGTAACAAAATAGAAAATGAATATTTGGGAAATTAATGGCCCCATAAATGATTTAATAATTCTGCCAATGTTGTGGTTGCATAGTGCACTGCCATTCGACAGGCTTTTAGTCTTGTTCGGAGCGTTTACGGTGTTCGGTGGGACGCAAAAGGAAAATCACATGGCATTGTTCTGTCTACCCTCATTCTTGCGTGTCGACTCCCTGTAATTTCCGACTGTAGCTTATGTATTGTATAATCTATGCTTCCAGTTATTCCGGTTCTATAGATTTCTTTCACTATTTAATGAAAAAATATCGAAAATAACCATGAATCATTTCATTAAGTAGGTATATTGCGTAAATCAAGTAGACAGGGCAATAAAATAGTACCTACCTAGTATTGATAGTAATTTTACTTTATCCTGGAAGTTATTTTATATTTTGCTTTATTGATACTTTACATCTGACGTCATTATCATTAGGGACATACATATACATACATACATTAAATCACGCCTGTTTCCCAGAGGGTTAGGCAGAGACCGCACTTCTTTCTTTCTACTTTCTTTCTTCTTTTAACATTAGGTAGATATACGACAAATTGGTTAACCCGACTTGTAACTCATTTAAGCTTAAATTTTGTGATGACGCAGATATGTTCACGTTTCCTTATTTCATCGACGCGTAGGTTGGGGAGGCAGAATTGTGATTTTAGAATATAATCTCTACTTTCCTCAGTTAAGGTTGACATTGCATCTTCACTCGTAACTGAGATATATGACTAATGAATTGGTGGAAGTGCCCAGTCGATAGGGTTACTCCATTACCGACGGATTTGCCTCCATGACATAATGGCGGATTGCGAGTGGATGCAGTTATGTGAGCGCTTGCGCAACGGCGGAGACCTTTCCGACGCAGCCTCCCGGACAAAGGAGTCGGCCCGGATGCTTATTAGTGCGAAGATTCGGGTGAATCAAGTAGCAATGACCGAAATGTGGGTTTGTTTTGATTTTATTAGGTGAATCGTGTTTTTCTGGTACCTATTTTCAAAGTCATAACTCATAAGTGGTAAAAGTAGCACATTTGACAATCTTGTTTGACATTGCTTACGCGACTGTAAAGCGACAAGGTACAATGGTTTCTATGTACAAACTTTTGGCGCTAACTTATACGTACTAATTAGATGGTTCAGTAGCTTGGCATCTTTAATTCGGCCGTGTAACACTTATGCCAAGATGAAATGGCAGTCAAATTAATATAGGTAGGTACTTACATTATAAACTATCAAATACAACATAGAGTAGGTATAAGCAGAGCTATAATGGCTCAACATCACTTGGTATGACTATTCGTCTTGAAAATGTTTACTCGGAAAAACCCAAGCAAGTGTGTAACTGTAGATATGGTATTTTGTAAACATCGATTCCATTTCTTGACTTTTTATGTCTGTAAATCATTAGGCTAACCAGGACGTCACAGGGTTATCTGAAAAATTAAACAATTATATTTGTTACAGTACATAGTTGGTACCTACCTCAGTACCTACCTATTTAACAAACAGCCTATATAAATATATAAAATGTTCAGTCACTGCCGAGAGTTGTAAGTGTTGTAACCCTTCTGGCCGGGGGTCACTTACATGCAGCTGATTGTAGAAATAAATTACTATCGCAACTACCTACTTAAGTTAAAGGTAGTGACATGCAATCTTACACAAGCGTCGTGTAATAGTTTGTTTTAAACAAAGAGATTTAATATTATAGGTAAGTAGGTACATTTAATGTCTTTGGTTTTATTGACATCATTGATATGTTTTAAAACTAATTTTTAAAAAAAACCTCGGTCAGGAGTAGAAACACAACACTTAGGGCGAATTAAGTTATTCGTACATATTATACACAGTTCTTACTATGTTTTCATTCATTATCGTGTTTATTCCGTGTATCCATGAAAAAAGAGATAACCTACTTGAGAACCTGAACTCAAGTCATGCGGTGGAAGGTCAACAACTATCATGTTAATGAAATAAACTACTAAATAAACTTGCCATTCGACAATATTTGGCCAAGTTACATTATAATTACTATGCCCTAGATGAGTGCATGGCGTTTAGATCTAGATTAACCCTATATAAAGGAATCCAGGCCTATCCTGCAGGCACTGAGGTTTCTTTTATACTCGACTCATGGTTCAAATAATTTATTACTTACTTGCTATTGTTCAGGGAATATGTAGACCAACCAACATTGATATATGGTAGTGAATCTTGGGTATGGCAGAAGAACGAAATCAGGGTTAATGCAGTTGAAGTGAGAGCTCTGAGAATGTGTGGAGTTAGAATGATAGATAGAGTAAGAAATAGGGAGATCCGAGAACGATGTGTATTGAAAGGTGTAGTGACTAAGATCGAAAAAGTAGGTATGCTAAGATGGTTTGGTCATTTAGAAAGGATGGATGAAAGAAGAGTTACGAAAAAGATATGGCGAGCGAGAGAGCGGAGATGTCGGTAGGGGACGTCCTAGACGGACGTACAGTGATCACTTGATCAGATGCGCGATGTACTGAAAAAGGGCCAAATAAAAAGCACCCCAAACCGATTAAGTGCATGAAGAGATTGATGCATGTAGAGGAAGCGAAAGTTGTAAGTTTAGATTGGTGCACCTGGCGTTCCATAGTCTCTGCCTGCCCCATTGGGAGACAGGCGTGAAGGTACATATGTGTGTGTATTACTTACTTTTGGCCGGCTCCTAATTTCAATATCATATTGATATTCAATTTTTTGCATCCATGGTATTTACAGAGGTCTTACAGAGTAATATAGTGCTAAACACTTACCCTATTAGGGTAAAACAATCTTAAAACTAAATAAAAAATAACCCAAATATAACAAAGTTAGTACTGATAAACTAAAAACTCACAAAATATAAAATCAAGCTCTCTTGCTATATACAACTGTAACTTTAATATATTTACGTTTACACAAAAAAAGGAGAAGTTGAATATTTTCTTACACATCTAATTAATTAATTAATTTTCTAGGTATTCTGACAAATTGTAGTAACTGGTTTTGCTTGTAAGTCTTTAGGCAGGCTAGGTATTATACATTTTAATACACATCGCATGTGGACCTCTACTGTAGGTACATTTTTATTCTAGCAGGGACCAATGAGACAGTGGCGTGCCTAGGGTTTCAGAATAGGGCAAGCCGAGAGATATGTTTTGTAGTTTTTACGGTTATTATGGATAAATTTATCTTGTTACCACATTACTGATCAATCTTCACTTCACTCTGCAGTTGTAGGTATAGGCATTTGCTTACGTGGACGAGCTCACCAAAGCACCCTGAAGGCATGTTACCACTAGATATAATTTTACAGACATATCAGCAATTGCATACTTTCGGTGGCCTTGAAAAAAGCCGCTTGGTTTGTATGAGAGAATAAAATAAAGGTTCAACTTCTTATTTTAACTTTGCTTGCCTAGGGAGAAAGCAATAAGTACTTACTTTTATTTCAATTACCTATCTAAAAATTACATACATATTACACAACATAGTTAAATTAAATTATTATTTGTATACATCGAATGTGTTTTTCTAAAACGCCATCGTACCTATTTTGAAAGTAGCGACACAAGCTCTAAAAAATTACCCTTATTCAATGAAGTTTTAGACTCATCGTGACCTCTGAAGGGAAGTTCTTGTTGTGCTAAATGACAAACAACATCGACTAATCTTTGAAAAACGCTACTATTGTTATCAACACGCATGTTGTTTTGTAATTTCCTTTGATAATTGGCGCGATAAAGATGTCTCAATTCGCTGTTTACCAAAATCACTAAAAGAAATTACCGCGTTCATGTGTTTTCGAGAATTCATGTGTCTTTTAATGGCGCCAGCTAAATTATTTAAATCGTCATAACCAGACCAGATGTATTCCACACGTTTTTGTCGTTAGAAAAGAAAATACAACACCAGCAATGTAACTTATTAGAGTGCGAACAACCAACAATCCAATGAGTTTTGTACACTGACCTGTTAAACTGTCTTTTGTGCGATTTACTACTCTGAGAAATACACAAGTCAGGCGTAGGTTTTGCCGAAGAAATAAGTACCTTTTTCTCTGCAAAGTCCAAACATTTTACCTTTCCGTCGACAAGCAAAGTTTGTGCACACTTTAAAATATCACAGTCACACAGGACTTCCTCCATTGTCAATCTAATTGAATCACAACTCACAACACCACAAAAAAAAACTTATTATTGCACTGACCGCGCCGCGCCGCTCAACGCCTAAACAAACTATTCAACACGTGAATAAAAGCATTTGTCAACAAATAGCAATTAAGTGAAGTTGGCCGCTAACGCGGCTCAACGCGCGCTCCGCGCCTGCGCGAAGCGAATTTCGCATTTACTATGGACTCGTGTACAACTTCATACGCAATCAGGGCTTTTTACTCTCATACTATTTGCCATATTAATACACGACCAGTCGTGTTTGGGCATATGCCGTTTCGGTGGGTAAGACAGAGAATATGAAAGCCCGATTGCAAGCCAATACGTGCGAGCGAGATACGAGCTAGCCGCGTCATGAATAGTTCGACTGGTTGCCGCACAGCGCTGAGCGCTGTGCTGCGTAGGTGGCGGCCGGCGGTGCGCGGTAAAATTTGGTAGGTACCTACTACTGTTGCATGTAATTTGATTTGAAGAATTTAGTGAGAGCGCGCGGCGCGCGAAGGTGAAATACCTATCTAATACATTACGTGCATTTAATGAATAGTTATTTTTGTAAGGCAAGGCAAGCCCGGCTTTTGGGCTTATATGGCAGTACCGCCACTGCAATGAGACCAACCTGGTTTTGTGTCGTAAATTAAATGTATGTGTGCACAGGTCTTTTGATTGAGAAAACAGGCTGTTTTGGTTTCGGACAAATTTACATGACTCTACTACTAAGGCCCGAGTTCACCAACCAATTAGACAGACGGTTAAGTCTTAATCAGCTGTTAGTCAATACATTTGACAACCGTCAAACCGCTAACCGTCCGTTTAATTGGTTGGTGAACTCGGGCCTTAGTAGTAGAGTCATGTAAATTTGTCCGAAACCAAAACAGCCTGTTTTCTCAATCAAAAGACCTGTGCACACATACATTTAATTTACGACACAAAACCAGGTTGGTCTCATTGGTCCCTGCTAGAATAAAAATGTACCTACAGTAGAGGTCCACATGCGATGTGTATTAAAATGTATAATACCTAGCCTGCCTAAAGACTTACAAGCAAAACCAGTTACTACAATTTGTCAGAATACCTAGAAAATTAATTAATTAATTAGATGTGTAAGAAAATATTCAACTTCTCCTTTTTTTGTGTAAACGTAAATATATTAAAGTTACAGTTGTATATAGCAAGAGAGCTTGATTTTATATTTTGTGAGTTTTTAGTTTATCAGTACTAACTTTGTTATATTTGGGTTATTTTTTATTTAGTTTTAAGATTGTTTTACCCTAATAGGGTAAGTGTTTAGCACTATATTACTCTGTAAGACCTCTGTAAATACCATGGATGCAAAAAATTGAATATCAATATGATATTGAAATTAGGAGCCGGCCAAAAGTAAGTAATACACACACATATGTACCTTCACGCCTGTCTCCCAATGGGGCAGGCAGAGACTATGGAACGCCAGGTGCACCAATCTAAACTTACAACTTTCGCTTCCTCTACATGCATCAATCTCTTCATGCACTTAATCGGTTTGGGGTGCTTTTTATTTGGCCCTTTTTCAGTACATCGCGCATCTGATCAAGTGATCACTGTACGTCCGTCTAGGACGTCCCCTACCGACATCTCCGCTCTCTCGCTCGCCATATCTTTTTCGTAACTCTTCTTTCATCCATCCTTTCTAAATGACCAAACCATCTTAGCATACCTACTTTTTCGATCTTAGTCACTACACCTTTCAATACACATCGTTCTCGGATCTCCCTATTTCTTACTCTATCTATCATTCTAACTCCACACATTCTCAGAGCTCTCACTTCAACTGCATTAACCCTGATTTCGTTCTTCTGCCATACCCAAGATTCACTACCATATATCAATGTTGGTTGGTCTACATATTCCCTGAACAATAGCAAGTAAGTAATAAATTATTTGAACCATGAGTCGAGTATAAAAGAAACCTCAGTGCCTGCAGGATAGGCCTGGATTCCTTTATATAGGGTTAATCTAGATCTAAACGCCATGCACTCATCTAGGGCATAGTAATTATAATGTAACTTGGCCAAATATTGTCGAATGGCAAGTTTATTTAGTAGTTTATTTCATTAACATGATAGTTGTTGACCTTCCACCGCATGACTTGAGTTCAGGTTCTCAAGTAGGTTATCTCTTTTTTCATGGATACACGGAATAAACACGATAATGAATGAAAACATAGTAAGAACTGTGTATAATATGTACGAATAACTTAATTCGCCCTAAGTGTTGTGTTTCTACTCCTGACCGAGGTTTTTTTTAAAAATTAGTTTTAAAACATATCAATGATGTCAATAAAACCAAAGACATTAAATGTACCTACTTACCTATAATATTAAATCTCTTTGTTTAAAACAAACTATTACACGACGCTTGTGTAAGATTGCATGTCACTACCTTTAACTTAAGTAGGTAGTTGCGATAGTAATTTATTTCTACAATCAGCTGCATGTAAGTGACCCCCGGCCAGAAGGGTTACAACACTTACAACTCTCGGCAGTGACTGAACATTTTATATATTTATATAGGCTGTTTGTTAAATAGGTAGGTACTGAGGTAGGTACCAACTATGTACTGTAACAAATATAATTGTTTAATTTTTCAGATAACCCTGTGACGTCCTGGTTAGCCTAATGATTTACAGACATAAAAAGTCAAGAAATGGAATCGATGTTTACAAAATACCATATCTACAGTTACACACTTGCTTGGGTTTTTCCGAGTAAACATTTTCAAGACGAATAGTCATACCAAGTGATGTTGAGCCATTATAGCTCTGCTTATACCTACTCTATGTTGTATTTGATAGTTTATAATGTAAGTACCTACCTATATTAATTTGACTGCCATTTCATCTTGGCATAAGTGTTACACGGCCGAATTAAAGATGCCAAGCTACTGAACCATCTAATTAGTACGTATAAGTTAGCGCCAAAAGTTTGTACATAGAAACCATTGTACCTTGTCGCTTTACAGTCGCGTAAGCAATGTCAAACAAGATTGTCAAATGTGCTACTTTTACCACTTATGAGTTATGACTTTGAAAATAGGTACCAGAAAAACACGATTCACCTAATAAAATCAAAACAAACCCACATTTCGGTCATTGCTACTTGATTCACCCGAATCTTCGCACTAATAAGCATCCGGGCCGACTCCTTTGTCCGGGAGGCTGCGTCGGAAAGGTCTCCGCCGTTGCGCAAGCGCTCACATAACTGCATCCACTCGCAATCCGCCATTATGTCATGGAGGCAAATCCGTCGGTAATGGAGTAACCCTATCGACTGGGCACTTCCACCAATTCATTAGTCATATATCTCAGTTACGAGTGAAGATGCAATGTCAACCTTAACTGAGGAAAGTAGAGATTATATTCTAAAATCACAATTCTGCCTCCCCAACCTACGCGTCGATGAAATAAGGAAACGTGAACATATCTGCGTCATCACAAAATTTAAGCTTAAATGAGTTACAAGTCGGGTTAACCAATTTGTCGTATATCTACCTAATGTTAAAAGAAGAAAGAAAGTAGAAAGAAAGAAGTGCGGTCTCTGCCTAACCCTCTGGGAAACAGGCGTGATTTAATGTATGTATGTATATGTATGTCCCTAATGATAATGACGTCAGATGTAAAGTATCAATAAAGCAAAATATAAAATAACTTCCAGGATAAAGTAAAATTACTATCAATACTAGGTAGGTACTATTTTATTGCCCTGTCTACTTGATTTACGCAATATAAGTCCGTTTAATTGTTGGTGAACACTATCCTAATAGGTAGGTATATAAAGGGAATGTAGGGTTAATATGTTCTTTACAAAATGGGGTCTGCATGTCTCATTGTTTTTGATATTAATCAATATTCTGATGCATCTCTTTTGCAGCAGGAATAGCTCGAGGGTTGCGTGGTCAAACCCGATAAATCGAAATAATTGATTATTGAAATTTGAATTGTTTTGATGTATTCATTCTTTTTGACACAACAAGTTATATCGACTTATTGGGTTTGACCACGCAACCCTCGCTCTTTCACGTTTGTGCTGTTTTCCCATAGTAGAGCCAAGCCTGTGTAAAAGCATACACGGAAGTATTTTTTTCATCCAACGTGTTTATTTAATATGACCACACCGACGCGAGCGAGACAGGTAGGCAGCAGCCATTAAGCGCTTGTATAATCCTTTCACTATCGTTAACTCCCAACCTAAGCTCTCATTTGTGCAATCACATCCTCGTATATATTACTAGCGACCCGCCCTGGCTTGCTTCGAGTTATGACAGCTTTCTGTAACATCCATGCAGAAACCAGAGAATATCTAATTCATCGCTTGTTTCTGATTTTTTTACCCAAGACTACTTTTTTTTAAATGCTTATGGAGTCGATGCAGGCACATGCAATAAGCATTTACAATTTGTCATAAACGCTACTAAAAGATGCAATTTTCAGAAGGAATGTATAGAGATTGTTCCATGTATGAACCTTTTACACCCTCAGGGCGCCTAGTCAAGATGCATAACGCTCTTATCGATTATCGAAAGTCGACAAAATGTATAGGATGGACGTAGGTATGGAACGCGCGGTGGGGATGACCGCTTATGTCGACTCCATACATTTCGAGGCGATAGAAAACATTTTGGGTCTTGGCCACGCCTAGTGGTTCATATTGCTTATTGACCAAGTGCATATAGTAGCTATATTCAAAAGTTCGTCAGTTTTGGACTTTAATAGCTTTTAAATAAAGTTGAAAAGTGAGGAACCTTTTAATTCCGCGACGGTAGAAGCTACCTTGTAACCGTGTAGCGCTTAATATCAATTTCAAATGCTAACACGCACGTCCAATGCTGAACGTAATGTTCTTCTTATTTGTGGTAGTTACAAGCATTTACACAAATCGGTTCTTCGTGACTTATGCCCGGTTTCTGAAGTACTTTTATCGGTGGTTTATCTGTCCGTAAACGCTATTGGTCCGTTAACTTTGACAACTGCGTTTCCGAACAACGACTCAAAGATAAACTCCGTTTTAACTAGGTTTAACTTAACTGACCAAAGTTTGCCGTTTATCGGCTCCATAACTATTTGACGTTTTTTACGATTGAAGTTTTTGTTTTTGAAGTATCAACTGTCAATTTTTGTTCATACAGCCACTGGCAAATAAACTAGGTATTTTAATTTTCGTTATCATTTATTTATTAATTACTATAAAGTGGCTAAGTTTTCTCAAATAATTATTTTTACAAAAATCAACCAGAATTGATGTTGAATTAAGGCATTAACAGCAGTCACGTATCAACGTATGACAAACTATTAAGATCCATCTAGCGGCAGCGGAAGGAACTATTTATCTGTCAATAGTTATCGAACTGTTCGTAGAGCACTCAGAAACGCACGAAGAGATAAACGTCGTTTAACCTAAACATAACTTTAACGGATCAATAGCTATTAAAGGTTTAACTAGTGACTTCAGAAACCGGGCATTAGTGTCCTTTCACAAGGTCTTGACATTTTAACCCCATCATTTCGATTGATATTCTGAAAAATACAGCTCTTCAACGTTATGTTTAGAACAACATCTTATAAAAATCCAATGTATCTGCCTAGTTTTGTAAATTGGCTTTACAAGTTTACATAATAATAAATTGTATGGGTTTATATTGGAATCCCTAACCGTCACTAGTCCTAAAGCATATTTTGTCTGAATTTTCGTGTATCCTAAAGCAATTTCCGCATGAATTTTGTTTTGTTTAGTGTTATTATAACCTCAGGTATTTTGGAAAATTTAAAAAGTTGCCCGGCTCAACTGGAAACCCGTTTATGACAAACAAAAATTGGGGCAAACATTATAACTATTATAAGGAATCCTCAGGGACATCCATATTGCACTATAATAGCGTAGTTACCTTTACCATAGTGTTTGCTACGGTGTTTACGTACGCGTAATACTAACGTCACGAAAAAGATAAGCAAGTACATATAAATAAAACAAATAATAATGTAGAAAACTTTAATGTATTTATCTTATAAATTAAATCTTACAGAGAACATAATGGCAAATGTAACACAGGACCAAAATACGTTGAAACAAAATAACCTTTAGAGAAGTATAACTTGTTCGAGCGTTGCGAGGAACTTCAAGGTTTACAATAAAAAGATACGAACAACTTTTTAAGACAATTTGTAGCCGGTACTATAGTTTTACATTACTCTTACTTCGTTTTTTAGAGCAAGACGACCAAAGTTAATATTACGCCATCATATGGCTATGGGACTACCATCGAAGACGCCGAAACTAATCGCATTCGTGCCATCAAAATTGAGTTGTATAACAACGGAGTTAACGTTGTCACGCTTGCTGAACTTATGATAACAGTGTAGGTATAAAACAGACATTATTACAGTCGAAGACACTTAGCCCAGTAACGGTTCATAGCGGTGTAGCGGTGCATGTTCACTCCGGCCAAGCTGTGCGCCTCATCAGGGTAGGACTGCCAAGGACAAACAATATCAACAACATTTTCATATTAATATGTCAGTGAGTAAACGACCATCTGTGTCAATAATGTTGTTCTTAATAAAAGGTAAGGATGACTTAAACGGATTGAAATCCGTCACGGACGTCGTCAGGTGCGTCACTTAAGCGATGTAATGATTTTATTCTTACGGGGTTTAGTCACACTAGAATATTGTAATCCACCACCGAATTGTGCATAGTGCGATTACGTCAGTGATATTCAATTTACCGTAACATTTTCAACAGTTGCAAAGATATAATCATACATTTTTTTATTTAGAACTCATTGATTTAAAGTTTTAAACCAATTAAAGTACTTATAGAATATGCTATTAATTAACCAGCCTAATTGGTCTTTTTATCGGCACTAATAATCTCAAAAACTTAATGACCTTAATGACTTAATGAATGAATGAATAAATGACTTAATTACCCAGCCTTTACATGCCAATAACCGAATTGCTAATGTTTTAATATTATTTCTTATAATCACTTTTCTGTAACTGTAGAGACCTCTAATTGTTTTGATAAAATATTGTTGAGTTTCTTCCGGCAGTTCTTTGCAATAGTGCACTCCTCTTGGCAAGCGCTTGCAGACTCAAACGTGAAGTGCCGTTTACCCATCTTTAAAATTGGCGTTTAAAAAGCCTCCAAGTCCAAAACGTGTTTTACTTAGATCATTTGTAGAAAAGAGATTGCGGTAAATGTATATCATATATTAGCGGTTAGTGTGTGACCTAACCAGTAAGTGTGTACAGTCAGCGTCAAAAGTAGCTGATCACTTTTGTACTTTATCGCATTAACACATTTGACAATCTTGTTTGATATTGCTTATGTGACTGTAAAGCGACAGGGTAAGTGCCCTGTTGCCATTTGATAGTTCAACCTAATTAATAACTATCAAATGGCAAAATGTGTTTTTTGTATGTTTGGTTGTTACACCCTCCGCACGGCTAACCAATTACATTGCTGAGGTATGAACTCACCATTTGGTCAAAGGGTATGTCCCGCTCCTGGAGCGCTCTCATCAGCTTGGCGGCATTCTGGAAGTGCACGTTATCATCGGCATTCCCGTGCATCAGGTAGAAGTCGTGGCCGCGCAGCTTTTCCACCAGTAGTGTTACATCGCCGGCCTCGTAGCCCGCCAGATTGTCTTCTTCGGTAGGGAGACCCATGTAGCGCTCAGTGTACATCGTGTCTGTGTCAAAAACGCCAGTGTTCAATGTCAACGCTAAGGTAATCGTTTCATTTTAGCTTTCGTACAACCCACTCAAATTAAAGGATATTGCACGAGCAATTAGAAAGGAAGTATTTTTATATACGTTGTGTTGTTATTTGTCACACATTCCAGCACGGTCAATACCCAAAATATATGGTTATTATTTTTTAACCGCCTAGCATTTAGCCTTTAACTCGGCCGCCATTACTGTTAAGTTAATAAGAGCTATCGTAACTTTGGCAATACGATAACATGTCAAAAGTAATATGGTTTTACCGAGAAAAATAGAGCCCCTGGACGTACACTTACACTACTCCAAATTTAGGAGCACCTTCAATTAAGTATCCAAGTGCATGACAATATCAACATTACCTTAATTATTTATTACAAGTCGACACACGTAAAAAGAGCCCTGGGCGACCTACCGTGGGGGACGAGGGGAGTGTAAACCGCTCCGCTTTGCTGCCTCGCTATTGGTTTGTCAGTACAAAACATGCGCAAACATATCTTCTCCACTAGCCGCTCGGAACTTTTTTTATGTGTCGACCAGGGGACCGATTTTTACTTTCGAGCGCTCGATTTCAAAACCGAGCGGTAGACAATGTTCGAATGCGAAAATCTTTCACGATTTATTTTCGAATGGCCCCAAATTCCATATTTTTGAGATTTTCACTCGAATTGACTAAATGGTACCTGTTTTATTCATATTTTAATTGCGAATAAATATGTGAAGCTAACAAAAGATGAAATCATAACAAGCAATTTAATATTTCAGTGCCAATAAGATTGTTTTACGCTTATTTTACAAATTCTTGACTGGTTATAGATGTAGGAAAAATTAAACGCTTTCTCGTCTGTGGATGTCTATGGCATTGTGCTAGGCTTGTATATGCTTCGTGTACTTCCCGGCATACATACCCAAACAGGTTTGAAAGATGTCAAATGATACTTTCTATTGATAGAATTCAGACGAATGCGACGGACCACTCGTGTTTATATTTACTATCCCTCGCAAGTCAAAAATACCATTTCATTGTTTTTTGTCACTTTCGAGTGAAACTTTCGAGCGCTCGAAAGTCAAAAATCGGCCCCAAATACAAGCATTTGCCGGGAACCGACCGCTACCTCCCTAGGCTGGGTTACTACTTTACATATACTTACTGTAATAGAGCCAGGAAGTGACAGGCGCGCCGGAGACGCCGCACTGGAACATGTGGTCGTCGTCGTGCAGGAGCGTCAGGAGCGTCGCGTAGCCGCCGTAGCTGTGGCCCCACATGCCGACGCGGGTGTCGTCGATGAACGGGTAGCGTGCCAGCACCTCCCTGTTAAAGCAGGATTTTTTAATCCACGAATCCCCGGCCCAATACTTAATCCCACTATAATATTGCAAATGAGAAAGTTTGTGTGTTAGTGTGTTACTCCTACACGCTGCAACGGCGAGTTTTGGATGAAATGGAGATCTTTATACCCTGGCCTGGATACATCCAGTCATTCTCCTGCTCTTATACCAACTTATTTGGGGTCGGCGCAACGTGTTTTTTCTTCCATACCTTACTACTACTATTACTCGTCATCTCGGTAGTCTCTCACTGGATACATAGGTTACTTGTCATACATACCAGAAAATGTATAAGTTTCCAAGGATATAACGATAATCGATATCTACGCGGATTAAGTTGCGGGCTGAAACTAGTTTTTAATATATTAATATTGACGCATCCGTGCAACGGCATACTGCCCGTCACATAAAAAGACCGCTGATCTTGGATTCAATTACTCAATTTTAGACTCTATTCTAATCGAGTTACGAAACAACTGCCTCCAAGGTCAGCGGCCTTTTTATTATGTGGCTGAACTATAAGTTGACTGGAGACTGTATTAACGATAATTCTAGTCTGATGTTACAGGGAATAGAGCATAGCCGACAGCAAAAGTAACTTCTTTGACGCCCGGCCGCCTCGAACAGCAGGAACATTTATTTTAATGGCTACAACCTTGAATTCGTCTCGAACAAGCGCGGAATTTAAACGAAGAAATATAAAGTCTTTGTTTAACTTATACCTTATCGTTTTTCCGCAATAATACTCTTCCTACTTTTTTAAAACAATTGAAGGCCTTAACTTAAACACGTTGAAATTTCAACATTGAGTGATGCTGATGATTTAGATTGTAACAAAGTTGTTTTTAAACTATATGTCTATCCTGCCCCACGCGTATTATAGTTTGTAAGTTTTATAGTATTTTAGTGGAGAGCCTTGGGGGAGGCCTATGACGTCTTTCGGCTGACATGATGATGATGATGATGATAGTATTTTACAGGTTGCCAAGCCTAAAATAAAGAATTAAATAATAATTAAATAAATATCAGGTATGCTCTGCATGAAAATGATACAATTGTACAGGACTTCAGATAACTTGTAAAAAAAGTTACTGCCGATTAAAACAAAAAAAAAATTGAGCGTCTTTGGTACCCATGAGTTCTCTAACTTAAGTACATAACCCGATGCTCTTACGGTAAAAGAAAAAAAACGAGAAAACCTACACACTCCAATAGCTGAGTGTATAAGAGGGCAATTGCACAAAAGATCCTAAAGTACTCGAAGTGAATCCGAAAGGGCCCATCTACAAGATAAGTAAACACTAAAATGCGGCTCTGTGACCTCGCATTGCTGATGTTTATGGGCGACGGTGACTACTAACCATCCGGTAGTCCGTCTGCTCGTCTGCCTTATATGGCTAGACTAATAACTACCCGGGTGTACACTGACCTGAGGATGACAAAGTGGTCTTCGACCTCGACGGTCCCCAGAGCGTTGTTGAGCGAGTAGAGAATGTCCTGCCCCTTCAGACCCGAGCCGCGTCCGTCCGCGAGCATGTAGATAATGTTTTCGCTCGTCGTCAAGTATGAATGATAACCTGAAAATTCACATAATGTCATCCAGACGCGTCCACTGTTGACTCCCATGGCATTGTAGGTAAGTCAATTAAAATCAAATTAAACGTTTTTTTTTCAAAGATAACTATTATGTTGTTATGATAACTTATTATTTGAAAATCTGAGCCGTTTGTAAACCGAGCCTTAAGTGAGATGGGTTATACCCATAGATATTTGCATTCTCAAGACTACAATCCTGAGAGCCGTATTAATAAACTCATATTGGCTGCGAGGCCCGTCACAACCATAAAACAGGTATTTTTGACGTATCTTGAGATGAGCATTAGAGTCGAGATCAGTTTATTATTACGGCCCTAAGATCCCAAATGCGTTGCCAACCCTGAGGACTAAGATGGAATGACTCTATACGCTAGTAATTTCACCGATTGCCTTATTCCATCAAAACACAACAGTGCGAACACTGCTGCTTGGCGGTAGGGTACTGCCACCACCAAAAATAGGTATGGGCGTTGTGTAAGATTGTAATTTTATACTTATTTACTGCTAACACTCTTCGACTCGACATATCTAATCATTCAATTAACCGTTCACAGACGCGCATGCTATAGCAGTCGTGTATCGTACCGGCTCTTGGCGTCATACAGACGGGGGTCCAATTAAAATGGTATAGTATTACTGTCCATGAACGTGTCAGGCTTAAATTGCGTTGTCCAAAACAAATAACTTTCATTATTTTTCTTTACAAATATAACGCCAACACCTCATATAATTTTCAAAGTAAACTTACCGACAGTGAAAGTATCGTACACCGTGTTGGTGTTAGGGCCGGAGTAGACGTAGAACACCATGGGGTACTTGGTGTCCGCGTCGTTGACGTCGAGCCCCGGCGGCAGGAACAGCCGCACGGGCGCCGGGAACCCGTTCTCGAGCGGCACGGTGGTGATGATGCTGCCGGGCCGGTTCTTGCCGATCAGCCGGCTGCGCACTATGGCGTTGTCCTCCCAGACAGCCAGCACGGCGGCGGTCTGAGGGTTGAATGAATAGGGTAGGTACGATACAAGCATCACAAACTAAACAACACTCGTTTTGCCCGCTACTCGGTCCACGCAGTAGTTTATCAATAATCATTATTCCCGCAAAAACTGAACTAGAGATAAGATGTAGCCTATGTCACTCTCTGGCTCTCCAGCTACCTATCTAAATTATGTCTAGCCGTTAGTCGGTGCCTGAAAAAAGTATAGACCAACCAACTTGGGTTTGAGTCAGCCTATTTTTTTAATTAATTTTTGAAATAAATAATTTTGATTTTTTTTTTTACACAGGCTCTTAAATTATACTTTACACTTTGATTTTTTAATCCATACATTGTCATCATTATTTCCATCAAATAAACAATCAACTAATGAAATCAGTGTCAATAGTACCCGTACATCAGATGGTCCTACGAACCGGATAAACTTAAAAGTGAGGACGGGCCTCTATTCTACTAGATAAAATAATATGGCCCTGTGGTATCGTATTGTCGCCGCCGTTACGATAGCCTTTATTTATTTGACATGAAAAACAATACGTTAACAGGTCAAAAGCAATATTGTTGTACCAAGCAGAATAGAAGCCCAATTGTATAAGCTTCAGTCCAATCGACGGCGACAGGCAGATCAATCGCGGTTTTTGTTAATGGCAAGTTTTTTTAATGGCAAGAAGATACACGAGCGCTCAGACCACCTGATGGTATATGGGATCATAGAACCATAGACATTTGAATTCTCAAGACTGGACTCCTAAGACTTCAAATGCGGTGCCAACCGCCATGCCTTGTGTATGCTAGTAATTTCACCGGTCGTCTTATCTCCACACTGGAATACAACAATGCGAAACTGCTGATTGACGGTAGCCAGCAGGGTCCAACTTGTTCAACAGGTCTGTAAGATCGGGCGCGGGAGGTACCTGCGGGTTGATGATGAAGGTGGCGCTGGGCTCGGCGGGCGAGGAGCAGGTGACGGTGAGGTAGGCGCCGCCCAGGCTGGCCGTGGCCGCGGCCCAGGCGCACGGCCCGCCGCCCGGCAGCAGCAGCGCGCAGCTCAGGCAGCGCGCGCGCGCGCCCACCGCGTGCACCTGCGACTGCCACGGCGAGTCCGGCACTGTGCGCGTGAAGTAGCTGCAATGTAACAGCTCGTGCTTCATGCTCGACTAACTAACAAACCCTCGAGAATCTGAAGGTTGCTAATGCAATGCTAACCCTCGAGCCTAAGGTATAGAGACCTCTTACGGCCTGGCTCCGACTTCGGTCTTAGCGGCGAGCGGTGCGGCGGGCGGCGCGGCGAGACAGAGCGGAGCGGCGCGCATGCCGCGGACTTCGCGTGGCGTCAGCGGTTTCGTGCGTAGGGGACGTAATTAAAATGGCGTTATAGAAAATTGCTCTCGAATGTCTTGGAAGTAGCGCATATTTCAGACAGGACATTTTATTTTCTAGAGATGGAGTGCCCGACTTAAATAGAAGTCGTCGTACATATGGGGAGTTCTTTACTTTGTATCAAGAATACAGAAAACACCCTTTTATTTCCTCCCATAATCGTTTTATGACATGCCTCAACTTATGTTGTGGATGTTTTGATAGCGATATTGCAGGCCTATTCAATATTTCTGTTATAAATAGCTCCGTATCAATTTTCGGCGCGCGAATCGTCAAAAAAAAATTATTCCAAGTCTTACCGCCCGAGCCGTCCCGTCAATAACGCTCGTCGCGCCGCGCTGAAGTCGTAGCTTCCTTCCTTTGCAAAGGGCAAAGCTTTGGCCCGTATCGTTGTTTTCCCGGCGCCGCGGCCCGCTCGCCGCCGCCGCCCGCCGCTCGGCGCAGCCCGCGCCGCTAGCCGCGCGAGCGACGGCACCGTGGCACGTCTTTTAACAAGCTATGCTATTGTTTTTACCGCTCACCGCTCCCCGCTGCCGCTGCCGCTGCCGCTCGCCGCGCGTGTCCGTGGCCAGGCCGTTATACTAGTCATTTCACTGGCTGTATTACTCCCGCTTAAAATAGCTTGGATACTGGTTCCCAGTTAATAATGGGAGTGATCACAACGACCCGAAAGGTTTTATCGCCAGGCAATCAACGCAGCCCGTGCTGAGACCGGTATTACAGAACCGCTAAACTGGCATCTATAACCATTACGTGTTATAGTTTTCCCAGCCGCTATCAAAACTGTATCTAGAGCAGTTGCATTAATCAGTAGCAGTGCACATTAAAAAAGGTCCAATCAATTAAGGTTCAGAATTTTTAATTCAATTGACAACATTTCATTTTGGTGACACCTGCAAATTACGATACGAATCGAAAGGGTTTTGCCTCCTGAACACGGCAAAATATTTATTTAGATTTATTTTTCTTTATTGACAAAATTACAAGTAAGTTAAAAAAAAAACGAGTTTTACCAATACTATGCCTGAATAGATATAATACACAGATCACAGAAACAAGGGAGATATGTCATGAACGCCAATTCGTACAAGACCCGGTGTCGCCACTTTTAAACATGTGTGCGTCTTACGCTTAGGCTCTATTAACTACTACAAAAACAACCTCCTCATAATTGGTTACAGCTTACGAACTAAAAACGCCGTAACATAGTTTTGATAGTAGCAGAAAATTAAGCTTTATACTAAGTTCTCAAGGTTGAAAAATGCTGAAAGATCGTTTTTTTTCCATCGTAGTTCAGTCACTGAACGTAAGGTAGCGCTTACTCGTCACATAGCTGTCATCTATGCGACGAGTAATTAATTAGTTCCTCAGAGCTAGATGGCGCCAAGATAGTAGTCCCTATGTTCAGCAGGTTAAGGACTACCCACACACAGCGACATCTAGTTATACTTTTTTCAAGAGGTGTGCGTTTCTCTCCTGTCGTCCACTTAGGGATGCCACAAGGAATGTTTCAAAATATATCGATAAACAATTCAAACTTGTTTGCAACGTTAATATAGGTACTATTCAATTTACAGGCAATAAGTACTATTTTTATTATTTTACTACTAGGTTAATACAATTACATCATTTAAACTTAATATATTATTGTTAGAATAGAATAATATTTTATTAGCAAGAATACGGTTTGCGTAAAATTGATACATAAGATTTTAAATTTGGAACGATACCTATATTAGAACGTAACAAAAAAATGGCCGAATTTCTTTGGTTAAATTTTCTGGAGCTGTTTAAGATTTTCGTTTTGATTAGTACATAAAAGTCTAAATTGTAAACTTGGACTTTATGATGTTAATACAAATACACTAATAAAATGGGTTCGGTTGAGTGTCACGTCACAAGATCTCAGTTTGGGACAAACCAGTAGTTTACCGACTTGATTATGTAAACTTTATTTCATAAATGGTACAAGTTACTTAAAACAGAAAGATAGACTTAATACTTGGGGCAATCTCTACCATCCAACCTTTAGGCTTGAATCCATTTAAGAGTGAGTCGGCGCGAGCTGTCAATCAGCGCTGTGTGCAAACACAGCTCAATACTGAGCCAGAGCCCTTTGCCTTTGTGGTTGGTTAATTTATTTTTATCTTAATTGTATGATTTGCCTACTTATATTTGAATTGCTATACCAGAAAGGTTTAGGTACTTAACTAAATGTAAACAAAAAAACCACGCGATTTAGTTCGTCAGCCAATAGCAGCAGAGCACTGACACGTCGAAGCTCGACAAAATAGTTGTGATTGGCTGTTTAACAGAGTCACGTGGTCTGGTTTGTTTACATTTAGTAAAGTACCTAAACCTTTCTTGTATAGAGTCCTTCGTCGTTCGTTAATATTGTAAAGAAAATTAAATTTTGTATAACGTGAAAATTTGTTAAAATTATTTCTCTTCTGTTTTAAGCGTGTCGTGGTAGTGATAAATAACTAGAACTATTAACACATTGAATTCTATTGATAGCTGTAGAATAAGCCATTTATCGATAGTCGATAGAAATCACGTCAACACAACTTTCACAACCTTACGCTCTGAAATCCATTCAAATATAAAATATTCATTTAAAAATATAAATAATACTTAAAAACAAAATTTACCGGTGGTAAGTTATGCCCTTTGTAACAATGCAGTTGTTACGCTGTTTACCTGTGCTGCATTTTAACATACAAACAAGCTTAATTCACTTCAATTTAACTTCATTTCACTTCACTTTCATTTAAATTCGTATTGTAAACATCCTTAAGAATTGTTTACTAATAACTGTCAAACAGACAGCTCAATTCCATAGATTATTTGAGTTGCGTTAACCACAAATCGATGTTTGTCAAGTGTTGACGACACTTATACAACAGATGGCGTTACTAGCCATTCTGTGTAACTTTACTTATATTTAAATCTTTTAATAAAATTAACTTCAACATAAATATAAATAACCTTTTAATTGTCACTCGTTAATAAAATAATAAAATAATGTACTTACATATCTGATTCAGCGCATGAGAAAATAATGGAGGGTATGTTGGTGTCTTACCTACATGACCCGATATTTTCACTCATGACGCGAATTGGCTTTCTAACATTTCTTTGTTCGCCCTACTCATATTCAAAATTAACCGAAATGGGCGAAAGGTTATAAAAGGGCCGCGCCCATTTCATTCGTCCTCTTTACCGCCTCAGCTACTACACTTCGAACACTAGTATTAACGTTCGTATAGGTACTTAATACCTCTCTATAAAATCGGTGCAAATCCCCCAAATCGGGTAAGTTCAGTGCAACGAACTAACTGTCTATTCTAATTCTATATTGCTGTGTAATGTTATCGTGTTTTATATTTTCTTATTGTGTGTTCTTCTAGATTATTCCAAATTATTCTTTTAATCTTTTTATTTCTAATAACCGGCCGTTACTTCATAACGGTCGTTAGTATATTAAGACTGCACCGAGCAAACGTCGAGCGTCCAGTGGCGCCCTCAATACTATTATTGTGTTTTCTGATAAACTAAAGAATTTCCATGGAATTGGACGATGCTTTTTTGTAGCGCAAGTAAAAACACAATTTATGGGATACGTAAAAAACTTTGATAATAGTTACCCTTTGAGTAGTCAGCTTAACGGGAAAAGGTGGCCACTTTTTTCCGTTAAGTTGATAACTCGAAGGTCAATTGTTAGTAAACTATGGGATTTATCGTATAAGTTGTGTTTTTATTTGTAGTACAAAAATGCATCGTCCGAATTCAAGAAAATACTTTAGTTTATTAGAAATCTCAATAATAGTAATGAGGGCGCCACTGTACATCCGGCGTACGCTCGGCGCAGTCTTAACTTCTTTAGTAAATTGTTATTTTGGCTTAGCTTCTCTTTGTTTAATGTAACTCCGTTCCGATAGTTCTTGCCACCGCCAATAATTAAAGGCGCTATTCCCTCGGGCTTCACCCAACGGCGGCTGGCATAACTATCTCAATACTGGACACCAGGCTCACACAGCCAATGCTTGGGTTTCCAGGGTTCACCGTACAGGGAGCACCGATCACCCATCATGGTTCACCGTTCAGGGAGCAACGATCACCGTTCACCTTTCACCGTTCACCGTTCATAATCACCGCTGGGAGTACACCTCCGCTAGGAGTACACCAACGCAACTACCCATCTACTCCTCCTCTACTCACCTACTTGGCCGGCGCGGCGTCTATCTCCGGGACCAGGATCGTCGAGTGGGGTCCGGTGCTACACACCGGGTGCTACCCCCTGACGCCAGGATCCTGGCATCGTACACCGTCGGGCTGCCGACGGGTTACCTCCACCGCCGCTCCGCGTCACTCTAATTACGAGGGAAGTGCTATCCACTTCACAGAATCAGACCACACCCTACGAACCTACTACCCTCTTCTGTTCACACTACCGGAGTTCTTTTCAATAAATTCTTTAAACTTTTATCGAGTTTTTCTTGCCACCCGGTAGGACGTGACACCTTTGATTTTATATTAACGTTTGTATTTCGATTTTTGCACACTTTCACGCTACATACAATCATTTTATCATTTAAACGGAGCTTCTATACTGACAGCGTTCAGTGAGTGACTGTGTCAACGCTTGACACGCCTCGTGCCGATATGGTCAATTTGACCATATCGAGGCGACACGAACCACGCCCCCATAACATATCTCCCTTGTTTCTGTGATCTGTGATATAATACCATTGCCTTTTTCACGAGAAAAAAAGCTGTCATACTTCAAGTTTGACATTGATACTATTGACAGATGGATAGATACTTGAGATCGGTTGACCGCCATTATTAAAAAGAAAAACTTTTTTTTTTATACAGATTGGACTAACGTAATATGTCCATTGTGTCGTAGAAATGAAGTTACGCCCTTTTAGAATAAGAACATCTTAATAAATTAATAATAAAATAATTATACATCCTAGGGAAAAAATAAACCTATTAGTGTCTTCCTCCTTCCAAACAGTATCTATAAAACGAATAAAATTAAAGTCTTGAAAATATGAAATCTTGTCAATTCGGCTCCTTCGAAATGTCAAAGTACGACGAAATGAAGAATTAAGTCCGCTTCTCAAGAACTCTTAAAATACTTACATGATAAAAATAATATCGACGGCAGATTCAAAAACGCCTAACTAAAAAAATATATAGAAAAAGACAATGTTGGTCGGCAACCATCCTGGCTCTCTTGTGTCGCCCTCTAATCAAACAAAACAACTTAACACTTACTAAGAGAGCGTCGACTCATCCATCCCGACGTAATTGTTGACCGTGAAAGCGCCAGGCGTGATGGAGCTGGAGATGATCTCGCCGTTGACCCTCATGCTGAGGTACAGGTGCTGCCACACGTTCCCGTCCGCCTGCTCCATTGACCAGCGCGTGGAGACGTAGAAGTCGCCGTTGCTACTGAACCGGGGGAGGGCGATGGGCACCCAGCCGTTAGGTTGCTGGCGGTGCTCTTCTTCCTGCCAACGATATATACAAAGTATAAATATACACCTAAGACCCACCATACAACAACATTTGTCAATGGAATGTGAATCTATTTTGAATGAAATAAAGCCAGTCTAATTTGATCATAAATAATAAGTCATAAAAACAAAAACAAAAAACAAACAATTCTACTGACGCGATGACGTGTGCACGCTCAAGATTGTGCTTCTATGCGTATTGAATGAATTTCAACGTCATACTGTAGGTAAAATATTAAACGATCTAAAAGAGATCGTCTTGGGTCCCGAGACACGTCGGTATCTAAAAATATCTAAGCACGCCTGTTAGCCCAGTAACTTTATACATCCGTAGTATGCGTCAAATCCGGTAGTTCTGAATTTTTGCAGACTGGTTTAGGATGTTGGCCTAGTGAATAATCCAAGTGTGTGACCTCGAGCGTCGAACGCAACTTTGACAAAAAACGAAAAAACCGCGAAAAAATCGTTTCGTTTTCAAATTTTGGCAATTATAACCCTAAAGGACTAGTTTTTGAAAAAACTTTCTGAGAACGTTTTTAAAGTAGACTAAATTTGCTACAATATGATACTAAAATTGTCTCGGTAGACCCAATAGTTTCCGAGATTAAGCTTTTCAAAGTTTATAATTTTTTCGAACTTCGCAATTTTTTGCAATTCTGTCGTTCTGAACGAATATTACTCAATTTCAATTAATTTAGCCCTCTTAGAAGGTCCCGGTTGAGGTTCGTCCGGATTTGGATCGACGTATTGGGATGGCATATCCCCATCAGGGGATGGTAATGAATCGTCGACGTCTTGTTCCGTCAAGTCACCCTCCATTTCGACATCGGACAGATCGTCGCCTTCTGGGATATTTACTACCGAAACATCAGGTATATTGTCACAAGAGGCCCCGCTGCACTGCCTGCAGACAGATGAGCATTTTAATCCTGCCTTCCTGCAGCTGCACGCGTTCCCACAACCCTTCGTGCAGCCGCAAGAAATCATCTGCAAGAGGTGTTGTGGGGCTGCATCTCTGGTCATCATTTTGGGGTTGAGGCTCCAGCTATCTTCGGGGACCGCTACTCTCTCCTACGGGTCCCACCTCAGGCCCACCTGCCTCCGTGTACCACCGGGGCCGCTGCCTCTAGCGCCTGCCTCTAGCGCTCCGGAGCACAGCGCCAGCGTGCGTGCTCCGTGTTCCCGGTCTGACGTCTCCAGGAAGGAAGTCCCGGGGGAACTACTATCACCCTCACCACCAAAATTCTAATCTTACCCTGGTGATATTAGGGACCTTAATTTAATTTTTGTATATTTTTCTTTATTCTGTGTGAGGAACGCCATAGTGCTAAATAAATACTCTGACCCTGATTTACTATTTTCGTCTTTTTCTCTCCAAACCACCTCTCCCTCTTTCTCTCAATTTTATTTTTGTTTCAACGTCTGGTACCTGATCTTACGAATCATCGGAAGATCACGTAACACGACAATGAGCAAATTGCGAAGTTCGAGAAAAATTATAAACTTTGAAAGGCTTAATCTCGGAAACTATTGGGTCCACGGAGACAATTCTAGTATCATATTGTAGCAAATTTAGTGTACTTTAGAAACGTCTCAAGAAAGTTTTTTCAAAAACTAGTCCTTTACGGTTATTATCGCCAAAATTTGAAAACGAAACGATTTTTTTGCGGTTTTTTCGATTTTTGACAAAGTTGCGTTCGGCGCTCGAGGTCACAAACTTGGATTATTCACTAGGCCAACATCCTAAACCAGTCTGCAAAAATTCAGAACTACCGGATTTGACGCATACTAGCCCCATACTTTCAGGCGACAAAGTTACTGGACTATGTACGCCTTAGGCAATTAGAATTGAGGTCAGATTAATAGCGAGCGTACCTCGCCTAGGCTAAAGGCTGGAGCGCACCGTGTTTGCATACACTTCTGCTTTTCCTTAAGTACATAATGATGGATAGGGATCTAAATATTTACTTAAAGGTCGCCTTAAATGGAAATTATATTTCAGTGTTCCAGTACGATGGAATGGTGTTTATGTCTAGATAACAACCATTAAAAAGTAATCACTCAACACAGCGATAACACGCATTATGCATGAAAAATCACATGTAAAACTACATATGCAGTTCGTTTTATCACTCACGGGGCACAGCCTAGTGACGACATTGCAGAACCTCAGTACGGTGTAATTCTGTCTCCTGTTCAGCCAGTGCGCTGCCAATTCATAGGTGGTGGGCCAGATTACTCCCCCCAGGATGTGGTCATCCGTGACCGCCTCCGGGGCCTCCAGGGTCTGCCAGTCCCAAGTTCCGTCCTCCACTAAAGAGTTCAGGTTGATGACGCGAAGATGTACTGTTGGGTTCGTGCGGCCCACCTGGCGCGACAAAATTCGGTTGAATCAAGTAGGCAATGATTAAAGTGTATTTAGAGAAATAATTAATCGTACTCGGCTGTCTATCACTTTTACACGAATATGGCATATCGAATATACTGACAAATGCAAGAGTGTGACAGCGATAGACAACTGAGTACTTCTTAGATATATTTTAATTCTCCAGTAAAGTTCACCCCTTGCCTATATGCGTCTACGTGGAATGCGTTTGGTAATTTATTGACAAAATGATTCCATACCCAACAAACTATCCCCAAACTACTTGTATTTATTATCGTCTCGCTCAGTCTCTCTCGTTACAGACTGCTTAGAATAGGATCTCCGAGCGACAAACAGGTAGGTGATTCCCTTAAACAACTCGTTATTGAACTCAACACATCAAATATTAACCGGTGAGGTCGACGGCGGTCAGAACATAAAAACCGCATTTAAGGGCGCTCACTCCATCGACCGTTCCAAAAGCTCAGCTCAAATGGCAGTCAAGTTAAATTAAAACTTACTTTAGGGTACTTAAGGTCAACGAGCTCAGGGTACAAGTCGTCGGGATCAGTCTTGTCGACGAAGTAGTAATACGAGTAGCTCTCCACCTCCGTGTCGTTGTAGGAGGCGAACGCCAGGTACGAGCCGTCAGGGTTGAACCACGTGGCCTGCCCGGTGTACATCACATCCTCTGAAATTATGAAGTCGTGCGAATTAAACACGCCCCTATTAAAATGTACACATATTTTTTCTCGTAAAGAATAAACAATTTTTTTATATATATATTTTTAAATCATATAAAGCATGACTTGGACGTTTTTCTGAAGGATTGGCCGAAGATTGCCACAGAGAGAGAGAGGTGTGGAAATCAAGGGAGGACGCCTTTGCCCAGCAGTGAGACACCATATTGGCTAATTAATAATAATAATAATATAATAAAGCATGATTCGTTTTCTAGCTTAAAAAAAATGGCATATAGGTATTTTCGTCGTTTTTCGTTGTTTCAGGGTTCAAAAAAGAATCAAAAAGAAGAATTTCGACCTCTTTAGTGTTCTCGTGACCACGACCTTTGCAAACGTCGAGTTAATTATTATATAACGCAATCACATCCTGTTTAACTACAAATATTAGTGTAGTGTTCAGTCAACTCTAAGCCCCTTTTAGCATAGGACCGCTCTGCTCTCCATGTGTTTGCGGCTTTTACAATGACGCCCTCGACGTATGGTTACTGCAATAAAAATGATTATAGTACCTTCGTAAACCCAGTCCGCGTGTCCATTGTAGATGACGCCGGGAATGCCGTCGTCCGTGAGCTGGATGGCCTGCGTGGTGTTCTCGGGCAGGTAGTACACGTTGTTGTCCAGCACGTAGGCCAGCGAGTGCCCGCCGCCGAAGATACACAGCTGCAGGCGCTGGTGGTCCGCCACCAGCGTCACGTCTCTGAAATATTCAATATATTATACTAGCTATTCTCAAAGCGGGGCCCTGAAGTTTCATAGGGTTTCTGTAAGGGTGCCGCCGAACAATTCACCTAACTAACAATGTTATCCATGTCAAGTATCATTTTCTTCGTCAATGAACCTAAAATATTTAGTAGGTATTTCAAAAGGATTTGATTGGCTAAAAAGTCCGTCTGTCACCCGCAGGGAGGTCGCGTTTAAACTTGTCAAAGTATAACTAGTCGCTGTGTAATATTATAGGTATAACGAAACAATATAGCACAAGTAGGAGTTTCATTCACCCAGTAACCACTATAGAACTCTTTGACCCCTTCGGCCAACCGTTCATTTTGTTGTTAAGGTGTATATTATGAGAAAGTTGTTGAACTCATAAGTACTGCACGTTTTAGTACCTTGTCGCAGCTATTGATATACAAAATTCAAACCATTCTCACTTTAATACGTTACTGCGACAAGGTTCTAAAATGTACTGCTACTTCTGAGTTCCGACACTTCCGACTGTACTTATTACTCACCCAGTAGCAATCTCGTAAAGAGCAAATTTGGCTGTTGTGGAGTATCTGTATACCTGTAAAATATTATAATAATTGGGATGGAATAATCTGAAAATGTTACTTTTTTTTTTTATGTACTCGATTATAACCTCTACTAGGTTCGTTTGCCGTAAACATTAGGCATGGCGGTGCATATTTCATTAATCACGTACAGTAATCCGCATATCGTTTACAATAAATAGATATTTCTTATCACTAAATTTATAATCATATTACGAAGATAATATTTTACTGTAGTAGTAATTTAAATTTATTGTTAGCATGTATTAATAGGTCGACTTCGAGGCAGTGAACAGAAAATGTTCATCATTTAAAGTCGATTTGGCATAGGTACTCGTAGGTAGTACCTATTACAATAAACTTTCATCATAGCATGTTATACAACTAACTACTTATCAAAACTTGTACAACCACACCTATCTATGTTTCGTATCGAACTATTTTTTACATACACACCATCACGCCTTCATCCCAGAGTGGGGTAGGCAGAGCTACAGAATTACCAACAACTCTAACAATTTGTTGTTAATTCTATAACCACATTTTGCAAAAACAGGCTAATAGGTTTACGATGTGTATATTAGTGACAGGTTGCAAGCCCATCGGCTAACAATACCACAGCATTTAATCCCTTAGTCGCCTCTTAGGTACGACTTCCACAGGAAGACATGGAGTGGCACTATTCTAGGCGGCCGGCAACCACACAGCAACTATTTTTTACTAGGTATATAATGTCGAAACACGAGTTTTTACAAAGTACAATGGGATTTTTCAATAAAAAATGCCAGGAACGCTTTTTTGGCCAATTACGTTACATAGATGAAAAATATTTAGAAGACGTTACTGTCTAGATAAGGGTCACAGTATCAAAGCGATTCTTAAAACATAATGTCAGAATGAGTCTTAAATTATAATTAAGGCATATTCAAAAACCCACTTTTACAAAGTAGCCCTATTCGTACTAGCTTCACAACTTTTAAGAGGGTTGTGAAGCTAAAAACTTCCATACAAAATATGAAACGTTTCTCTCTCTGTAAGCTTAGTCCAATTTTTACGACTTTTATTGTATTAATATAAATTAAATTAATTATATTAAATATATATTGTAATATGCCGTGTGGTTGCCGGCTTAGAATTGTGCCACTCCATGTCTTCCCGTGGAAGTCGTAAGAGGCGACTAAGGGAATAAAGGCTTGTAGTAGTACTGTAAGGCGATGGGCTTGCTACCTGTCACTAATATACACTGTTAAACATCTTAGCCTAATTGTGCAAATTGTGGTTACAGAGTTATCAACAAGTTTTTAGAGTTGTTGGTAATTCTGTAGCTCTGCCTACCCCACTCTGGGATTACAGGCGTGAAGGTATGTATGTATTCCATTCCAAGAAAATATATCTTAGATAAAATTGTATAAACCTAGTTTTTCCTAGTACCTAACTAGGTACAGTATATTCAAAAGTGGAAATCGGACTTGATTTAGGGGGTGAGAAACTGCTAAATTTGTATGAGAACTACGCGATTCAATCGCCGCTTCACATCCCCTTAACGTGTCCCAAGAAGGTACCTCACCTGTTCGACTTCGCTCGGAGCCAGAATGTACCCTCGGTCCGCTGACAGAATAGGGTTGGAAGTGTTAAGGAATGCCTGTAAGTAAATTGTTAAGCGGAAGTATATTTACTGTCCTTAGTCCATGATATAAGTTTAGTAGTAGTCTAGTAGTTGCAGGTAAAATCAACTGAAATGTCTCAATGTCCAACCTTGACGCAACAAAGTTGCAATGAACTTGGAGCAAGTTGTGGACTTGTAAATACAGGGAAATCAAATAATTCCATTTCATTTCGAAAGCTATGGAAAATTTAAATTATGGAAACAATCGATACTTGCTTATATCAAAATAGAGTAGACATGGTAAAAAAACTCGTACATCGGCCTCAGAGTTAAAGAAACTTATTTGTTAACAGACTACCGGTTTTATCCATCATCAGGATGTTTTCTATACAGGGTGGATAAACGAACGCCAACTACCTTGAATATTTGAAATAGCAAATTCTACGCAAAGGAGACTTATCATTATTACTGCATTTATGGATTTTTGAAAATTTGCCTGTCTTAACCGGGAATCGAACTGGTCGAATATGACCAAATAATAAAGATTTTTTTAGTCTTTATTTAATTTAAATGTGTAAGTGTTGTAGACATAAATTATCTCTATCAATGACCCTTTCGCTCTGTATCATAATCATAACACACGGCTTCATTGTTTTTTTCATATTCGACCAGTTTGATTCCCTGTTCCTTTGCATAGAACTTGCTATAACATACATGTACATATATAAATATGTATTTATTTATCTATTTCTGTGTGTTTAAATACTTACCTACTACTACCATACCTTTATAACCATAGTACGAGCCTAGAGCGGGTAGAGAGCTTAGTTTGGGTCTAGGTCCTATTATTTGGAAACATTTACCATAAGTTCGCCAGACACAAGCACCCTGCTTTCGAGGATGGACGCGTCATAAACATAAATTCCAGCTTCTCCGGGTATAACATATGTAAACTCCGTGTCTGAAATCACACTAATATTAAAGGCCTGTATGTGTGAGAGTTAGTGCCTGTTTGTTGCCCTTCAAATTAAAAGTAATGGTTGGATTTGATTAAAATATATCAATATCCTTATACATCACTACATAGTATAAAACAAAGTCGCGTGCGCTGTCTGTCCCTATGTATGCTTAAATCTTTAAAACTACGCAACGGATTTTGATGCGGTTTTTTTTAATAGATAGAGTGATTCTTAAGGAAGGTTTATATGTATAATACATTCCACGCGGGCGAAGCCGCGGGCGGGTCGCTAGTAGGATATAACACGCTAAAGTTGTGGTACATAGAAGTGGATGTTGTTGTAGGTTAGAATTTGTATGTTTTTAATATTTTCGTTTTTCTTTGTTAGAAATCATCGCGAGGTAATTTGCACACAAACGCGAATCAATTCAATGTGTGACGTATACAACTGTTGTCGTGAGGCCTGAAGGTAGCGCGACTCGATATTTCTAACTGGTAGAGAGACTGTCTACAAAACTATCAGTTTATTTATCAATATAAGTATGTATATCATTATAGTAAATGCTTTCACAACTTAGTTTGGAAATTGTTCAATTGTTATAATATTATCCTTAATATTCAGTGTTTGTATTATTACTTAGCAGTTTTAACCGATTTGCGCCTACAAAAAAAAATAGCAACAAATTACCAGATATCCATCTCCCAGTGAACCCTCTCTGGGCAAACTGGCCGGAGACGAACTCCTCGAGCGTGAACGGATTTTGAGCTGCAGCCGTGGCCAGCAGCGCCGCCAACATCCACCACGACCTTCGGCCCTTAACAATTATTTAAGTCAAGGTCAAAGTACCGTAATAAGAATTAGACCCTTGATAAAAGTACTAGATTTGGACATATTCATACCAAATACAGTGCAAGAGGTCTTGAAGTCTTTCGGGTTCGGATAAAGTAGGTTAAGACCGTATGAGAGCAAGTGTGAGAGAAGTACAACTCCATAGGAAGTTCAGAGCTATGGCACTGTACAACCTGCCAACCTGACATGCCATTTATTCGGTGTCCAACGCCTGTGGAATAACCATCTTAGCGGGTAAGTCACCATATTCAGTCAACTCGATGTCAGATATAAAAACTGTGCGGGCGCATCTATCCGTCCATCCACAGTGAAAAGGTTAACGGAGCATTACCGGATTTACCAGTTAGTTAACTATTGGGGAAAATGAGGTAATACGAGAAACGCTTTCCTTTAGTGGAACTACACAAGATCTCTTGCTGTGGTATTTTAAAATTTGTACTTACCATGGTGTTGAATGTTAAACTATTTAAAATTTAAATATAAGCAGCGGCTGACGATTCTAATCCGCCAGCACGACTACTTTAATTTTATCACTCAGAATTATATTTCTTATCCCAGCGATAAGGGAAATATCACAAGATACAGATAATTTAAATAATTGAGGTGATAATCCTCATTATAAAACATTGGATGCCAGTGTCGATAACGAATGTGGATCAAAAACTATCACATAATAAGGGTCACACATACTTATTATTTTTACACTGCCAGTTGCCTTTTGATGAATTTACTCTTACATTTTAATTTAAATATTTAACCTTTTGAACGCTAAGCAGCGATGTAACGGTTAGTTCCCGATTCGCCGGATTCTTGTTTCGTCGGATTCCCGTTTCGCCGGAATTTCTTATATACAATATGTGCCCGTCAGAACTCTTCCCTCAAGAATCCGGCAAAACAAGAATCTGACGAAACAAGATCCGGCGAATCGGAAACTAACCGATGTAACACGACGTGTCTCAGACGAAAATCTTGTGGCGTATGAAGTTGACGGCATTTACCGACGTTTGGCGTCAGTGCCACGAATTTCCAATGACGTGCTTTACCGTCTTTGGCGCTCAAAAGGTTAAAGTACTTTTATTTTATGTACGAAAGTTATAAAAATATGTCAAAATGTATACAATTGAGAATTGACGATTTTATTTATTTATTTATTTATTATGACATGTTGACAAATTTTGTTTTAATACAATGTCCCACAAAACTGTTTTTACAGTTTGACTGTGAGAAGTTTAAGAGTTTTGTTTCATTTCTGTAGTCGTTAACTTTCGCAACTTGTGCTCAGTGCATTTTATTTCCCAACATTTGTGAGCATTTTTTACGGAAATTGTAAAGGAAACCTTACTCATGACTTAAGTGTGAATAAAAATAAAAATACATGTTGGTTGAATGTAAATTATACTTGTTTATTGAACATGAATAATGGAAGTCTTTGTTAACAACGTTTTTTCGCAATGGGTACCACACGATTTCCTTATTTCTCATACTAATCCTATTACAGACGGACAGTGGAAGCTAAATTTAAAATTCACCCTGATCCACTTTCTTCTAAATACGAATCGACGGGCCGAGTTCCTTGTACACATCATTTTTGAGAGTCATCCATTATTTTATTTTCACGTGGCGAATAGTTCATTTTCTGGAACCACGCAAAGTCATAATAAAGTTCAGATTGTTCAATTGTCATTTCTTCTATGTCATATACATCATACATAACGGTATTTCGTAGAATCAGTTGAGGCGAGTAGCGCACGTTTATGATGCTACTTCGTGAGACCAACGCGATGCACCATGCGCCGAGTTCAATAATTGAAGACGTTGATGAGAGAGTACATCGGCATCGCATAGCATTTCTTTGCGTGCATCATTCCCTCAGCGGAGTCCCGAGAACGTCCGGCAGGACGCTCCTCTACCAACCCGCGCGTCAGCGACGACGAATTAAATCATAGGATTCCCTCCAAGCGTGCCTTTCTATAACATTTTGTAGAAAATAAAATCAAACGTCTCCTTTTCAATCATATTGTATGCGTCTTCATCGAACCTACACATTTAAAGACTTACAGACAACAACTTAAAAGTGTTCCTCTAACAAATAGAATTATAAAATCATAAGGACAAGATTTTCTTGAAATGATTAAGAACCTGGAAAGAAAGTCGTCTGAGCGACGAAGGATTAATCGGAATGATCAGGAATAGAGTGTTCATGTTAGTGTGAAGGTGGTGTGTGGAGTGCGTGTGTGTAGTGTGCGAGATGAATGAGCGTGCGTGGGACGGACCATGCTAGTGGCGGCGGTGCGTGCGCCGCAGCTCCTGCAGCCGGCGCTCGTGCTCAGCCATGTGCTGGCGCCGCTGTTCCTCTTTTATAGCAATCTGCGAAAAACATAAAACCAATTTAAAACATTCTTACTACCTCAAAAGCTTTGTTCAAATTTAATAAAGTTCTAAATCTTTACCATTTCTGCAGACAGTGGCAGCCAATATATACAGGGAGTGGTTTTTGTCTTCCTGAACAGGTCATCCAAAAGCTTGGCAGGTGCCTCCTCCTCCTTCTTCTTGAATTTCTTTGCTGTAAAAAAACATTGGTCTATAATATAATCATAATAACTACGCAGGTTTGAACTGCTAGTAAGTGCCGACTTACCACATCTCAATCATCAGTCTATTATAAAGTATTATATTCTGAAAGTGGTAAAGGGCATCCTTAGTTGGCAAATTTAAGAGCCTGAATCCAATATACCTGGTTCCGGGCTTCTTTCAGGCGTACGATGTCGTCTCTTGTCCAGAATACGTTCATCTCTTTTAGGTCGTTCCTTCTCCTTATCTTTACCGTCCTTCCCGAAGTCCCATTCCCGCACCAACGCCGTGTTGCGCTCCCATGGCTTCTCCTATAAGATTTACAATTATTATCCATGTTTTGAGGACAGAAGATGGTAGACCGTTTTGTAGTCAAGTGGGAACTAAAACAGTCTTAAGTATTGCCCATTTCACTCTAAACAAAGTATTATTTTTCCAAACTCTTTTGCCCAGCTACAATAATTCATTCATTTTGATTCTTTTTAGGGAGTTTATGGCTTTACTAACGAATATGGACCACGTAGTGACACGCCACACGAATTTTCTATTTATAACGTTAAACGCGCCAATAAACGTTTTCTGCATAGTCTCTTGCAATAATCTAACATTGCACCCAAAAATATCTGACATCCTCTTCTGCCTCTAGGAATAGACGTGTTGGATATTTTTCAACCTAATGTTGAATAATATATTATTGTTGGTGACGTTATGTAGGTTAGGTGGTCGCATAATTAGGATTGCTTGCGTTTTTTACAACCATCAAATATTCTTTACAATTATTAGTTACAGTTATCGTTAACAAATAAAAATAAAGGTTTAAAATGAAGTACAATTTAACTAAGTATTTAATAATATGAAAAAAAAATGCATTTAAGTGCTCAGTTGTCAAATTTCATAAGGACGCGTCAGGAACTTGGTTCTTAAATCCATTTAAAATATAAAGTTTTTAATAAAGGTTCATTTCATTGTATAGCAGGCAGGTAAAAGTGCGATCAAAAAAAAAAAAACATTACCTATAGAGTGCTCCTTGGTTAGAGACAAAGGACGGATTTTAACTAAACATGTACATACACACGCCAAGAAGACCAGCACTGGTTCTAACGCCAGCATAATGCTGAGTTGGAATCATTTTGTGACAACCGGTATTTTATGTATGTCAGTATTTTGTTGAGGTTTGTTTGTCTGTTTGTCACGAATAAATGGTTCTTCTTTCTTTCTTTCCATGCATTATCATAGTTCTTTCCTGGTTTATTTTTCTTTGTGTTGGTGTTCAATAAAGCATATTTGTACTATTGAGTTAAATTATTTGTATTAAATTAAGTAGTGAGGCTCACCATAATGAAATCAGTGCATCATTATAGATTAAAAATTGCAGAAAAGGATGTTATCATTTCATATGCATCACATTTCTTTTGTAACTTTACAACCTAAATATTTCATATTATATAATTTGTTCAGTGTTAAAAGACAAAATACTTACAATAATGCTTTAACTTACATTAAGAAAGAGAAGCATTAGTCAGAATCATGTTTATAAATCAATGGAGGGTCTCATGATAAAGGTAATAAATTAATTAGGATATACCTAGGCAAGTAGTAGTTTTTTTTTATTAAGCTAATTATTTATTAAAGGTAAGTATTATATAGTGAACTTACAAGTCCTTGTTCTCTTTTCATATCCTGCTCACGCAGCCAGTCTTCAACAGTGCCAGGAATTGTTATAGCTTGGGCATTATCCGTGTCTTCATTTGCCTTGGCCTTATCAAATGCCTCCTGGGATGAGAAGTCCACTTGGAGAGCCTTGGGATTAGACACTGGCCAAGTAACACCATGTAAGGCATGCCTGGTCTCTACTGCTTGACTGTAACAATATAATTTCAGCATCAGTAAATTATTAAATTTGATAAGTAATTGATAATCGCTGTTAAAGCAGTACTTACTCTTCCGTTTCATATTTGACAAAGCATTTTGATTTAATTTTGTCAATCCAAAAACCATTCTCTGAAATTCTTCCCGTTCGTTGCAGCAAGTTTTTTAACTGTGGCAAAGTAAAAGGCCTAACTAGATTGGTAATGTACAGAATACAAGATGGTTTGTTCCTGGGTGGGCTTGGAGGCCGAGCTATGATACTGTCATTTTCCTTGACAATAGATATCCTTCTGTTGGCCGATAAAGGTTCTCTTGATTTAAAGTTTTCTACTTCCCTTTCTTCATATTCTTTTTTATGGTGCTCCACATGGTCTGTGTTGTCAATAACAATCTTGGGAAGCACAGGTCTTTCTGTCTTTTCATTGGATTGTACTCTCTTGTGTTGCTTTTTCTCTTCAATAACTTCTTCAAATTCCGCAGGTTTCACATCTGGAATAATTTCTTTGAGTATGTCAGTGGAAATAGTTATTGACTTTTGTGTAGTAAGTTTGGTTGACCTTGAGCCCCATCTTCGTTTCCTGCTGATTACTATGGGAGCTGCTTGGCCATTCTGTATAGGTTCCTCATTTGTTGATTTTGTTGAATCTGAGCGCTCAAGCTCCCTACTTCTACGTCTCTGGCTGGACTCGGTACTTCTCTGGGTCTTTGTAGATTCAGAGTGATCCAGCTCCTTGCTCCTACGTCTATCCTTGCTTCGTTCTGCTTTGCTGTCCTTTATTGAGTCTGAGCACTCAGATTTCTCTTCTCTGCGCTTGGCAGTTTCCTCCTTTACAGAATTGGAGGAGACGGATTTCTCCATGCTCCTTGCTCGCTCCTTGTTAACATGTTCAGAGCTATCTACAACATCATTGTCATTAATAGGCTTTACACTCTCAGTTTTAGAGGGCTCCGCTGCCTCAGTCTTACTATTATTATGGTTATCTTCAGATTTACTTACCTCTTGTTCAGTTGTCACCTCCTCCGTTTCCTTGGACCCACCAGACTGTTGTTTGTTTGATTCCTCCTTCTCGAGTTTGCTATCAGTGGTCTCTGTTGATTTAATTTTGTCATCACCTTCATGCGACTCCTGTGAATCTTGAGCTGCTGAATGAGATTCACTTTTAGATGGACTGGATTTTTCAGTTACTTTACTTTGATCATTCTCATCTCCTTTGGCTTCAGCCTTAGGCGATGAAACAGTAGTATCAGCATCTGATGACTTGTTTTGATTTTCTGATTCCTTTTCCTCATTACCACTTTGTTTTTGGTCAGTTGACTTTTCTGCACTTTCTGTTTTAGTTTCTTCACTGGTGGTAGACATAGGAGTGTCTTCTGTTGCCTGTTTGTCTACAGCCTCAGTGCTCTGAGATATTTTATGATCTTTCGGGTCTAATGACATCTCAGAATCTGCCTCAGCTTCATCAGCCTGTGTATCCGGTGTTTTATCAGGTTCATCCTTGGACTCACGGGCAGCGCGCTTAGAACGATGTTTGCTCTTCTTACGATCCTCAACAGCCTCGACGCTGGGAGTATCACTTGAACTAGTTGCGCGGGAATGCTTCCTTCGGCTACGTGGAGACCTATCGACTCTCTCGGGCGTCGAGGGGGGCCTCGTCAAGCATATCTTAAGCTTTTGAATCTCCCCCGTATCACCTGGGACTTCTGCAGCCTTTACCGTCCACACTTCGTGCGCGTCGTCAGGCGAGACTTCCTTTTCTTTAGTAGGCGTCTGAGGCGGTTTCTTTTCCGGCTCAACAGCGCTGACTTCTGGTTCGCGAACAGGGCTCAATTCTTCAGGTGAGTCTTCAGACGAAGTAGAATGCTTTCGACGTCTAGAAGTTCGAGTTCGCTTAGCCTTTTCAGATAGTTTTTTTTCCGGAGATGGCTTTGCTTTCTTAGTAGCCGTGCGTTCACTTTTGCGACGCATCTTAACAAAAATAATAAACTTGTGACACTATAAACCCCTTATAATTAGTCAAAATTAAATATAAACTAAGATAGATCCCGGCGGCCCACGCTACACAAACCAAATACGAATCAATTAGTTCTCCTAGTAGATACTAAACTCGTATCGCATACCTAACCCAACGAACGAATGGCCACCACCGGAAATTGGAATTCACGCCATTTTGTTTTGATGTCTTTGATAAGTAATGTTGCCATAAATATTATATCAAATGGAATAATTCAAACATTGAAAATGCACTTTTTGTAATAATAAGAGATCGAGGCACATATCCAAAAAAAAATACACCTTTTATAGAACAACCTTTATCTCTAATATTATGAGAATCGGGGTCTTATCTTTTGGCCGACCTGCCTAAGGGCCCGGACACACGAATAGCTCCTTCATCTATCTATACCTCGAAAAAAACGCCAGGCAACATATTAAAATGACGTCCTTACTACACACACTGTCAAATGGGTTGAATCGAACCTCGACTCTGATAAAGTGAATGAAATATTTTCTCTTCTATTACCTACTTTACCTTAAATATTTCAGTGAAATGTGACTAATAGTGATTTCTACTGAAAAGGTACCTTTTGCTTTACTTTGCTTTAATGTATGCAGTGCATGATATCTGAATATTCATTTCATTAGAACGTAAAGAACTGATGTTATTTGTTTCAGATACTATGGGCCATTTATGTGATTGTAGTGACTCGGCAAGCTATTCACGTGTTTTCAGTATTCATTACACACTAGCAGTGCTCGTAGAATGATAACAACTTGTAAGTAGCGCCCCGCATTAGCATTCGAAGATGGGTAACCAAAACAGTTGCTGTTGTTACCGGAGCCCGTCGCCGATCAGAAAGGATATCGTAAAGCTCGAGGACTACCTGCCGGAGGGCGAGGTGAGCTCCAATAATATCCAGCACATCAGCGAGCGCGAGCCCGACGACGGTGACTTGGACCCGTCTCAAGACCCAGTTGCCAAGACCATTTTCATGGAGAGATCAAAAGCGTCTTTAGAGAATGGCATGACTAGGAAGCGCAGCCAGCACCAAATCGCTGATAACAAGCTCAAGAAAAGCAGTTCCTGTTCCACTATCTACCTGGACGACAGCACAGTGTCTCAACCTAACCTAAAGAACACAGTCAAGTGTGTGGCCCTTGCCATCTACTATCACATAAAGAACAGAACATCTGAACGCAGGCTTGACATTTTTGATGAAAAGCTACACCCACTGAGCAAGGAAGGAGTAAGTGATGATTATGATAGATATAATCCTGAGCACAAACAAATATACAAGTTTGTGAGAACTTTGTTTAATGCTGCTCAATTGACAGCAGAATGCGCCATCATCACACTGGTGTACTTAGAGCGTCTGCTCATTTGTGCTGAATTAGATATAGCTCCATCAAATTGGAAGAGAATAGTTTTGGGAGCCATATTACTGGCTAGCAAGGTGTGGGATGACCAGGCTGTCTGGAATGTAGATTACTGCCAAATTCTTAAAGACATAACTGTAGAAGACATGAATGAGTTGGAGAGGCAATTCTTAGAAATGCTGCAATTCAACATTAATGTTCCATCTAGTGTGTACGCCAAATACTACTTTGATTTACGCACACTCGCTGAAGCCAATGATCTAGCCTTTCCCAGTGAACCCCTGAGTAAGGAGAGAGCACAAAAACTAGAAGCAATGTCTAGAGTCATGGAAGATAAAATCTCTGCTGAAATTTCCAAAAATGGCATCAAGAAGTGGTCTAGTTTAGACAATGTCAATGCAGGTGGTAATGTAAGGCGAAGTGTGGCCATATTGTCTTAATTCAGTAGTCATGAGTCATGAGCCAAAACTTGTATGCAAATTGATAAGGCAATTCCTTTGAAGTATGTATTTTGTATGAATATTTAAATTTAGAATTTTTGCACCAGATCAATTATTTAAATAATTGCTTCAATTTGCTCAACTACAGGGAGCAAAGCAGAAGCACCAATTTTACAAGATCTGACTCGATTTTTTACAGCATACAAAATATTAACAATACTTTTATTGATTTATGGAAAGCCAATTAATAAGTGCATTTCTAAGGCTGCAGATGTAGCAAACAATACCTGTAGCATGTCTTTGAATATAATTATTAATATTGATATAGTCATAAAATTTAAAGACTTACAAGTGGTCCAATAAATTGTTTTATTTTCCATCATGATTGCTAATTTGCCACTTAATTACAATAGTTTAATCATATATTGGCTTCCAATTAACTTTATTTTTATAATAATTGAATAGTTCACTAGAAGCACTTGTATACAAATAGGTTGCTTCCTAACTATGCTTCTTAGTAATAAATAGATTTTATTAGGATGTGCATCTGCAATTTGACTGAAAAGGAATAAATCTTGTGATTGTGGAATGAGTGTTGTAGTCAGAAGTTGTGCTTTTATAATTATTTTACATTGTAATGTAATGATGCATTTAGAAATTCAAGCTAGTTCATAAACAAAATATGCCAAATTGTTATTTTGTATATCAAATTATATAAATAGACAGATATATTATTTGAACAGTTATGACTAAAAATGATCTTTGTATTGAAATTGTAATGTTACACCAATATTTAATTTGAAGTATGTAAATCAATTGCTGTATTATAATTTCTCAAATACAATCAGTACTACATGTATCTTTAAGTAATTAAGCGAAAATAAACATTTTATATGAGACTTTTAATGGACCACTTATTTTAATTTCTGGTATTGGATCCTAACATAATACTGTTTTTTTATCAACTCTTAAGAAGATTGTGAACTGACGCTTAAATCGCGTAGTTGTCAAAAAAAGCTATGCATTTCTCACCCCCAAATCTAGTTCGATTTTTACGATTTTTTAATATGTTGTAGTTGTTATGAAAAACTAGGTTCACAAATTTTGCGCGTTTTAGTTTTTTGTATACTTCTTCCCAACAAAAAAAAATCTTAAGAGAGGAAAACATACAGACCTATAATAATAGTTTTTCATAATATCAATAAGATATTTTAAAAAGTAAAAATCAGACTAGGTTTAAGGGGAGACAAACATTATCTAATCACATTTTGTAGGTAATATTTTAGCTTCACAATCCTCTTAATTTGACAGAGTGCATTCCAGAGTTTACATAGGTACTTTATGATTGTATTTTAATTATGTTTATTTGAAATTGTTAGTATATGAGGAATAAAATTACTCTTAATCAAGTTTTTATTTATTTTTGTCGATTTAAGAGTTATCAATGCTAATAGCCTGCCAATTATGGTTGAAATTTGTAAACATTGTAATGCCGACTCTACAATTATATGGACCATAAGGAAATATAAATATAATTATATTCATAATTACAGTATTTTAAAATGAATAAGAATAACGAAATTACTTAACAATCAGGTGAAGTTAACAAAATTTCTGGCTCCCAAAACAGAAATGAATCCCTTAGTTACGAAGCTTAGGCCCCGTTCCCACTATGCCGGACCGGCGAATTTGCCGGAAACCGCCACCCGGGACTGGGTGTTCACATTACACCGGATCCGGCGGGAAAGCCGGAGACTTGGGTACTTAACCAGAAAAGAAATTCAGACCACTGTGCACGATGGACGATGAAATTTTGGTGTTGTGGTGGTATATTAAAAAGCAAAATAGAAAAAAAAGAAGACACTGGGTACTGGGTCTTTATAATCGTCCTCAGTTTTATCCCACAGAACAGGTCTCTCTTAGACAAGCGTAATTAAAGTTTCTGTATTCATTTCCATGCTGCACGTCTACACCATTCAGAATGCGATCGAAAACTACAAGCTCGTTCACATTTCTTCGGCCCGGGAGTTTTGCCGGCAGTCCGCAGTGACAAATGCTCCGGCATAATGTGAACAGCTTCATATAAATTGTACAGCCACTAAGCCTTTCCGGCAGTTTTACCGGTCCGGCAAATTCGCCGGTCCGGCATAGTGGGAACGGGGCCTTAGGCTTAGTAGAATAAAGGGAACCAAGTTAATGGCTATTGTGAGTCTCTCTGCAATAGGATTCTGTGACATCGAGTAATGAAAAGACTTGCCTAACTTCACTACAGATGTACAAGTTCATATAAGAGGGCGCTATAACAAATGCTTTATCTACCAAGGTTTGTGACCTAATTGCATAAGAAAAGAAAGTTACCTGAAACGAAAATTATATAAGTAAGCTCCTAAAGTATCAAAAGCTAATTTCTATATTTTTCTTCAGAAATAGAGAAAATATTTATAAACTTATATAATATGACAATCATCTGATAGGTAATTCAAGAACTTGTGAGACCATTGGTAATGAAGAAGTGTTCATTGCATTTTCATTATGATATTATAAACAGTGGATACACTGGGTAGTTGCAACAACTATGCTCATGGTTACCCATACATGAACCCAACAAACACTACGCTGCCTTAACCTTTTAAATGCCAGTCATAAGATCTTACGTCAAATACCAAGGGCCGTATTAATAAACTCAACTTGACTGAGATGCCTGTCACAAGATATGTCAAAGTAAACATCAGGCCATAGAAAGCTGTAATTTTTGACGCATCTTGAGACTGGCATTAAAGTCGAGATCAGTTTATATTTTATTAATACGGGCTTTAGTGTCACACACACGCCAAACAAACTCGTGTTAGCCATGGCCAACGGTGGCGTCAGTGGCACGACTTTCAGTTGTCGACCAGAGCCGAATGTGATGTATGCTTTGGTTAATAATTCTTGTGTAAGAAGAATCAGGGTACAAATATTACATATTTTGTTGATGAATGATAAGCTTTCACTTATATCAGTTAAGTTAAACTAAAAAAATAAACAACAGCATATATCTTAATCTTTATATTTTTAAGCTTTTTAGGATCATGACAGTGGTTTCAAGTCTTGCAGGTATGAACTATAGTTCTGGAAAATATCAGCAACTTCATGCTTTTTCTTCATTTGTTCATCATACTCTGGTCCCACTGCCCATAGGGTTTCCAAATCATAGATTTTTCGAGCTTTTTCAGAGAAAATATGCAATGCAATATTACCTGTAAGTAAATACATGTCATTTAGAGGTTACATAATATACTCAGTTGTAACTATATTACACAAAGAAGAACATTGAACAACCTAAGTCTAGAGCCATCCACTCTTCTGATGTTTTTCCTTCAATTCTGGGTATTGAATCTGATTTATAGCACTTTTTCTTATAAACTTTTCTAACAAATTCAGCTAAAGCTAAAATATGTCTTTTACTGCGAGCACTGACAACACAAATATAATCTACATAGTTGATGTTCTGAGGCACAGTTGCTACAAATATATCCTTGGAATTTTCTCTTTGAAGTAGACCCACAAGGTCTTCAATTTCAAAAACCCCATTTTTTCCTCCTGTAAAATAACATGTAAGAGTAAATTACTGTTGTTCCACATTATTGTAACACGATTTCAAAGATATCACTTACTTTCTAAATTAACCCCATCAAATTCATCACTGAATATGGGGTACTTATACTGATCCTGGTAGAGTTCCTCATCTGCAGTGTTCCCGATCACTGTGGCGTTACTTTCTGATATGACTTGGTATTTGCTAGCTAATGCTGGAGAGGCTTGGTTGTTTGGCTTTGGTGTTTGTCTAGGATTTCTTAAGCAAATCCCACAGTGTACTTGTTTTACATTATCAACCGAACCTTTGATCAAGGTAATAGACCTACTAAGTGTGGTTTTCGTCAAAATATTTTTATACATCTTACAATACCTCAAGCCTCAAGTGTTAATTAAAGTAATGAATGTATTTAGTTGTTTAGTACAAGACTCGCATAACGCGTGAAATTAATGCCTGAATGACATGTGAGTGATGTCATAATTGTCAAATGTCAAGTGTCAATGTCAATGTGACATAAGTAGGTTTGAACATATTCCAGGTAAGTTTAAAATCTCCTCCAATTTAACTATCCAGAGGGGAGGGGGGGGGGGTAATGCACCTAGCATCATGGGTACAATGCCGCGAACGGATTTATTAGAGGGGGTATTGTTTTTAGCCGACTTCGAAAAAAGGAGGAGGTTCTCAAATCGACTGTTAAAAATTTATTTTTTATGTTTGTAACCTCAGTCCTTTCAACTGGGTGAACCGATTTTGATGATTATTTTTTTATTTAAAAGGTGGTGCTTCCCATTTGGTCCGATTTTTATCAAAATGAAGATCTGATGATGGAATCCATGAGGAATCGAAGGAACTCTTCAAAATTTATAGCCACACCCATAGCGATTTTGGAATTTTTCATTGTAACTCGTGTATTTGCTCTTGGAAAGGCGTTGCTTGTGGTGAAATTGAAATTTTCTATACTTTGTTATTAATTACATAACAGCATCATTATGATCACCTAAAGAGTATAAAATAAAATAAATGTTTAATAAAACAAAAACTCACCTTCAAAAAGCATTTTTTATTAGAAATTTTTTAAAAGCATTTTTTGTTTGTACTCTAACCCGACGAATGTTTTTCGGGTGTGTTTGTATGTGTGTTCATAGTTCTATAGGCCATTAAAGTGAGGGTATCGCTGTACTGGCCAAGGATTTTCACAGGCTATAATTATTAGAACCTTCTCAGTCCCAATGCTTTTGTTTTTAGGATTCCGTAACCAATGGATACCAACGGAACCATCATACTAAGCCTCAGCTCTCCGTCCGTCCGTCTGTACGTCCATCTGTCTCATAAACCGCAATGGGAAGGTAGACATTTGAAATTTTCACAGAGTGTGTATTTAAATTGTCGATATAACAACAACAAATAATAAATAAAAAATATTTAAAGGGTAAGTACACAATAAACGTTATTTGCTCGAGCATGACAATTGCTTTGTCTCTTGAACCATTGCGGGTACACTTTTACAAATTACTACTACATATTTGATTCATTCGCTCGATTGCAATCAGTATCTAAATTCAAAGGCACTATTATCTTTCCTCACTAGTATACGGTCGTCGCGCCAAACAAAAACGAAATAGGTACCTTAAAACCTTTTTAGTTAATATTAACGCGAGGAAATCAGGCCACACGTCATGCAGTTATCTCTTAGCCTCCACCGATGTTATCTTATCATCGTTATCAATAAGGTGTGTTGATTCTGTTTCATTTGCTTTTTTAAGCATAGAAACAAAACAGTTTTGTGAATAACTACACTTTTTTACTAAAACAGAGACAAACTGAGTAACTTGTGTTAAAAGTGATGTGAAATATGAAGGAAAGCTTGGAATCTTATGTCCTCAGTTCGTTTTGAGACTTTTAACCGTTGGTAATGGTTCGAAATGGTGACATGCAAGTTAGACAACGAGGTGTCGGGTGAGATCCTCGGTTGGGAGCTGCCAACATGGCAAGCCCTGCTGCTGCACCGAGTGCTGCCCTCCTGCGGTGGTCTCTTGGTCTACCTCACTCTGATCTGCTTCGACATTTCACTTATCTGGAAACACTTTCTTAATGGCGACAATGGGTGAGTCATTCAATATCTACCACTCAATCTTAATACTCAGTTATTACTCACCAAAAATTAAAAGTACAGTTCTTTTCAGCCTCGGGAGTTTCTGCCTCTTCCTAATGGTATTGCCAGCCTTGCTATCACTTTTGTTTACTCTGGCGTCGCCACCGCCCGGACTACAAACAGAGACATCAGCCTTTACTATCCAGATAAAGAAAAATGACTTGAAATGGATCTTTATGCAAATCGGGAACTTTTTCTTATTTCCTGTTGCTGCGATTGGCAGGTAACTATAAAAATACAGTGCCTATTCGTTTCCTTTTTTCGATTCGATTTAAGTACCTTCAATCACACATTACAGGTACACTCATCAAGTGTTTTGGTGGGTAGAAGCAGTTTGCGCGGCTCGCGTCGAGGACGAGGAGCGGACCGGGGAGGCTCTGGTGACCGCCAAAGCTCATTCCCCGGTGGAACTCTACTTGTTCCTTCAGGCTTTTATTCATTCAGCGCCGCACGTCATCGTAAACGTCCTCGACATGATAACACGCAACTCTGATCCAGACTTTGAAAAATGTAAGTTTCTGTCTAAATAGGTACCTACCAAATAAAATAAGCGAATCTAAATTATCAAGGGTTGCACCTAAGTTCTCTATTCCTATTTTCTAGTAAAGTAAATAACTTCAACGCGTTAACTCCTCCTCTTATTTTTACAGTTTCATTGCAATGGGTAAGCATAGTGACGTCAGCTCTTCGGATGGCTAGCACGGCAACAGTTTACAGGAGATTCGAAAGAGAAAAGATTTGCGGTCGCCAATACCCCTGGAAAATTGATTCTAAAATTCTCATCGAGAACTCTAAAAACGAAGACGCGGAATCAGCATATAAGATTGAAGAAAATAAGGAAGAGGATGATCATATTTACGAAACGTTACCACTGCGTAGAGCATCTGTAGTTTCGCAAAAGTCAATCGAAGTTAGAAGTAAGGTTAATAGTAATTTGATACAATTTTCTCCGGGATCAAATGTGACGGAACCATTTTTTGATGATGAAGGATGTTGCTCAGATGCTAGTTCTGAATACTTACCTCCAGTATCTGCGAGTAGAGGATCGCGTCCAACGACAGCATTAGACAGCGATGACGAATATGTGAGGCCGGTATCGATCATTGACCGAGTAGCACCTCGTCGGCGGGAAACGCAGTACACTATACAGGAAGTATATATACCACCTCCACCCGCAGTGCATGCTCCAAGACCGGGTACCCTGTCTATTTGGGCAGAGAAGTTAGTAGAGAACGCGGAGTCCATACCGTATTGGCTCTCCGCACCTCAAAGACGGAGGTACGTGGATGAGGTCATCAAGGACGAACCGGACATACCACGATATGTCCCAGGCGCTGCCAGAGTGGGCGGGCTCGAGCCTCAAGACGCATCGGCTGCCCTTGTCCATTTCTTAGGCTGGTATATGTTTTTCGTGTCTCGTTTGCTCTCTATCGCAGCTTTCATCAACTTCTTCCCTTATGCTGCAATAATAATTCTCTTTTCGCATTATCAGATAATGTTGCTCCTTTTAATAGTACCTCAAGCGAGTTCAGTTAAAAGAGGCTTTTATATATTCCTTGCATTTATTTATCTATTCTGTTTAATGGAGTTCAAAGTACGTTTTCGCCATGTAAGAGTGTGGCATGTATTTTGGATCATCGTGTGTACGATTGAAATTGTTGTTTTTACAGGATTGTGGGCAGGTATCAATAATAATTTAGGAGATTGGTGGAAATTCTTTATAGTTAAAGTAATATTTGGGAGCATGTTGCTAAGCTACATGTGTTTTCTTGTATATTATGTATTATTAAAACCCAGGGAGACTGTAGTTTACATTGAAAACAAAAATAGCATCGCGTCGTAAGAAGATACTCCGTAAGAGTACCAACGACAAGCTTCCTTTGTGTATCTTGGTTATTGACACTAGAGCAAGCAATTTAATCTCTTTCAATGCCCCCGTGTAAAGTACAGGAAATTAAAGTCTACGTACGCCAGCCGGCCACATCCGTTACTACGTACTTAGTTTGTAAAACGAAAATAAACATTCTCCGGAATCAAATAATTTCAGGGTTCACACGAAGATTCTTTGGACCAAGATTTGACCTTGAAGTTATTCTTTGAATTGAACATCCCAGGAAATAATAACACTCAATGGCTAACAGAACCATTTGATTTCATTTATTTAATAGTTAGGTAGGTACCTACCTACGTGTCTAAGTCATCACACTTTTGGGGAATTGTTCTGAATACTTTTTTTATAATCGTCATTTAAACAGTTAGGCAATAAGCCAATTTTGAAGTATATTTGGGACAGATTTTAATGAATTAGGTGTCCAATGATTGGGACAGGGCGGGCAACCAAGAATCGGAATAAATAGTTGACACCGAAAATCCAATATTACGAATGGTGACAATTTTTTTTATCATGCCCTTGCCTTGGTTGGAGATAAATTTGTAATATACCTACCATATTTTTATCATAATATTACATATTAATACATATATTAATAATGAATTGATTTTTCATTAAAGGGACTTTTTTAAAGTTTTCTGAAAAAATAACATGCTTATAGATGTTTCTCTCAAAGCCTCTACTTTATTTGTTCGGAGAAAATCAACACATTTCTGCTAATGTCTACAGGACTCAAACGCCACATGGTCTTTTCTAGGTCACAGCTAGTGCTGCGTAACGCGATGACAAACGAATTGACGTCATTCCGAACACTAATCCAGAGCTGGCTAGGAAACACTGATAATATTTTTTCTCTCTCGCTGGGCAATAATATATATTTATTTTATATTAAGACACTTTTTCTCAATAAGTTTATTATTTGCTTGCACGATATGTTCACGCAATGTCTTAATTACAAAATTATCCCAACGTTACATGACAAGCCATAGCATTGTATTTAATGTCTCTCTGCCACTCAGTATTACTGTACTCACTATGAGATTATCTTTTATACGTACATAATTTATACCCACCAATTGTAATAAACTTTTACTGCAATAAACTGCGTTTTAATCGATTGCACCGTTAATTTCTTGTCCACTGCATATGATGACCTTTAAGTTTTAAACGCGTTATATTTGTCTGACAGCGTTTAATATTAATCTCTATAGGTATATACATATATCTACACTAAATAATAGTATAAAAAGAGAGCGGATTTTGTAAATTTGTGCATATGTGGAGGGTAGGGTGACGGTACCACCAATGATGAACACTTTTAGCTGAAGGCTCCGATAATTCACACTAAACTTTTAATTCAAAGCATAATTTTCATAAATAATAAACAAATAGATATCAGGGAACAAGTCACAACGGGTCACACCAATTGACCTAGTCCCAAACTAAGCTCTATATAGTCTTGTACTGTGGGTACTAGACAACGATATAAATACTTATATACAGAAATATTTACTTAAATAAATAGAAAACAGCCATGGCTCACGAACAAATATTCGCGGTCATCACTCAAATATCTGCCCTTACCGGGATTTGAACCCAGGACCGCTAGCTTCGTAGGCAGATAAGATGGATAGATAAGGTTATACATTGATTGTCTCAAAATAAAAGAATAACCCTTATCTTCTGTAACTTAAGAATCATGTGTCGATCATTGGTCCTTGTTCATTACTTGTTCCATCCATCACCCTATTCTCCGGAACCACTGGAACATGGACACACGGACCATGGACTGGATGGCTAATGGAGTTCCATACTTAATATTAAATATTTGAAAGTAACTCTGCGTGTCTCTCTGTTTTTTTCCGCTTTCACGGCTGAACCACTGAACCAATTTCGTTGAAATTTGGCATGGAGATGGCTTGACCCGGTATAGGATGAATGACTATTTATACCAAAAAAACATAATTGATAAAGGTGTTGAAGTCGTAAGGAACTCTATTCCATTCAATGAATTTTATATACTTTACTGACCGCAACTTTGAGCCAAAGGTGTATTCTACAGTTATAACTCTTATTAGAACTTGCCGTCGCAAGCTGAGTCAACGTTATCTTACCAAGGAATTTCAACAATAGTTTAGTTTATTTTTACGAAAAGCGTGAAGTCACTGCACTTTCCAGTATTGTTACAATAGTGGCAGCTTGTTTACAGCACGTTTCACGGTTTTGGGAAAGCGTTCCCATTCTTTTCCTTACCCAGCTGGTGCGTAAGTGCATGGCGCAATAGGCGATTAGTAAACACCAATGCTTTACCGCTACATCAAAGAGGTGTCTAGTGATGAAGTGTTGCTGTTGGATTGTATAGAACTCACCTAAGTACCATTCAATCCACCAGCAGCACAGTTTACACAGATCTAGGTTAGGGATGGGGGGTTAACGCTGAGAGAAAAGGGCAGAGCTATATAACTGTCATAGCTCTGTCCTTTACACTCGCCGTAAAATGAACTGCATAGCTTAACTATCTCATAATAACCCACCAGTGCCGAAATTGTATCTAGAAATTCGGAATTTCCTTTTCACCTCAGCAGCTCAAACAAGCAGGTTTTGCTGCTTAAAAACAGTGAGCAAAATTCAATTTTGCTGCGAGCGAGAGGCAAAGTAGCTTTTTTATTATTTTTTTTAAATGCCGTGAGCAGTGCTGGAGCTACTCACAACATTCGAAAAAATTGAACTTCGCTTTGTTCTGTCACGTTCACTTCGATAGGAAAAAAGTGAGAGATAGCAACAACTTGATTCGAAGTTCGATTTTCAAATTCCACACATAGTAGGCCCAAAAAGAAACGCACGTTCGGATGCACACATAACCGTAAAATTGCAAATAAAACTATCTGTTAAAGTTTGAAATGTGTTTATTATAACTATTTTATACAGTAGGTACAATCATTTAATGTTGTGAAGACAAAATTAATGAAAAACAAGAAGTTAATCATGTATCTACATAATTTTGTTATCGTTTTAACAATCTTTAATTTCGTGACATACCTAAACCGCGGGGGCAGTTTCAGAACGCATTTCAAAAATAGCGGGATTATTGTGTGATTTTTTTGTAGCCAATAGCCATAGACAAGGCCTAGTTAGGTTTTTTTTAAAGCCACAGACTACATAAAGCTGTATAAAGTTGTGTTTGCACTACGGCATTATCAAGTTGAGTGACAGGTTTTATCTGTTACATGTTTATTTTTTCCACTTTTTATTTTATTAGTATTTTGCAAAAATGCTTGTGATTGATGCATATGCGATCGTGTCGTTATTTAGTCGTGTATTCACCAAATGGTCACAACGGAAGACCTGCGTTGGCCCTACCAGCTTCACGCTGTGTTGTTCTCGCTGCTGAGGTGAAAAGTTGTATGTCTCACACGAGACCAAAGTTTTTTACGTCTCGTATCTTTGAATCCCTCGCTACGCTCAGGATTCTAACCTAGAATCACTCGCTACGCTCGTGATTCAATAATAGAATCCTTCGCTTACTCGGGATTCAAAATCATCACTCGCAGCAAAAACCAACTTTGCTCTCTTGTTGAACAAATAACTATTTCACCTCAGCAGCTCAAACAAGCAGGTTTTGCTGCTTAAAAACAGTGAGCAATATTCAATTTTGCTGCGAGCGAGAGGCAAAGTAGCTTTTTAATTATTTTTTTTAAATGCCGTGAGCAGGGCTGGGGCTACTCACAACATTCGAAAAAATTGAACTTCACTTTGTTCTGTCACTTTCACTTCGATAAGAAAAAAGCGAGAGATAGAAACAACTTGATTCGAAGTTCGATTTTCAAATTCTACACATAGTAGGCCCAAAAAGAAACGCACGTTCGGATGCACACATAACCGTAAAATTGCAAATAAAACTATCTGTTAAAGTTTGAAATGTGTTTATTATAATATAACTATTTTATACAGTAGTACAATCATTTTTTTTATTTAATATTTTGAAGACAAAATTAATGAAAAATAAGAAGTTTATCATGTATCTACATAATTTTGTTATCGTTTTAACAATCTTTAATTTCGTGAAATAAACCGCGGGGGCAGTTTCAGAACGCATTTCAAAAATAGCGGGATTATTGTAGCCAATAGCCATAGACAAGGCCTAGTTAGGATTTTTAAAAGCCACAGACTACATAAAGCTGTATAAAGTTGTGTTTGCACTACGGCATTATCAAGTTGAGTGACAGGTTTTATCTGTTTCATGTTTATTTTTTCCACTTTTTATTTTATTAGTATTTTGCAAAAATGCTTGTGATAGATGCATATGCGATCGTGTCGTTATTTAGTCGTGTATTCACCAAATGGTCACAACGGAAGACCTGCGTTGGCCCTACCAGCTTCACGCTGTGTTGTTCTCGCTGCTGAGGTGAAAAGTTGTATGTCTCACACGAGACCAAAGTTTTTTACGTCTCGTATCTTTGAATCCCTCGCTACGCTCAGGATTCTAACCTAGAATCACTCGCTACGCTCGTGATTCAATAATAGAATCCTTCGCTTACTCGGGATTCAAAATCATCACTCGCAGCAAAAACCAACTTTGCTCTCTTGTTGAACAAATAACTATTTCACCTCAGCAGCTCAAACAAGCAGGTTTTGCTGCTTAAAAACAGTGAGCAATATTCAATTTTGCTGCGAGCGAGAGGCAAAGTAGCTTTTTAATTATTTTTTTTAAATGCCGTGAGCAGGGCTGGGGCTACTCACAACATTCGAAAAAATTGAACTTCACTTTGTTCTGTCACTTTCACTTCGATAAGAAAAAAGCGAGAGATAGAAACAACTTGATTCGAAGTTCGATTTTCAAATTCTACACATAGTAGGCCCAAAAAGAAACGCACGTTCGGATGCACACATAACCGTAAAATTGCAAATAAAACTATCTGTTAAAGTTTGAAATGTGTTTATTATAATATAACTATTTTATACAGTAGTACAATCATTTTTTTTATTTAATATTTTGAAGACAAAATTAATGAAAAATAAGAAGTTTATCATGTATCTACATAATTTTGTTATCGTTTTAACAATCTTTAATTTCGTGAAATAAACCGCGGGGGCAGTTTCAGAACGCATTTCAAAAATAGCGGGATTATTGTAGCCAATAGCCATAGACAAGGCCTAGTTAGGATTTTTAAAAGCCACAGACTACATAAAGCTGTATAAAGTTGTGTTTGCACTACGGCATTATCAAGTTGAGTGACAGGTTTTATCTGTTTCATGTTTATTTTTTCCACTTTTTATTTTATTAGTATTTTGCAAAAATGCTTGTGATAGATGCATATGCGATCGTGTCGTTATTTAGTCGTGTATTCACCAAATGGTCACAACGGAAGACCTGCGTTGGCCCTACCAGCTTCACGCTGTGTTGTTCTCGCTGCTGAGGTGAAAAGTTGTATGTCTCACACGAGACCAAAGTTTTTTACGTCTCGTATCTTTGAATCCCTCGCTACGCTCAGGATTCTAACCTAGAATCACTCGCTACGCTCGTGATTCAATAATAGAATCCTTCGCTTACTCGGGATTCAAAATCATCACTCGCAGCAAAAACCAACTTTGCTCTCTTGTTGAACAAATATCTATTTCACCTCAGCAGCTCAAACAAGCAGGTTTTGCTGCTTAAAAACAGTGAGCAAAATTCAATTTTGCTGCGAGCGACAGGCAACGTAGCTTTTTAATTATTTTTTTTAAATGCCGTGAGCAGGGCTGGGGCTACTCACAACATTCGAAAAAATTGAACTTCACTTTGTTCTGTCACTTTCACTTCGATACTTCGATAGGAAAAAAGCGAGAGATAGAAACAACTTGATTCGAAGTTCGATTTTCAAATTCCACACATATGTAGTAGGCCCAAAAAGAAACGCACGTTCGGATGCACACATAACCGTAAAATTGCAAATAAAATTATCTGTTAAAGTTTGAAATGTGTTTATTATAACTATTTTATACAGTAGGTACAATCATTTTTTTTATTTAATATTTTGAAGACAAAATTAATGAAAAATAAGAAGTTTATCATGTATCTACATAATTTTGTTATCGTTTTAACAATCTTTAATTTCGTGACATAAACCGCGGGGGCAGTTTCAGAACGCATTTCAAAAATAGCGGGATTATTGTAGCCAATAGCCATAGACAAGGCCTAGTTAGGATTTTTTAAAGCCACAGACTACATAAAGCTGTATAAAGTTGTGTTTGCACTACCTACGGCATTATCAAGTTGAGTGACAGGTTTTATCTGTTTCATGTTTATTTTTTCCACTTTTTATTTTATTAGTATTTTGCAAAAATGCTTGTGATTGATGCATATGCGATCGTGTCGTTATTTAGTCGTGTATTCACCAAATGGTCACAACGGAAGACCTGCGTTGGCCCTACCAGCTTCACGCTGTGTTTTTCTCGCTGCTGAGGTGAAAAGTTGTATGTCTCACACGAGTTTTTTACGTCTCGTATCTTTGAATCCCTCGCTACGCTCAGGATTCTAACCTAGAATCACTCGCTACGCTCGTGATTCAATAATAGACTCCTTCGCTTACTCGGGATTCAAAATCATCACTCGCAGCAAAAACCAACTGCTCTCTTGTTGAACAAATAACTATTGTACCTTATGGAATGAAAGGTAAGTATAGGTTTACATAGTGACAATAGGTAGGTAATGTATGTTGGTATTAAGTACTTAATTGTACAAGACGCAAAAATCAATATACAGTGTTTACATAATAAAGTCGAAATTAACCTTTTAGGGGATATCTTCCGGTTAGCAGGAAGATATGAGTACCTAAACTAAGAAAGTGAAAATATTCCGAAGTTTACAGAATCTTTACGAACTAAATTCAAACTACAAACATAAAATGTATACCGAGACATGTTAGATACGTTTCATCGATTTGATGTAAGTATACGTAGATGAAAGTTCGATTATTTTTCATGTTGGACGCTTAATTTTACACATGCGCACTTGTGGCTTAATTTTACACTTAACCGCAATACGAGGTACGCGCGCAAACCGTTGCTTGTCCGGAACCACCCGAGCGACATCAAAGGGCGCCGCAATGCGATTATTTTTTGCTAATTTACCATCTACCGATGGAAGTCCGGAGATGATGATACCGGGTAACAGTAATTACTATCGGGCGAAAGGAAAAGGATATTATTATTGCGCAAAGTATGGAGTATGATCGAAATTACTGAGTATAAATCACGCGGGGATACGCCAATGGTCTCAAGAAATTGATAATTGATTAGCAAGTAGGTACTCGTATGTTGGAATTTATGAAGACGCATCCCAAATTACTGTCATTAAGGATAGAAAATCACTAGAGGTTCACATAGAGGATCCTATCTGGGGGTTCACTCAAGATAAATTACGCTACCCATTTTGGAAAATCGACAAAATGTATTAGATTGATGTGGTCTGATCTGACACATCGCGTCGACCGCTTATGTCAACTCCATGCATTTCAAATAAGATTTAAAATCAATAGAACATAGAAACGTTAGCAACGTTTGTATCTTTTCTGGGCCTACTGATATCTACAATCAAATATTTAAAAACATCTTTAATGAAAGCGCATTTAACGAATTTTAAAGGAAAAATATCACTACTAAAGAAGCCTAGATTGATTCCTGAGATACAGGCGACTTATATGTTTATACCTACTAAAATCACCAAGACAGCACCAAATAACTTTAACTAAGTAGTGAATTAGTTCATACTACTTGTTATTTTTGAGATCTTTGTGAAGTTACGGCTTCGGAACCCTACACTGAGCATGGCCAGACGTGCTCTTGCTCGGTGTTTTGATAATAGCTTTACGTTTACCGTTTACGTCCCCTGTTCATTTCTAGTCTTTCAGTGTTAGAATACAATTAACGTCTTAAAGTAGCATTCTACAGCAAGTCCTGAATGTATGTCCTTAGATGTCGTTGAAATTTAATTGTTAGTGGGAACTAAGTACAAAGCAAGAGGCTCGGAGGTTGGCCAAGACCCGTCAGACACGAGTAATCCGACACCTCTTGTATTCAATCTCTACTAATTTGCGGCTGCATGTAACAGGGTTGCCACATTCCCGATAGCTTCGTGATAGAAAGGGGCTATTCTATGAGGGGGCCACTGCGAGATCATTAATGACTGCTTTAAGATTATGAAGTTTGGTACTGCGTTAAGATTGAGAAGTTTGTTGCAATAACCTTGGATCACCTGAGTTCAGGCTAATATAAATATCAGGGACAATGTCACACCAATTGACCTAGTCCCAAACTAAGCTCTAGGCTTGTACTATGGGTACAGTCAACAGCAAAAGAAACTGATGAAATAGGGTCTCAAAATATTATATACAATAAATTAAGACAGATGTATCTGATTATTGTAGTTTAGCATTAGTAAATTAGCTCGTAATGTGTCATAAGTAAGTGACATGCCATTCAAACAGTTAAAGTCATTACTGAGTGTTTCAAATTAAACTGATTTTCTAAAATAGCAATAGTCAGTAATACTACCAAACTATCACATGTAAGTGAATATAAATGTGTGGGCCTTCATGTCTTCTCAAGACCACCTCGGAATACAAGTCAGACGTTCGGTTAGTGTCGGTTATACTCGTAAGACAAACACGCGAAACAACTATCACCTCTCATTTCCATCAACTGTTGAAATAAGTTCTTACTACTTCGCTTTGTTATTTTTTGCAACATTTAAAATAAATCCTTTTTAACTGCCGTGATTACCCTAGTTTTCATTTGGAGATTTAGTCATTTTGACTTTATCTTGTTGGATACTTGACACACAGGTAAAAAACAAAATTATTCTTTATTGAAATTTTCTATAAAGAGACAGTTATGGCATCGTTTATGATCATTTTCTTTTGACTCATTAAATATTCAGTTGAAAATGACACTTTGTTATAATCTGTTTTATCTGGGGCGTCATGCTTGAACATGTTTTGAAATGTTAATTTTGATCACTTACTTTTGACGTTGACTGTACTAGGCAACGATATAAATACTTATACAGTGTGTCTCTGACCTTGGGGCTTTAAATTCAACGATCGATTCTACTCGCTAAACTGAACTACTTTTGTTCTGCAACATGAAAAAATAACTTAAATTTAGATAACTAATTGATGTTAAAGTCTAATTGTAAAATCAGTGTATTACATACTGGCCATGTAATCACTATCTCATGGTACGGGGGCGACATTACCTTGGTACGGGGCGGGGGCTGAAGGAAAATGGAGAATTGGATCGCGTACATTGAAAATTAGATTTAACTTGTATGATAAAAAATAAATTTAAACTGAACATATTTTTAACAACTTACAGAACAAAAGAAGTTTAGTTTCAGGAGTAGAAATGATCTATGCATTCAAAGCCCCAAGGTCAGAGGCACCCTGTATAGAGAAATACAGGGTGACTGGAAATTCGCCGTATTCCTTGAAAAGGGTTATTCTACAGCTCATTTGTAACGATTTAAGTCCAGTCAACTAGGGGTCAAAACTCATTGGTTATCGAGTTATTCACGTTTTTAGATATTTTTTTAAATACCCGCCTTTCGACCTAAAACTAGTCATTGTGTAAAAACTTCTTCATTTAAAAATAAAAAAAAGCATTTTTCAAATACCCAATGAATTACTGATTACGAAAAATAATAAAAAATGCCAAAGAAATGTAAAGTTTTTCAAATAAAAGGATTTGAAGATGAAAGTTCTAGTAATTAATTTCCAAATTTTGTAACATTTTAAATTATAATCATAACTAAAAAGAAAAGTATGACACTTCGCGTACACACGCGTAATGACAGGAATAAATTGCTCAATTCATAAGCTTTTTAAATAGGTATAATTTATGACATTTTAAAATTAATTTTCATATAAAAATGTACAATCAAGCTCCATCGATTCAACCAAAAAACGCGGGATCGTTATCGTTTATAAATTCAGCTAATCGTGTTATTTTAAATTTGTTTTTTTAAATCATAAAGTGCGTTCCATTTTTAACCGAAAAACGCGGGAAGTGATGTAGTAAAATGAATAGAACATCGTTCTCCTTCTTAAATTCAGCTAATGGTGTACTATTTTTTAAATAAATTTGCTTTTTAAAAACAAAGTGCGTTCCATTTTGAAATTTCGAGCATCTCAAAACTTTTTGAGTGACCTACGCAATCAGTTACTTTCAACTTTCCGGACAGACGGCACTACTTCGACAAGATCATTCTCGCTGGGTCTCCCTCTTCAATAGCGTGTACTGGAGTGTAATGACACGGGTACTGCCAAGCTGAGTGCAGTGTAAACCACGCCTTCCACTGAGACATACCAAGCCGGTTAGCCACAATTCTCGTAGTAGTCTAAGTAGTGCCTTCTGTCCGGAAACACTGAAGGATTTCTTCATCTTGAGCAGTATCATGTCGAGGTCTTCCAGCGTCAGCTTGGCGGCGTTGAACCCATCCTCTTTCCCGAATAAGACGGTACGATGAACCAAACCCGCTTTGGTATTCCCTTCTAGCTGCAGCCGCGTCTCCATCGCAGAATCCGTAACAATAAATGATTTCTGCGTATTCTTCGAATTGGCACACAGGCATTTGAGAAAGAAGCTTAGTTATCAATATCGTCCGAAATGCAAAGAAAGTTGAAAGTAACTGATTACGTAGGTCACTCAAAAAGTTTTGAGATGCTCGAAATTTCAAAATGGAACGCACTTTGTTTTTAAAAAGCAAATTTATTTAAAAAAATAGTACACCATTAGCTGAATTTAAGAAGGAGAACGATGTTCTATTCATTTTACTACAACACTTCCCGCGTTTTTCGGTTAAAAATGGAACGCACTTTATGTTTTTAAAAAGCAAAAGAACACGATTCGCTGAATTTAAAAACGATAACGATCCCGCGTTTTTTGGTTGAAACGATGGAGCTTAACCGCGAACATTTCTGCTATTATTATTAATTGTACATTTTTAAATGAAAATTAATTTGAAAATGTCATAAATTGTACCTTTTTAGAAAGCTTATGAATTGAGCCAACTATTCCTGTCATTTGTACGCGAAGTGTTGTACTTTTTTTTTTAGTGATGCTTTAAAATGTTACAAAATTTGGAAAAAAATTACCAGAATTTTCAACTTCAAATCCTTTTATTTGCAAAACTTTGCATTTCTTTGACATTTTTTAGTATTTTTCGTAATTAGTAATTCATTGGCTAATTTGAAAAATGCTTTTTTTTATTTTTAAATGACGAAGTTTTTACACAATGACTAGTTTTAGGTCGAAAGGCGGGTATTTAAAAAAATATCTAAAAACGTGAATAACTCTATAACCAATGAGTTCACTTTCTATGGTAATTCAATACAATGTGACCTGTTTTCATCGCTCTTGACTTAATTAATATTTGTGTCACTTTTATTGACACGGGATCCATATCTTTTGTTCGTTTCTTGACCGACAAAATAGTCTATAGCTAATCGCTTTCTTGCCCAAGAGCTATGCAAGAACTCTATATAAATCAAGCTTGGAATAAATTGAAATGTCGACGTAAAAACAAGAGTGATGATGCAGTCAATAAAGTCCACCCTATGTTTAAGTAAACGGGTTCGTTAGCGGAGTAGCGACAGATCGCGTGCCGATAGCCCTGATGCGCGGGCGCGGGACAACGCCGCGTTGTGCGCGCCCGGCGATAAATCGAATTCCGCCGACGACAGCGCCGTTGTCCGACGAGATCGACGTCCGCGATTCGATAAACTTATGGTTATATTCCGTGAGGAATCTCGCACTGACTTTCGCGAGGCAATTTGTTACTCCAACAATAGGCCTACGGCTGGGCTAGGTAGTTGTTTCACTAAGAAATTGATTGCTTAAACATAAATTGCGAAATAAACCACCATCAAGATATTAATGGTCAACAATCAACGTTAAGATGGACCACGCGAGTTAACGTGTGTCCGTAACCAAAGTTCCTTTTCCTTTACCTTCTAATTGTGTGGGAGTAAGTTCCTGTTAAGTACTTTTGTAATGACTTCCCAAAATGAAATGATAACAAGACGTTTGTAGCTCCTAATGGATAAACAACGTAAACATCCGATTGACTTAATTATTTCCGGATATCATCATTATCTCTCTGCTCAACTCATTATTAGTGAGAGCTATAAATGATTCACGGTTTAATAACAATAACATTATTTCTAACGGGATCACAGTAAACCAAAAGCAAATTCGCAGTCGATATACCACTATTATCTACAAATGATACATTAGTAAAAGTTATTAACCTTGCGGAGTCAGCACCCAGTGTTTACTCACAAGGGGAATGTTAATTAATAAATACATTAATTGTTCCCAAGACAACGCGTTGTTGATAAGCGAAGTGTCCCCAATACGTCCCAAGTCCACTTCCCTACGGACACCTACCACTGATATCGTAATGACTCTTAGATTGACTCACGTCTTAAAAGCATGTAAACATATAGAGTAAAGTAAAGTACGTATACCTAATTTAAGTTCTGTGAACCGTACACAAGAAGATACCGCATTCATGTCATGAGTTATCGGGAATGAATTTTGTAATCGCAAGCGTTTTCCTGTGCGCAAGAGTACGTAAATCACTGAGAGGCTATTGTAGTAGATCTTAGCAATGGTTCTGCCAATTATAGTATTAATATGCCACCTCTGACTTATTTATTAATCTTATCTCCTACTTACTAGGTAGTGACTAGCAGTTTCTCTTTCGTAAAAAGAACGATAAAAGCGCAATGTTAAAACATCAAAACCTATTGGTTTATGTACTTACTTACTTAAATAAAAATGAAGTAATGCTTTTTGGTAATTGCATCACTTAAGAACAGCTGGATATATTTGGAATCAGTTTCATTTAACTGGTCTGAAAAACAATAGGCATACCAATTGTTTTTTCTTGAAAAGTTGTCTGAAAAAATTATAATCAAGACAACTTGTGTCAAGTTAGCTATTTCAAACTAAAATAGAATTCCTTTTATACATCCCTACGAGTATCAAAGTTGTCAAAAATAATCTAAGTAGCTAATCTTTTTTTAATTTGTGCATGTAGGTTTGTAAGTATCTTTTTCGTCATGATTAGGTACAGTCACCAGCAATAATATATGATCCAACATTGGACTCAAAAATATCTGACAATTGCATATTACTCGAGGCATAAAAGCGTATCAGATATTTTTGAGCCCAATGTTGGAACATTACATAACATAACATTTTGTATTTATTTCCATTGCCTTCGCAGTGCAACATATATTTGTCTCACGGTTAATTTGTATCGATTCCGACACCTAGCCATACGTCACGAGGACGTCGTGTGTGGTCGAAGCACCGACTAGCCGCTAACATTTGATTGCGACACCTCCCAAGAATGGTTTGCTAATCTCTTACCGTGTCAACTTGCGTCATAGTGCCTAAACACGACAAAGCACCATACCGTCAAAGGCCGTTTCAAATAATAATTTTAATAATTATATACGCCGTCAAAATTTCATTTACGTGCACCGTACCAAGACAAAACGATTGAAGCGCGCGCAGTCGTTTAATCTTTGTGATAGAGACCGACCAGCGAGTGGTGACACAAAAAAGGGCGCCAAAATTCTAAATATCACTAGCTGGTAACAAGAAATGCATAGCGACTGGATAGGTACACGTAATGTGACAGCTTGTTTCATAAGTAAAAAACTGTTGCTATATGAAGAATATGAAAAAAAATGCTTAGATCGCTTGTCGGACTCTATTTTGCACATTTGCCATGAGCTGCCCTTGAATGGCCGTCCGCCGCCGTGTCATCTCGGTCGTTGACGGCCCTCGGTTGACCTGAATCCCGACAACGCTCCCTTGTCCGCCGCAGCCGGCTCTAATTACCGGTAATCTCCTCAATCTCTGCAACATCTCTCTCATAAATTGATACATTTTTTTATCGACGTCAATCAAAACGAAGCTTACGTTATAAGTTATAACGACACTTGTTGTTAGTCATAAATATTTTATGACTCTATATCTGCTTGGGAAATCTTTAATTTTGTCTTATGGCAGAGTTGCCAGACATTACAGCTATTTGATAGACGTGTATTTATAAATATATATAGGTACAAACACTGCCAGTATGACTCGTTAATAATTATGACCAGGACTAATCACGATTTCTTACAATGCATACTCTTCTCACATTTCACACTTTGAAAATGTAAGTGGAACAGGGACAGAGCTGTCAACCTAGTGGCTATTTGTTTTATCGATCCTATGTGACCAACAAAAGTAGCGAGATGGCTATTATGGTCTCGGAAACAAAGCGCAGTGAGAACAATCGAGACACACGCAGCGCCGCGAGTGAAGATATCCCTTCGTAAAAGGCGTGCGTGCGTGACGCTGTCGACCTACATCCCTACGTGGACCAAGGCACTTGTCTATTCAAATCGCGGTACACTTCGGCATCTAATTACCATTATTTACCTACTTGATGCTGCACGGTTGCGGGATTCCGACTCAATGGCGCAGTTGAGTTATTATGGTCTTTAGCGGAAACTTCCAAGTTTGTTTCTTGCGATGTTTTCTTTTCAGATACCTACCTATACGTAACGTGTTATTGTTAGGTACATTTTTGGTTTTGGTACAGTCAACAGCAAAAGAAACTGATGAAATAGGGTCTCAAAATAGTATATACAATAAATTAAGACAGATGTATCTGATTATTGTAGTTTAGCATTAGTAAATTAGCTCGTAAGTGTCATAAGTAAGTGACATGCCATTCAAACAGTTATAGTCATTACTGAGTGTTTCAAATTAAACTGATTTTCTAAAATAGCAATAGTCAGTAATACTACCAAACTATCACATGTAAGTGAATATAAATGTTTGGGATTTCATGTCTTCTCAAGACCACCTCGGAATACAAGTCAGACGTTCGGTTAGTGTCGGTTATACTCGTAAGTCAAACACGCGAAACAACTATAACACCTCTCATTTCCATCAAGGGTTGAAATAAGTTCCTACTACTTCGCTTTGTTTTTTTTTGCAACATTTAAAATAAATCCTTTTTAACTGCCGTGATTACCCTAGTTTTCATTTGGAGATTTAGTCATTTTGACTTTATTTTGTTGGACACTTGACACACAGGTAGAAAACAAAATTATTCTTTATTGAAATTTTCTATAAAGAGACAGTTATGGCATCGTTTATGATCATTTTCTTTTGACTCATTAAATATTCAGTTGAAAATGACACTTTGTTATAATCTGTTTTATCTGGGGCGTCATGCTTGAACATGTTTTGAAATGTTAATTTTGATCACTTACTTTTGACGTTGACTGTACAAAGGTACGAAAATAATAGTAAATTTATAGAGTGGATTGATTACGACGACAGAAACTTACAAGTATTTTTGTAGGCGTCTTTGGGTTGTAAATATAATGTAGATCCAGTGTTATCGATTTCTCTTAACTGCATAATTCGCACACGCACCTACATTCATTATTAACTTTAACTTTTATCGTTAACTTTGCGTTGTCGCTTTCATCGGAAAATGCTCTCCATTTACGAGGTTCCACTAACGTCGAATTATGGCTCTACTATAAATCATCGAAACTGGATCCGTAATTAAACTGCGAATACGCTTCGAAAATAACAAATTGTATGTACATACTGTGGGTTTACGAAACTGGAGGCAAATTCCGCTATTCTCAGTTTGCACTGCAAACTACTGGGTTAATACCCGGATGTCCTCAGTGTGAATAACTGGGACCAGCCCCTAATATAAAAACAGGAAAAATAATTCATCTACCAACCAACCCAAACCATAGTTATAGGTATTGTATGTCAATCCACGACGGATCGCTCCAACAATCAAATTGACATTATACGGTTCCGACAATGTATGAAAAACGAAGTACTGAAGTACACACACATATCGCACTGCTAGGTCAATACAGCATCAACTCTAAATCCTTGCAGTTTTGTTTCAAGTTCATAGAAGTTGTAATAAAGTGGATTTGAAAATACAGTTGTATGTTGAGTTATTACTGTTTTGATCTAGCAGTGCGAATAAGCCGCACGACACGATGTGGTACCTTTGTTTGACGATGATCATTGTTGTGTTTATACTGTGACCGAGGTTGCGGGTACGACCGATTCCTTTATAAGGGTATTGAAGCTTGCACCACATTACCATATATTGGCATATATTATATTATATTAGCATAACAAATGCTTGTAATTGTTTTGTATTCTCGTAATTGATATACATACTGTTCATTATTCCTTTAGTTAGGATAAGTTATTTCTAAGATAAGCCATTTTCATTCATGACATTTATTAAAATTTCTCATTCATTTTAATTACCAGTTCGAGTAGCGTATTAACTTGCCTGAAACTACATAGTAACGATCTTTTGATGGTAATTCTTTTTGACATTCATAGGTGCATTATATTATGCCTAAATTGAAGAATAAAAAAGATTTAAAAAAAAGCTGTACCTAACTAACTTATACCGTATACCTACGTATGTACTGTCAGCCCAATTGGACCATGACCCACCATAGAACTATTGCACAGTGATGTTATGATTCAAGTCGTAAGAAGTGTCAAACAAGTTGAAAAATAATGTCACTGCGACAGCGTTCTATGGTGGGTCAGGGTTCCATTGGGCTGATACACTCTCGGTCAAATAATACGGGTCAGAGTGCGTTTTTCATACAAACGAGGCTATTTCGAAGCCTTGGTTCCTGGACACAGGCATGTTTTGAGTGAGTTTTAATGGTGGATACTCCGAGGTTAAACAATGGAGGTCAAAAGTGCTTAAGATACCTAACAGATCGCACAATCAGTTAACACCACAGCGAGAGAGCATGGGTCAGCATTTGGATTTCCTTACATTTTATTGCCATTTTATATGTTTTTCTGAACATGCACAATTTCGGCGTTAACCGCAGATTCAATCGGTTGGGTACCTATCTTAGGCAATCTGGAAGTCCTGTATCGATGCTCGGGTTGTCCATCATCAGATTTCACTAAAAGCATCTCCTGGCGAGGAACCAAGGCTTCCAAATAGCCTCTTTAGTATAAAAAACGCATTCTGACCCGTATTGTTTGACCGCGAGTGTAGTACGTGGGTAACTTCTGTCCAAACACATCTTAGGTAAATCATGTAATTGTGACAGTGAAGTACCTAGATAATAAAAAGTCACCGTATTCACTCCTATACCGAGGACACATTTGTTGAAATTATAATAAATTAAATCTTACTAAAACTAGGGCTCTACTGTCCGTTCGTTTGTCCGCCCGTTTATCACAGTAGGTCTGTATCTTATAAGTAAACCGTATTTGCAAGATATTTGACACAGAGCGTGTATTGTACGAGAATAACAACAAATAAGAAAGGTAAAAAATAGTATTAAAAAAAGAGTTTTAACCATGTACTCAAGCCGATTCGGCGTCGATAGGTCTGGGGAGACTCATAGTGAGAAGCTGTGACGTTCCGCCGTATACCAAGAGTAAAAACCATGTCAAAAAATATCTCACTAATTATTTGTGCGTGCTTGAAGCCCTGAGTCCGCAGTTATGCTGTTGGCTCTTTAACTCGACGGTTTTACTCTCCAGTGGATCATCCCCTTAAGGGAAGAAAATATTCCTGTGCAGTAGCCGGCAATAACAAATTGGAATAAACAGGACCACGAACAGTCGAAGCTGGGCGCAAATACAGCGCGCCCGTAATTGCTTCCGGAGCCTTAATTCATAACTCGCCAGAACCACAAAACAAAGGAGAATTTGTATCTAAGGTAAATGTACCAGATTACGGCATATTAAGGCATTTTCTATTTTAGGGATGATTCTTAGAAAACTTGGAAGACAAAGAGATTAAAGGTATAGTAGTAGGTAATTAGTGTAATTACCCATACTTATTATCTATAATATTAAATCTCTTTGTTGTACCTAAGGTCATAGGACTTTTGTTCTTTAGACTGTTATTATAAGATGAACGTAGAACCTTATTTTACATCGTAACTTCTAAATTGTAAAAATAATCTTTATTTTGCGGAACCTCTAGTTTGTCTCTAATTCCGTGATAAAATTTGGCCCCTGACTTAATTCCGGGAAGCGTCGTACGTAATTCCGTGATATCTTCGAAGTATACGCCTTTTTAATAAAAATAAAAATTATATAAGTGCCTTTAAGAATACTTACTTATACACATAATTATGATTGGTAAAATAAAAGTACAAATTTAGGCGTTTCAGGCGGTTTCAGGCGTATGGCGTATGGCGTATTTTCAGGAGTATAAATGGGAGCCGTTTTTTTTCTGAAAAAATATAATTAATGATATTAAATTCACAATTAGAATAAATGTTTACTGATAAAAGTATTCCACTTTGAATAATTATTTCACCATTAAAACGCTATATTATTTAACAATAGTATCAGACATATTTTATTTGACTTAAATAAACAATGTCTCGTAGCATTAGTTAATTTATTTATTTTATAAAATAATATAATTGTATTTAACGGAATTAACTATTATTTTAGAATTATCAGTAAATAATGAATTATAAATTATTCTCAACATACAGCCCCGCAACAGACACACTAAAAATCCAATGAACAGGGATCCATAAAAATCAATAGGGGGAGGGCCCCCCACTTACTTTTATTATTTGGCATTTATTTTTCTTCTGCCCTTACTCCGGGTATACCGGAATAAAAGACATGAATAAAAAAAGACATGTATGTTACGACAGTCAAAACTATGGTTTTAATTAAATATTTTTATCAAAAAAAAAATAGATTAGAGGGAAATATAACAAATATATTAGATAATTTAAGCCCAGCTATAAATAAAAGACTAAATCATTTCGCAACGATATTCCCTTATTGCGTGATACGCATGCAATTTCACAGGCTCAGACCTGTGAACATAATGCCGAGAATCATAAAACTGACGATAGCTCTAAAAATATCCTTTATAACAACTCGAATTACCTATAAAACCTTCTGTTGATAAGTAACTACTAAACAGTAAATATAAAATAGTGAAATTATAAAACTATTAATAATTTCACAAATTTTAATTGAATATACTCACCGGTATCACATGGGATGATTATGAAAATTGCACTGACACCTTACGCTCACTGACAACACTACGGTACGGAACTGCAGTGTGGTTGCGACGGACGCGTTCGGAAGCGCGACACGGCTTTTATAACTATATAATTTGTGTTATGAAATCGTATTTTGGTTATACATAAACTAAAATTGATTGGTATTAAAAAAAAAAAAAAAAGATAAAAGATGTTTATTCAGTAAGTAGGCCGCACGGGCACTTTTACACGTCAAAAATCTACCAGCGCTTCGGAAGAGACCACTGCTGAGAAGAAACGCCGCAAGAAACTCAACAGTAAGTCGTTTTTTAAATATTGCTAATGATATTATACAATAATAAACTTAACCTAGCATTATATATAATAATGAATCTCACATAACACCAAAAATGTATTCATGCGTAGTTGAGCAGGAAAACGTGTCAAAACTCAGAATGGTCACAAAACTAATAAGCAACAGTAATATAAAAAAAAAATATATATAGAAAGTATACAACTTATACTTACCTGTGACGGTGCAAGACCACATGCATAAAAGTTTCGATACATTCTCCTACAGAAACCGTGTCCCCTAGACAATAATACAATATTTACATATTTTTTAAGACTAATTTAAATTATTAAATTATTTAGGTGTTGGCCAAGCATTTTTATCTGTTAGATAGTCTTCGACCCTATAGTAAGCTTTAGACATCAACGACTTTTTCAAGTAAGTTTTAAGTATTGTATATAAACATAAATTTACTGACTGTTTTCTTATTTTGCGACAAAATTCAAAATGTCACGGCATAATGTACTATGCCGTCATAGTGTAGGTACATTTACCTTAAATAGGGGTTGTTTGTAGGTTAAATATAAGAGCCGTTCGCGTCATTATTATTTCCGGATTTATTTTAGTAAAAATCAATTAATCTTTAGCATAGAGCTAAAGATCACAAGCTTTTGCAAGCGATTTCGTCCGTGCTGTACTCATTTATTCCCTCGGTAACTATACTCTATCTTTTAAAATAAAACGCATCCTACGTCCTTCAGATAAACATTTACGAGTATAACATTAGTACCTATTTATGTTAATTATCTAAGCGACGGTTTCACAATTGACAATTAAATTTATCTGCCATTTAAAGTTGACTCTCCTTGTCTTTTTTCAAGAACAAGAAAAAGAAAAGGGGAAATTTAGGTATCAGATATACTTTACTTGTTGATCGTGAAAGCATTTTCTGAAAATCGACCCCCATCGGATAGAAATAGGGGGAGAAGCGGGTAAATAATTCTATATAAATAAATGGTAGATCGACCATAGTGTAGTAAAATGTAGTGCACAGAGGACTGTCGACAAGAAAGAGGTGGCAGGTAGTGGGTCTATGTGGCTTGTGGACGGAGCACCCATGAGTTGATTTTTGTATCCCGACCAATGACTAGGTATACGGCTCACTAGTTTATATTATTATGTTTAAATCTCCCATTACGCATACATTAATTTTAAAACTGTTCATATATCTTCAGTGAGTTTCAATATTTTTTTTAAATACGGATGACTTCAAAAATGGAATAGGTTCTATTTTCCAATGTTTTTTATTATTTAATTTAAATTATATTAACACTGTTTATCAAACTTCGTTTCGGCCCTAGAGAGAGTTCTCTGTATACCGTTCGAAAGAAGGAAGACAACAATAGTTTAAAATTTTCCCTAGGATTAATAGTTTTTATAATAAACAATAGTACATTGTTGCCTAGGCGCGGAAAGTGAGGGTATTCCTGACGAGGTGGTTAGCAGGCCGAGCAACAGCGAGGCCTGCTAAAATACGAGTCAGGAAATCCTCGTTTCCGCCGAGGCATACATAATGCTTTTCTCAAACATGTGAGGAAATAATACAAATACATTTCTAAAAAGCAAGTAATTTAATTTACATTTTTGTTTGCCCTCCACAGCATATAAATTGGTCATAAGTTCGGTTATATTTTTCCTTAGATTTAGCGGGAAGCAGGTTTTGCCTAACCGAGGCAGCTTCAGATTTTAATATAGGCGGTGTGGTACCTATTTCGTCGCTTTCGTCGCTTGAGCTCATTTTTTATAGTAAGTATTTCACACAACCAATAGTTTAATATTCGGTTTCACAATTACCTATATTATGCAGAATGAACGAATGTTACCGACTGTCAATTGTTTTTAAATACTAACCATAGACATTGGAATGCAAATTCAAAAAGAAACACACGCACTGTGCTAAAAAAGCGAGCAGTTACCTTGGCTGTTTGGAATTTTTGTCTTGGTCCTTTTGATTTTGTATGCAAATTGACAGCATTTTTAAGAAATATATGGACATGGACGGAAAGTGTTTTCATATGGTTTTGTTACTCCTAGGAGTAAAATGAGGCTCTTTCCGTCCTTGTGTTTCAATCCGAAAACCGTTTTTTCCGAGCATGTTTGAGAAATAGTACATTGTTGCCTAGGCGCGGAAAGTATGGGTTTTCCTCACGAGGTGGTTAGCAGGCCGAGCAACAGCAAGGCCTGCTAAAATACGAGTCAGGAAATCCTCGTTTCCGCCGAGGCATACATAATGCTTTTCTCAAACATGTGAGGAAATAATACAAATACATTTCTAAAAAGCAAGTAATTTAATTTACATTTTTGTTTGCCCTCCACAGCATAAATTGGTCATAAGTTCGTTTATATTTTTCCTTAGATTTAGCGGGAAGCAGGTTTTGCCTAACCGAGGCAGCTTCAGATTTTAATATAGGCGGTGTGGTACCTATTTCGTCACTTTCGTCGCTTGAGCTCATTTTTTATAGTAAGTATTTCACACAACAAATAGTTTAATATTCGATTTCACAATTATATTATGCAGAATGAACGAATGTTACCGACTGTCAATTGTTTTTAAATACTAACCATAGACATTGGAATGCAAATTCAAAAAGAAACACAAGCACTGTGCTAAAAAAGCGAGCAGTTCCCTAGGCTGTTTGGAATTTTTGTCTTGGTCCTTTTGATTTTGTATGCAAATTGACAGCATTTTTAAGAAATATATGGACATGGACGGAAAGTGTTTTCATATGGTTTTTTTACTCCTAGGAGTAAAATGAGGCTCTTTCCGTCCTTGTGTTTCAATCGGAAAACCGTTTTTTCCGAGCATGTTTGAGAAAAATACATTTCAATACAAATTTGGCCGTGTTTATTTAGGAGGCAAAATCCTTTCAATTCCTATAGTAATTTGCAGGTGTCACAAAAATTAAATGTTCTCAATTCAATACTCATACGTTTTGCAAAATATATTTTTAAAATTTAGTTCATATTCATTTGGAGGCCTTTGCCCAGCAGTGGGACATTCCGGGCTAATAATAATAAAAATAATAATAATAATCATATTCATTTGCAGGTGTGACAAAAATTAAATATCGTCAATTCAATATACATTTTGCAAATATAATTTTTAAAATTTAGTCGTGTTAATAATTAACTTATGCCTCGTTTTCGTGTTTTTTTTAAATTCATAATGTAATTATACAGGGTTTAAGGGACGGCTCACCGAATACTGAAACCATATAGTCCAGTCAGTCAAGACGATTAATTCATTATAATTCCAAAAGTTTTCAAATTTTGATGTAAGGTCGGGAATGGTATTAAAACAAACTATAAAATTTTGCAACCTGTTCTGCGGTCCGGAACATTGTTAAAAATGCAATAAATGATAATTTGCTCAGTTCTTGAGACCAAAATTCCAAAAGTTCTGCAAAGTTGGAGTGGTGTTAAATATATTATTTTACATCACGTGTCAAATTTGCAACCAATTTAAGTGTACGGAACATTTTTTGTTATTAAAAATTAATGTTTTTCTTTATTAAACTGAAGGAAAACGTTCCAAAAGTTCTGCAAATTTGACAGATATATCGGAAAAATATACCGAACGATTGTATAAATTTGCAACCTTTTACGTTGACCGGAACATGTTTATTTATAATTATTTTTAACTCGTGGTCATTTTTTCGAGTAAGGCGGTCTCGGAATAATTACAAAAGTTTTGAAACTTGGTTGCAAACTTCGAAAACATCTATTCTGATGCATTTACAAATTTGCAACCTCATACGCGATCCGGAACTTCATGCAATTTGCAAAAATGTAATTTTTTTATTTTTTCACCTTCAAGAAAATTTCAAAAGTTCTGCAAATCGAGGGGACTGTTTAATTTTGGGTTTAATGTCAGTATTTGAATTTGCAACCATATCCGGAATACGGAAATATTTTTTAATCACATTTGCGCAAAATATTATTTCCGTACACATCGCTGTTATATATTCAGGGCCTAAACTTTGTGCTATACGAAGCCGCCGCGACGTCGTATACCTGCGTTGCTATGGTAACGCGGCCAATGGTCGCGTTGTTATGGTAACAAGGCTACCGTGGCCACGTGGCCGTGGCACACTGCGGACGTACTAACGGTCAGTAGGCTGTGATTTTTCGGTTGGAAAGCGTCTTGTGCTCTCTTTCGGATTTTCTGGTTACAAAGCGTCTTGTGCTCCGTTGCTCCATTTATAGAATTTCCATGATGGACGCAGCGGATGGAAACACGGGAGCCAAGGCCTCACGCCCATTCTTACACTCCAGGATCCAGCACCGAAAGAGTTGCTTGAATTTGTTCAATGCAGATGTGCAAAAGGATGTGGGGCTAGATGCGTCTGCAAAAAAGCAGGGTTGAACTGCTCCGAGGCTTGCCATTTCTGCCATGGGCAATCGTGTGCAAACGCGATAAAGGTGGATCTCACTCAATCCGACGACGAGGATGAAGAGCCAACTAAAGTGGAACAATGGTCTCCCACACAAAAAAATTCAAATGCTCATAATTATTTCTTTTCGGATATGTATTTCTACGAAATTCAAATAAATCAGATTTTCAGTATCTTCAATTACAGATTGTTACATTCAACATGCACTCAAAGTTTTATCGCTAACTTGTAAGGTTTTAACACTTATTAACTGACCTCATATATTGAAAAAAGATATTATTTACGGACAATCTATTCGAAATGTTTTTCCTTAAATGCTTGAATGTAACAATCGTCAGAGTCGACATTTACTTAATTTATATGAGAAATTATAAACGTAATACAGAATTTTTTTCAGGTAGTTTCTTTAGTATTTTTCAGCATGTCTCATCAACAAATTTTTCTACTATTCAATTTTTCATTATCTTTTAAAGGTATTATGGATCCTCCTAGTTCATCTTTCTATTGATGTAAATTCGTCTTTCAAATAAATCAATAATGTACCATTCACATGCTAATGATTGAAATTGTTTGCAACACAATTTTTTTCTAACAGATGTTGGTATAGTACTATTTTTACATGACAGGTGATTATGCCAAAAATAAATTCCGTTGGGCTTATTTAAACCGGACGTAGGATTTTGCCGGTACGTATTTTTTGATTAATAAATCGAATCTGGAGATTAAATACACTGTTACTCACCTACGCATTGTCGTCCATTAATGTTTACTTACCTTTTTTACGAATATTTGATATCCTCATACTTTTTTTCTATACTTTTGAAATTCTTATTATGTCTATTTATTTTTTCGACGGTAATAAAATTAAAAAAGTCGATTTTTGCAAATAACACAAGGTTCCGGGTCTCGTGCGAAGTTGCAAATTTGAATAGTGGTATCGCTCCCAAAATAAGACCATCCGCTCGATTTGCAAAACTTTTGCATTTCTTTCAAGGATAACAAAATGTGAAAACACGATTTTTGCAAAGAACACAAAGTTGCGGATCTCATGCGGGGTTGCAAATTTTAATACTGACATGCACCTCAAAGAAACAATCATTGGCTCGATTTGCAAAACTTTTGCAATTTTTTCGAAAATGAAAAATGCCATAAAGTTAAATTTCCGACATCACACAAGATTCCGGATTGCGTGGATTTGTTAGATCATTCTCCCGAACTCATTATTTCTTCGTAGTAATTTTTCCATTCGCATTTTTCCCCGAACGCGATATTACCAGTCGCCTTTTTTCCTGCGGCAGTTTATATTCACAGGCGTGTTTTTCCGCTTGCGAGTTTTATCCAGTCGCTTCTTTTCCTACCGCCATATTTTCACGGTCGTGTTTTTCCCGTTCCAATTTGTCGAAGATACAGAGTCGACGGAGCTCCGCTACCGCGGAGCTCCTATTTCTGGGTGGTTTGGCCCTCCGGGCCTGATGCAAAACTAACATAACCTAAACCTACCTACGAATTACGATGTAAATACTTTTGGGAAAAGTGCGACTGAGATAGAAATCGAACGGGAAAAAAACCGACTGGGAAAAAAGTCGAACAACAAAAAAAGCGACTGTAATAAAATCGAATGGTGAAAAATAAAATTAGGTAATATCGCGTTCGGGGAAAAATGCGAACGGAATATTTAATACAAATAAATAATGAGTTCGGGAGAATGATTTAACAAACCATTGCGTGAGAGGTTGCAAATTTTAATACTGACATTAATCCCAAAATTAAACAGTCCCCTCGATTTGCAGAACTTTTGAATTTTTTTCGAAAATGAAAAATGCCATAAAGTTAAATTTCCGACATCACACAAGAATCCAGATTGCGTGAGAGGTTGCAAATTCAAATACTGACATTAATCCCAAAATTAAACAGTCCCTTCGATTTGCAGAACTTTTGAAATTTTCTTGAAGGTGAAAAAATAAAAAAAATACATTTTTGCAAATTGCATAAAGTTCCGGATCGCGTATGAGGTTGCAAATTTGTAAATGCATCAGAATAGATGTTTTCGAAGTTTGCAACCAAGTTTCAAAACTTTTGTAATTATTCCGAGACCACCTTACTCGAAAAAATGACCACGAATTAAAAAGAATTATAAATAAACATGTTCCGGTCAACGTAAAAGGTTGCAAATTTATACAATCGTTCGGTATATTTTTCCGATATATCTGTCAAATTTGCAGAACTTTTGGAACGTTTTCCTTCAGTTTAATAAAGAAAAACATTAATTTTTAATAACAAAAAATATTCCGTTGCAAATTTAATACGTGATATGAAATATTATATTGAAAACTTCCCCAAGTTTGCAGAACTTTTGGATTTTTTTTCACGACCATACAGCAAAAATTAATTTAATTGCAATTTTAACAATGTTCCGGACTGCGGACAAGGTTGCAAAATGAGATTTATTGTCGTCCCAATGTACCATTCACTTGACCGAAGTTTGAAAACTTTTGGAATTATAGTTAAATTTTCGATTTCGAATGTCAATAATGACTGGACTAATAGCTTCAGACCATTGTACTGAACTGAAATTCAGTGGAAATTTTCCCGGGAAAACGAAAATTTTCTCGAATACCTCATACGTTTTGCAAAATATATTTTTAAAATTTAGTTCATATTAATTTGCAGGTGTGACAAAAATTAAATATCGTCAATTCAATATACATTTTGCAAATATAATTTTTAAAATTTAGTCATGTTAATAATTAACTTATGCCTCGCTTTCGTGTTTTTTTTTAATTCATAAGGTAATTATACAGGGTGTAAGGGACGGCTCACCGAAAACTGAAACCCTATTAGTCTAATTCAAAAATTGTATTAATAAAAACGCCAGTTAAACAAATTTGCATGCTTAAATATTTTTACGAACGGTTGATAAACCTACATTGGTTACCAGACTAGTTGATTTTAATGATAATTATAATCGATGAACATAAGCTTTATTAATAATTTCAAATTTAGATTTGACCGGACCAAGCTCGCAAACATGTCGTTGCTTCCCAAGAATAGTGACACAAAGCAAAATAGGTTAATTTTGAGTAATTGATACAGATCGCCACCACCGTACCAATACGGCACATTTTAAAGCGATCTGTATCAATTACTCAAAATTAACCTATTTTGCTTTGTGTCACTATTCTTGGGAAGCAACGATGTGTATTATTAAAATTAATATGGATAATTTTAATTATATTATATAATTTTATTTAAATTATTCAGATTGGTATAGAATGTAACAATAATACATTAAAAATTAAATCTAAACGTATTTAAATTTAAATTAAATTATAATAATTTATCCTTGAACAAATCTTGAACATGAAAATGAAAATTCAAGCAGGTTTGTAGCCCTCGATAAATGCCCTGGTGTAAGACCAATTGGCATTGGTGAATGCCTACGCAGAATCTTCTCGAAATGCATAATTCTAGTTACTGGCTCTGAGGTCACTGAAGCTTGTGCTCAATTACAACTCTGCAGTGGTGTAAGTAGCGGCATCGAAGGAGCCATACATGCTATGAATGACCTTTTCATAAAATAATGTAAACCATTTTCTAATTGGGGAATGTTACTTGTTGATGCAAATAACGCTTTCAATGCTGTGAACAGACAACTAGCCCTCTGGCAAGCAAGAATACATTGGCCACATTGTGCACGCTTTTTATATAATACATACAATGGACATGCGGAACTTGTTTTTCGTGATTCGGATATGAGGTTGTACTGGTACACAAGTGTAAATCCCAAGTTTAAAACTCATGTTAATCTCGGCAACAGATAAATAGGGATCGATAATATTTCCTTCATACGAATTAAGTAAGCGACCTCTCGAGAGAATCTAAGAAACATACTTACTGAATAAATGTCTTTATCTTATCTTTATCTTTAAACTAATCTGGCGACTAGACTATTAAAATTGACATCTAGCGAAGGTTACGAGTACCCCTCAAGTCACCTAGATGGCGCTGTTTTATTTATTCATACAACGCATGATAAACATCTGTTGACGATTTAATAATATTCAGACAATAAACAAATTTAATTCGTTTATTTTCATAAAATAAATTTAAGAAAGGAAAGCACAAATTCTTTTGTAGTGAGGCAATATTATTTATTAAAACCTAACAAAGAGTGTCCAGGTAACGGAAGTCGAATAAATAAAAAAGATAGAGATAAATTCAAGGGAAAGTGAGCACTATTTGCTACTCGTTACGTTAGGTTTAACTTTGTACCGAAAGAGTTAAAACTATAAGTGCGGGAAAGTTAGCGCACCGACGCCTGGAAACTCGCGCAGGTAACGCGAAAATTAGGAGATGGAATGCAAACGGAAATGGTCTCTAATAGTGGGTGATACGAATGATTTAGCATTGGTCTATGATGTCTCGAAAGTCTCGTAGTGCGCATGACAAGAAAAGTCTATATAAGGGCTTACGGGAAATGGTAGCGTCTCCTTTTTATACAGACATCGAGGGGGTGAGTGTGGAAATTATCACTGGGTATTTGTATCGTCCATTTTGTCCTGTATTTTAATTATTTTGTGCTCTGTGTTTAATAGGTGTGGATATGTTTGTGTGTCGCTTTATGTAGCGTACAGGTATCGCTACAAGTTAACGAGAATCGCTAGCACGAAGATGGTTTAGCCCTAGTATTAAACAGTGTCTATGGGAATGTGTTATAATATTATGGGTTTGTGTACTTTTGGTTTGTTTTTATAAGTTTATTAACTCTATTTTGTTTTCCAGAACTCTGTAATGGCGCCTTTATTGGTAGCCAAGTACACAGAGCTCCAGGAAGCGTAATATTCGGAAAGGAAAACCTACGCTCACATTTTGGTTATGTTATGAGACCTGAAGGTATCCACAATCAGGAAACGGATGGTTTCATCTCATTAACTGAGTGGGTCTAGAGGGTTCGTGTAACAAGGTCTCTGACGCCTTTATTCGGTTAGTCAGACAACGCTAGTGGTATTCCGTTTACTCTCTTCATAGGAATCCACGTAGACGAATCCGAACCAATTCTGGTAGTGGAGGTGGTACGTGGAATACCTCATTGCGTTGGCCCCCTTATCTATATATTTATATATCGACCACGTTAGGTATTATTTCCACCTGGAAGCCAACTAAAGGTTAGCAATAGCCGGCTGCTGGGTCGTAGGACTACACACAGGAAACTTGGTTTTCCGAAGTCGTTATTATGTTAGGTCTTAGTTGGTCTAGATGGTTATTATTGCACCTGAATAGCCATACATCACTCACACGTTTAACGTAATCGTAAAAGTCGTAGGTATTGGACTTTTAGTTGAACTAAAACAATAGACCGATAGGAAACTAGGGTTATTAGGTAGTTAGAAGTTCTTTCATTACACCGTGAGAGACTTATAAACACGTAACGTGATTAGCTAGACGTATGTTGACAAGGTTTGTTTCACATCGCCGCTGTCGATGACGTAACAATCAAGATTATTGAAGTTGGTAAATATAAACTAGCATTTCAATTTCGGAGACTTAGAAATAAGCTATAAATATTTAGTGGTTATAATTAAGAAACGTCAAATTAGAATTAGGTAGGAATTAGTGTTTGGATAGTGTTTTGTTTGTATTCGGCTAAATTTTACTGGTATGCCTTTGGAGTTTATCTATTATAAAGGTTAAGGTAGACCTCTGTTAGAGCAAGTGGAAATCTAAGTGGACGTTTAGTGGATCACTAGTTGATAAAGGAATGCTAGTTGCCCGAGTGTGTAATAAACAAAACGTCGAAATTGGTACCCTTCAAGTTACAGTAAATTGCCATAATTTGTCCACACCAGGTTGAAGCTAAATAGGGCTGTTGAGATATGTACTGACACATTACTAGGCAACAGGAATTGTATTTGTGGTCGGAAAATAGTTATATTTATTTATAAGGTACTAGGAAAGCAAATAATACGAGGTTTACACAAACTATCTTTTGCATTAGCTAGGTCTAGGATCTGAGTGATACTTACTTACGGGTTGGTCTGTTCTCTTTCAATTCATCGTTAACAGTTAGGGATGTACAGTACAAACCAAAGCTAAGGCTTTCCTGTTACTGGTTAAGGCCGTTCAGAGGGTCACTGTACTTACATGTTTGCTAGATGGTTCCACGGATCCTCCAACATAAATAAGCGATGTGTAGTTTGGGTACATTCCATCTTGTGAGGATGCTATGATAATTAGGGTACTCCAGATAGTGATGCGACCAAAGGGCCACTAGACTAGACCAGTCTATTGAAATAACAAGACACTCGGAAGCTCACTGCACTGATTATGTGTGTTATTCTTAAACTTGATAAATCAATATCAGGTTATAGGGTCATTTGCCCATCTACTAAAACTACCTACTTGGTTAAAGGTTGTGATTGAATTACTGTGGAGCAGTACCCATATGTATGTGAAGTTTACATACTTTATTTATAACTATAATAAGAAAGTTATTTGTCAAGAGATGGCATTTCTGAGAAAGATTAATAATAGCTGTAAATTTAACAGTTTGTACTATGGTTATAGTGCTAAAATTGGCTATGGAAAGTGATTTCATAACTCATGTTCTAGACCTGAGAGTTAAAGGTTAACATACCCATAATTTGGGGTACATTAGGTTTACTGTTGGTGTTTGGTTGAACATTGATAGCTATGATTATGAATTTTAGAGAAAGTCACCTAAGCTTTATTATTAGGAAATAATATAAGATACTAGTTTAACTAAGAGATGTGGTTAAAGAATTTATTTAGAGATCTGGACTGAACTTATGATAATGTTTTGTCTTAATACAAATTCCAGTTGATGAATTTGAATCTAATTAATTATTTCTAAAGGAGTTTGACCCTTGAGTTTGTTTCGGCATATTCTTCTCAATGGGGATCCTCAGGAAATGCTGGTAGAGTCAAAGTATAATATAGACTGGAACGAGTCTACAAGTATTAACACTAATATACTAAGTAATAATAGATATATTAGCGGGCGAGCTCTATAGCAATGGCCGAGAGCAGCAGGACGGGCGGTGGAGGTGCCCACTTTTTACCGCTAATATATATTTATCCTTTTCCCATAGTGAAACAAGTAGTTACTAAACTTGTCTAGTGAAGCAACATAGTTGTTCTATTTTGACTAAATCATTTTAATAGTAATCAAGATCTTCCTAGAGGATCTAATGGCTCAATTTAAGAATAAATTAGGCATTCACTTGGTTACAATTAATTTAAGAGGTAGTTTAGTTTCATAATTTATAACAAGGAGTCCTTTCCCCAAGTATCTCTAAATAATAAGTTTAACCAGTAGGAAGAAGGTACTTAGTCATTAATATAAGAAATAGTAATCTCTTGCTCATTAAAGTACTTAGGTTACTAGTCAGGTTCACAAAGTAGAGTTCGCATTACACTAGACGATCACGAGGCCAAATCACGATGTAGTATGTAGTATTTAGTAGTGCGTAGATATTACGTAGTAGTAGGGTAAGTTAGGTTTTAAATTTAAAGATGATTATGTAGGTAAGACGTCTTTCTTCAGGGGGGGTTGTTACAAGGTTATATAGCAAAGTAGGAGTAACTCAAGGTGACCCTCTCGCGATGCCATTATACGCCCTTGCAACTTTACCGATAATATCTAAACTTAAAATGGAACAGACAACTACCCAGTGTTGGTATGCTGATGATTCTTCCGCCCAAGGTAAGCTTCAAAGCCTTCGTCAATGGTGGGATAAAATTAGAAACATAGGACCTGGATATGGGTACTTCCCCCAAGATAAAAGTTCTTAATCGTTTCTGAAACTGACAAACAAACTGCCCTCCAGATTTTCAAGGGAACTAATGTTACTGTTATAACCGGATCACGCTTTCTTGGCAGCTACATGGGTGAAGGAAAAGAAGACTTTGTAAAAAAGAAAGTTAATAATTGGATATCCACCATTGAGAAACTTACAATTATTTGCAAAGACTCACCTCAAGCTGCCTACACAGCCCTCACTAAAGCAGCTCAATTTCAGTGGTCATTTCTATCGCGAGTCTTAAATTATACCAATGATTTGTTTGAGCCCCTGACTCACTCATTAAATTCCAATTTCTTGCCTACTCTATTGCGAGGTGAGGTCTCACCCACAGAAATAGCCCTTTTTTCTCTACCAATTCATAAAGGTGGTCTAGCAATTTCAGACCCATCTAGGCTGACCAATTTAGATTATGAAACCTCCAAAAAGGGCTGTGCAGCTCTCTCAACTGCTCTAATAGAAAAATGTGACTTAGACCTTGCACAACATAACAAACTTTTGAAAGATGCACGCAATGAAGGTCGTAAAGAGAAGGATATTCTTGATGACAAACTTATGGTCACTGTCCTGGACAAACTTCCAACTACAAAGAAGAGAGCGATTGAACGATCGATTTCTACAAAGATGAAAACAAAATCATCCAATTGGCTCTCTGTCATACCGACAATAAAAGATGACTTTGATCTATCTCCTTTGGAATTCAGAGATGCTCTAGCGATTCGCTACCACCGAACACCTATTTCTATGCCCAAATCATGCGATGGTTGCGGAAATGATGACTTCAATGTTGACCATGCTCTTTGTTGCAAAACAGGCGGCTTAATAGCACGTCGTCATAATGAAGTTAGAGATCTATTTTGTGAACTATGTCAACACGCATGGGGAAACGTAACCAAAGAACCAATTATCTCTGAAGGTGATAGCGGGTTACGTGGAGACTTATCTTGCCGAGGTGTATGGAATTCTCAGAGGGAGGCGTTATTCGATATCCGTGTCGTTGACACCGACGCTCCCTCTTATGTTTCACGCCCTGTCATTTCTGTACTAAAATCTGCTGAATATGAAAAACATAGGAAATATTCTAACGTTTGCGAAATGCGACATGCCACTTTCACACCACTTGTAGCAACAGTTGACGGAGTATTCGCTCCACAAATGTCCGCTTTTGTAAAACATCTTGGAGAAGCTATTGCCGATCGCTGGGATAGATCCCTTAGCTCAGTTATGGGATGGCTAAGATCTCGTATAATTATTTCAATAATCCGGGCCACCAGCATGTGTATTCGAGGTACGCGACATAAATTTAAACCACTTGCTAAATTATTTGGTTTTGATGATGGCGCGGCCTTGCCACGCTGAGCTTGTGTGTCTTATATTATTATTATCTTTATTTTCTGTGTTTTAATTTATTTATTTCAAATTGTAGTAGTACATAATTTAATAAATAAAGGTTGTTATAAATTTTGAAAATGACAAGCAATTATCATTTGCGTCCCTCGTTTCAAAACAATCAACTCCTCGACTCATAATGTTGAAAAGTTCATCTACTTACTTGAAGTAAATTCATAATAAAATTATAGTTAAAAAGTGATTGGCAATTCTACGTGTTTTCTGCAATATAAATTAGATTCTCAGGAAAAATATAAAAGCGTTTCTGAAAATTCAAAGCTGTACTTTCTAGCATACAGCATACTTCCGTTCTAAGGAAAATGTGCTACTTATTCAATGTTCATTACCGTTTTTTTCAATACTCTCGAATCTGCATTTTGTCTCTTTTTAACCGACTGCAAAAATACAGCAGGGTCTCAATTCGTCTTCTTTATCTATGTTCGGGCTATCTCATTGGTCAGCTTATAGGTCTACCAGAATCTCATGAAAAAATGGGAAATTCCATTTTGGGCTTGCAACTCCGGGGTAATATGATTTAAAGGTATGCTATACTTGATTTTCCAACAGTTTATTAAAGGTAGGATATGGTAGACTCAGTCCACGTAAAAGTCTTTAATTATTTGTTTTTTTTCAATTTTCTAGGATAAAATTGACAAAATACCAAAATTACAAAATGCTGACAGCTTGTCTGTACCACGAATCACGCAATGGCAGCCGTCATCGACCAACTCAATATATTATTGCGTACGAGAAATAAGGACAGAAAATAATCGCTCGCTAGCGCATTATAACTTAGTACCGGTCAGACTGCTAACATTCTATTTCTCGTCTCATTATGAAATCAATAATCATGTCTAAAAGTCAGTGGTTTCTCTTTTATTTATAAACTTTTTATTTTGCCTACATTACAGGTTCATTTATCACCATTATATACTCGTATAATTGTCACTTGTCACATAAATTGTCTTTAGTTTAGTTAGTATGTTGTTTAATCTCTGGGTTACAAAAACGTGACTTCCTAAAAATATATGGCATGTAACGTAGTACGTATTACTGAAATAACCATCTTGGTTTACTATAGGTATGAAGATATGTATGTATGTATGTATGCAATGCTTATAAATTTGAAAGAAAGAAAGAAAACTATGTATTTGATTTGTGACATAATTAAAAAGAGCTATTAATCGCTGAAATGAAGTTTATATACAAGTTTCAGGGTTGAAATACATAATGATTGGTGAAACGTATACATTTTAGGGGGCATAGTAGCTCGTAATCTTTTTAAGTACTTACTTAAAGTAAGGCCATCGAGACGAGATAAAGAATGTAAACAAGCTTTCAGGAGTTCAAAACGGTTTCATTTGAAATCGTGTCACTTCGAACGCAATCAAAACAGGAATTAACTTCACAAAATAGCGGCCCTTATTTTGACAACTTCTGTTAATAAAATAAAAAAAATACTTTATTCCCTAGTGATTTATATGGAGCTTTAGTCCAAATGTGCAGAGGCGTCACATTTTAAGAGCATGAGAAGTGAAAAAAGTTTTATAATTCGATTATAATGATTTTTGCATAAACGAAAATTCAGACTAACGATGCATTAGAACAAATGAATTCTAGGATTCCTATTATAGACACATAGACACGAAGCAAACACAAATACTTAATGATTGAGCGCTTCAGTATGGTCAGTCGTGTTTTGCGTTATGACTGCACCCATTAGAGGTAGGTAATGAATGATTTTAATGAGCATTTTGAGCCTAAGAGGCTGGTTAGACGAGAAAAATTTCAAGTGTCAACATACCACTTACCTATGTGGACATTTGCAGTTCATATGCTGTTTTTATTCAATTACGAATAATGTATGTATGTATGTATGTAAACACTTTATTGTACAAAAGAAAAACCAATTAGCAATACAATTAATATAAAAGTAAGGTAAGGTGGGGGAAGATAAAAAAAGGGGAAAGATTAAAAGTCTCACATAACTCCCTAATTGGTTTAATTTTTTTAGTGCTGGTATCATCTATTAAGCCGCCATTTTCGCCAGTGACCGCTCGGAGTAAGTAGACGTGTGTTATGTGCTATTTTGTGAAGGTCGGCATTTCGTGGTGAATTAGTCGATTTTCAATCTTACCCCGTGTTTCATAACTTGATTAATAAGGGGAGTATAAAAGTTCTGACTGACTATTTATGTGTTATTTGAGATTCTATTTTTATTTACTTCTGCTAGGTGTAGCTATTAATCATATGTTGAGATTTACGAGAAGTTTCCATCTTTACCCAGCCAATTTCGCTGGGGTAACATTGAAATAGTAATGTTTCAATCTTCCCCCGTTTTTGAAAGTCATAGAAAAAGACACATATTCTCAAACTTTGCACTTAAAAAAATAATTAACGTAAGGTTTATTTTCTGACCTAATATAACGATACGATAAATAGTAACTAAGAAGTGTTGTGTGAAACTATTGTGTGAAATCAATAATAAATCTGTATTTTTTTGTTTGGAGAGAAATAAAACCTCTTAAAGTTTACTAGAAGTACTTATTTGGATTTCTAATATTATAAATGTAAGTAAGTCTGTGACTAAATTTTCTACACAGATTACTAAGTATTTGGTATATTTTTGTATTTTAAATGTGTCTTAATTTGTTACACTGATTCATATTTATTTTCTAATATTTTACATGTAAGTGGCTTAATTTGTGACAAAATTAGTCATGCTGCAAGAAAATACTTACTTTTTGTATTCATTTCTTTTATAAAATAAATAATTGTTTCCATGCAACTGTTATTTTAATTCTAAACTGATCTTCTTAATATTAAAAAAAATGTGTTTACGTTTTTTTATATGAAGAATATACAATAAAAAGTTTGAGTATCACTGTCGTTTTCCCTGTGAAGCGGGGTAAGAGTAAAATACTTTTTTTTTCAACTGCACTTTTCTTGTTACCTATCAGGAATATTTACGCAAAAATCATCTGTATCTGTTAAGCGTAAGGAATTCTATACAATAACGAGCAACAGTAACCGTTTGCATTCATTTAAAAGACTTTAGACACTATGTCAATCTTACCCCTCGACCATTCCATCTTAACCCGTCAATTTTTTAAACAAAATTTGATTTGATTTTATTATTTTTATATATTAGAATAGGCGTAACCGAGTTTTATCGACATATTACAAAAATATAGCCCTTGCTCATACCTACCAATTTATGCAATTGAAAGGAAGTAAATAGTTTTTATTTTACGAGGGTTTTAACACAACACTATCCATCTCATCAAAAAACCATTCAATCTTACCCCACCTTACCTTATGTACAAAGGCAAACGTATCCCTTTAAGGGATCTCTTCCAGCTAACCCTTGAGAAATATTTACGGTATATGTAAAGTAACTTACCTTAGGTGAACGACGATGTGCGTGGGAAACTACAAATCGTGGTATTTGTATTTATTTTTAGTTTAATCTATTCTGTAGCCATATTTATAACACGCTATAGTAGATTTTTAATATAACTAGGCGAAGCAGTGTGACAACTGAAAAAGTACAAATGTAAGTTACATTAAGGGTAGTGAAGTTTATATCGATATTTAATTAACATGCTCTAACGTCAGAAATAAGTGCAAGACATGGATTGTTGCCGAATCCACATCGCCGTAAAAACTAGGTTTATAATTTACCAGCCCCTAACAAATTTGACTTATTATTCAATTGTAGAATAACTATTAGCTTTTGCCAGCGACCTCACCAGCGTTAAACTCGTAGGATCGGTGCAAGAATTTCATCCAAAACCATACGTGTGTTCTAAATACGTGATTAAAAGACAAACATAAATCCATTCGCATAAACTCTTACAACAATAATTGAGTCACTTGAATTAAATAATAATCTCATCTTGACTGAGACGCCCGTCACAAGAAACGTCAAAATAAACGTCAAGCAATAGATTGTCATTTTTGAGGCGTCTTGAGCCGAGCATTACAGTCTAGATCAGTTTATTAATATGGCCCTACGTCTTTCTAGTTGCAAATTTCATCTTACTTGTAAAAGGAGATAGGTACATTAAATCGCAAGATAATTCTTTACCTACACAATTTTTTTTCTTTGTTTTATATTTTGCCCCCTTTTGAGGTACCTACATAAAGCTCCCCGTTTTTTAGGGTTCCGCAGCCAAAATGGCAAAAACGGCACCCTTATAGTTTCCTTTTTTTCTCTTTTCCCTTCTGAGCACACTGCAGTCGATCCCTCGCGAACGCATCTAGGCCACTGCTTCCATGAACTTGAAAGACAAATACTTACTAAGTAGGTAAAGTCACCAGTGGTCAGCCAGAGACCTGTAGTCAGCCTCTGCCTGTACCTACTTTGTATGAGTGGGAAGAGTACGAAATATATGTTTCCCACTCATCGCACTCATTATAAGGTCGACTACCTGGTCTCTGGCTGACTACTGGTGACTTTACCCTATCTATCGCTACTTCTCAGTTGACTTATGTCGTATATCTCTTTCTCGTTCGTTCGATTATTTATTCATTTAATTATTTAATTAATCTTTATTCCTTTATTAAATATCTACCAGCCGACCAAATAATAAAATAGAAACTAGGTACCACAGTTGGTGCACAGAAAAAATAAACCGGTCAAGTGCGAGTCGAACTCGCGCAACGATTGTTCCATTTTTAGGATAACAACCATTTTAACGACTGATTTTTGTTGCGCACGGTTATGTTATGTAGTTACTTTTTAACTACGGGGTAGGCAAATATTAGGTTTCATTTAAGGAACTAAAATAACTTGACATTGGCGAAATACACCTTACCAGGAGTGCAAGCTTTTAATTAAAATTCGAATTAGAATTAGAAAAACGTCTGCCTTTTCGCAGAACTTTTTTTGGTTGAATTTCATTTGCCAACCAACGTTTCGCCGACAATTCACTTTGACAACTAACGATTACCAAAATTTTATATGACAACTTTTAATTCGCAGAATTATTATAAAGCGTATTATTATAACGCCTTTACACTTTTGGCAGACTCATCATTTGTCAAATCTTCCACTTGGCTTAACAACTCTTGGACGAATAACGTTTAGTTGATGCAACATTTCCCTTTTCATACATTTGGCAGATCCGACTCGGATAGGTTAGGTTAGAGCCTTGACCTTCGAGGTTATTTTTTTTAAATCTGCCCATTAAATAACAAACACAACAAAGTCAAATTAAAAGTACCTACACGGAAAAAAAAGATTCTAGGATATTCTCAACCTAAGACATTATATTATCTCGAAAATATTTTCTCCTGACAGCTTTTTATTTCCTTTATCAAAAATATGATTCTCCACTTAAGAACTTCTCTTCTTAATTTAGAAATACAAAAATGTATTGTTCCAAGAGTACATTCTTAAAAAAAGACAATATGAATATTTTCATTCGAGTAATCCAAATCATTTCGGGGCAATATAATGTATATAATATTTTTTATAAACAAGATAGGTTTTATTTTAGTTTAAAATAGATATCTTCGTTTTAAAACAATTTGTATTTTTACTTGAACCAGTTTTTTATCAAACGGAAATCAGTTTTTTTGAATTGACCAGGTAATTATTTTAAAATAAGAAGTTAATTTTTTAGCATAAAGCGCTTTTAATTTTTCAAATAAATGAATTGAATTATTGATTCAAGAACTTATTTTCTTGCGTTAAGATTTGTATATTTTTGGCACAAAGCGCTTTTAATTCTTAATATAAAATTATTGAACTCTTGATACAAAATCATTGAAATCTTGACTCAAAAATTATTTCTTGGGTAAAGATTTGTAATATTTTGAAGCTCTTGGTTTCAGTTGTTTATATCGTTTTAGAACCAAGCAATATATTTTTCAACAAAGACTTGTACATTTCATTTAAGAATTTGAATCGTGGATATTAATTTAATGTCTATTTCAGTTCAAGATAATTTTTTTTCCTATCAATTGAGACAGTTTTAGGAAAAGACATTTAAATCTTGTGATAATTGATTCAAGTTATGGATCAAACCCGGACAAGTGTCTTTGTTAAAGAACTTCTGATTTTTGATGTAAAATATCCGGTTTCTTAAATCAATAGTTTTGTTCTTTAATTGAAAGAACATTTCTTGACTGTTTCAACCTGTACTTTCTCTGCTCAAGAGAATTGTTATATTTTACGCAAGAGTTCCATTTTCTTCGCTCAAAAAATATTTTGTTAATATAAAGCGATATTTTTTTTATATTTTCGACTAAATCATCAGTTAGAGAACATAAATTGCTTCACATGAGAGATGCAATTTTTTAACTGGTCAAGAATTAATCATTCGATAGTGGTGTGATCTTACTGGTAGGTATCGACTTCGGTATAACTTCTTATTTATGGTCCGTGGACCGAAAAAAAACCTATGTAGCGCTCCAAACAGCAAGGGCGTATTTTATAAAACTATAAGTTACCTACAATGTATGGAATCTGACACCAGTGTTGCCAGATTTAGTTGGCAATAAATTAGTTTAACTGTTAACAATCTAGTGACAGACTTGGCGCCTTTTAATATATTACTATATACTTTTGGTAGAATATATGGACCTTGGCTTATTTTTAACATTTATGGTTTGATGGGATATCATTACTTTTTCCTATGTCATCGATACCCCATACCCCATACTTAATAAGTATATTTTTGTAAAAACATTTTTCAACGAGCTTGGCTTAATTTTTAAATTTCCAAAATATTTTTTTAAAAACAGGGGCACCTTTTATAAATTTACAGGTCTAAACTGACAACACTGCTCAAATGGCTGGTCGTCATTAGTCGAGGTTGTGTCAAATTGAAACTGGTTTTGTTACCTGTAAATTGTAATTTGTAGCTTTATAAAACAGGCCCCAGTTCTAAGTCATCGGGAAGTCCCTAGTTAAGTACTTACACATTTTGATTTATCACGCATTCAATAATAAATCGAATGTAGGTATTTACATTAGGTTACAGACCAATTTAGTTAAAACGCAATCGGAACCTCTCAATTTTAAAACGCCTTTAATAGGTTATGGTTTGGGGCTAAGTCGAAATGATTTAATCGAATGGGTTAGCCGTTCAGCCATTGAAATTCTTGACAAAATGTAATCATTCATCATTTTCTTCCCCTTTTCCCAACTTATTTGGGGTCGGCGCAACATGTCTTTTTGTAAAATGTAATAGTATCTAAAACTAGTCGTTAAATTCCGGCTGAACACCCTTGCAATGGTTTCCAGTCTGGCTTAAAACCCCGTTAGTTACATTACTAAAACAGAGGTAGAAATAAAAACAAACTATTTAAACAGCGGACACGATGTCTCATGCATACGTGTCCAGTGCTTTAAAACTCATCCTTCGATACTGCCAGCTAAATATTGTGTAATTTTCCGATGTTAATTATGGTTTTGGTTTTACATCCATGGTACAACACTACTCTTCGCGACGCGTACGCCATCTTGTTTTATTATTGCGCACTGTGCCGCGCCGCCCCGCCACTCCCGCCAGACTGAAAGCCGAAGCCGAAGTGTCGCGACGCGCTTCCTTGGCAAGCATAAGTTAGGTATAAAATACAATAAAATAAGTGTTGGTAATCGGATTAATCGGCGGCTCCTAATTATTAAAATGGAGGAGTTATTAAAATTATGGAGTACACCAGGGGATGTAATTGAAGCGTTTCAAAGTAAGTACCTACACAATAATGTAATTTCACGCTCGAGTCTGGATTTGTTGTTGCTAATACCCTAGTAAACTAATTATATTGTAAATGTATCGTTTCACGACGTCGGAAGTAGCATAAGTTGGACGTTAAGCCCATACATTTTATGTTAAAAAAGGCGGCGTCGGTTGAATTGTGGCAAACTAAGAACTTCTTATTATGCCTGTTTCGTCGCCATTCTTACGGAGTACATGCACCCGCGAATAGAATTTATGAGGGTAGGCTTCCGAGAGTTGTTTCTTAAGGGCGTCTATATTGAAAAATAGTAGGTACGTACAGCTCAAACTGGCCGCGCGCGTTCTGTGAGTTTTGAATGTAAACGTCCGTAGCGGGCGCCCGCTCCGTGCATCCGCACGTGTTTTAGCGAAGGCCCTAGTTACCTAGCTACGTCGATTCCTGCCCAGCCCCATTAATTGTAGTCCGAGCTTAAATACCGGGTATCAAACTTAACTTCGGACCATCCGTCCATTTTTAGGGACTAACCGTAGCAAGCGCCCAGGCGCGCGCTCCGGGCACTGCGTAGGTATCTAAAGCTAAAAAGAAAGAGCGGAGGGCTTTGATCCGATCCTAGCGCCCGGGTTTCGTCAAATAGAATCCTGTACCAACTTGCTTTCGAGCGCCTCGGTAGCAAAAGGAATGCGCGGAAGTTTGCTGTTTCGTCACGAACAACTTCATGCAAAATTATAATTATATTAATAACACAAGTTCATTGCATACTAAGCCAATTTGAGACTAGGTCAATTTGACTTTATATAATATATAAAAGGCAATATTTCATTAAACTTTTTTTATAGAATTACACAGAGAAGACCGAGAATGGCTATGCACCCACAATGAACCATGGCCAGAGGTTATAGAAAAGTGGAAAGCAACTGCTGAGGCACGCCATGCTCAGGAGTATAGAAACATAGAGGATATGATTGCCCATTGGAGCATCTACAATAACCGAAGGGCAGTGGAACTGGTGGTCAGTATATAATAAAAAAAAATGTGTTGTGTGAATTTGAGGGACTTAAAAAACATATTTAATGGTTTACATTATAAAAATCTGTCAGGTTTTAAGTCTTAGCATGATTTTTGTCCTTTACTAATACTGTGGGATTTAACAACTTTTTGTCACATTTCATGCTTTTTGTTAAATATAGGATGCACCCTAATAAGTTTGATGTGTAGGAACTAAATTGTTAATGGTTGATGGAAATAAGAACTGTCAAATTAAACACCAAAATTAGACACTAATAATAGTAAGCAGCTAATAATAGTTTCTTTTTTAGATTGAAGAGGATTACCCGGAGAAGACAGATTTATTTAAAAACTGGCATGCGTTCTTTAATAAACTGACGACACTCAAAAAAACTGAGATAAGTGCTGACGTCTACAAAGAAAACTTATTTGCGTCATTAAACTACTTGAGCTTGGAAGGTAAGGTGTGCAGTTGTCCGCACCTAACGTCGAGGGTGTGGACAACTGGGAATTATTATGGCTGGACGTTCACACCGCGGACAACTGCGAAAAAAACCCAGCTGTCCGCAGTGCGGACAAAGGCGGACAAAAGGGTGCGGTGCAGACGACTAGAAATACCCGGAAAAACTATTTATATTTTTCTATTGATTGGGTATGTATATGATTATATTGTAACCTTCATATTATTGTGTCAACCTACTTCAAAAAATGTTTTATTAAAAACCACCACTGACATCAAAACCTAAGCTTTCGTTTTATTTATTTCTTACAATTCTCCATGTACCTACATACAATTTTACTAACCTATAGTTATAGTTTTAAAAACTCCTTGACCTGTTATGCGAATGAAAGATATTTCCTGACAAGTATCCAGTAACATGTAAGTACCTAAGGCTAATATGAAGTGGTTATCCACTATCAAATGACCTCCTAAAACCAGTGGTAACGATCTCTAATTTGCTTATATTACTCTTTTTAGGCAACCTTAAATGGTGTTATATATGTAAATTTCAAAATCACCCGCTTCCTATTGGAGAGTTATAAGGTAGTGGGCACAAAACATACATATTTGCTTTAAGGTTACATTTTCTTGGATATAACGTGAAATTCTCAGGAGCATACACGTTACTGACTTTTAAGACGATACATTTTATATGTAAATAAATGACCTCTTAAACCAAGATAATTGTACCCGGAACCAAGATAGGACTTCTTTGAATTAAGATACTTAAATATTTCATTTAAAGATATTCATTTGCTTCGGTTAAAGTCACTCATAATTCAAAATTTCAATGTGAGAAAATATTATCTTAATTTAATTAGGTGAAATTCTTCCAATAAGAATCTTCGTTATTACAATAAGAATCGTTCTTTGGAATGACGATATCAATCGTTCAGGCAAAGTTGACCCAAACTCTTGATCAAAAGGACCGTATTCTTAAAATGATAATATGCATTCTCTTAGATAGAACGAATCATATCCTCACAAGAATTCGATGCGTTTGTCACTTTAAGGAAATATTTCACTAACTTAAATCATGATCCTCTTGAATTAAAATGAAGGACACTTAAAACTAAGATATTTTAGTATCGCTGAAAGATAGGATTGCTTTTACGTGGAAACTATAAAATGTTCATGAAAGATAAATATATGTTTTAAGTCAAGAGTTCATTAAATTCATTTAAAACGATTGATATTACTCCAATGGAATAACATTCTTCTTCCAATAGGGGTTTGCTTTAATCGTATCACAGCTTCTCTTGAAATTATAGAAATTATTTAATAGAAAGCAAATAATATTCTTGATTTAATGAAAGCGTGATCTTCACCTAATAAGTTGTTTTTCGTCTAAACCCATATTAATTTGCCGGAACAATTCTAAAGTCTAAATTTAACGTTACGTTTCTTGACATGACTGAATAAGATTTTCAAATGAGCACATACACTGTTTTCAACTGAGAATATAGGATATCTTAACACAATAGAAAAAGACGAATTAGAATAAGAGTAAATTTTACTTTTATTTAATAAATATTGTCTTGGGTAAAAGAAAACTAAAAATTCTGTATTTAAGAATATGATTCGTTTGATTATATTTAAAACTTTATTGCTTTCCATGGAAGAATTTTGCTTTATTTTAAGAAGTATTTTTTTTCCGTGTACCTACATACTTTGTCATAAAAATAAGTTAGCGGTTGCGCTTACCCACGATGTTACTAAAATTATATCACGTAGTTGCTAAACGAAACGGTACTCAATAAAAAATTTGGTAAACAATAAACAGCCAAATGAATATTATGCCAACTAAAACATTATACAACATGAAAGTAGGCATTTTGAAAAATAACATTATAAAAAATAGACCACATGTTGAGTTGGTAACTGTTAAGTTGGCAAATAAAACAAATACATTTGATAAGTTGGGAAATGAACGTTCGGCGAAATAAATTTACGCGAAACGTGAGTTGGGAAGTGATAATCGGCCATAAAATTTTCTGCGATAAATAAGAGAACCCTTTTAGGAGTTTCTGTTACCTATTGCCACTCGGACTAAACCGGCTTGGGCCATCGTTGAGTTTACTTGTTGTGGGTGGGAAGATGAAATACTGTTTATGCTGTACTCGTACCATTAAATTCTGCCAAAGACTGGTTATCAGATTTCTTTTATGATTTTTAGGTTACCATACTTGATTTAATCGCACTTGATGTTACAAACCTACGTAGGCTTTAAAGCTATAGACCTTCCTTTTTATAGGCTATTAAAAGGAAGGTATGTTTAGGTTATGTTAGTTTTGCAGCAGGCTCGAAGGGCCAAACCGCGCAGAAATAGGGACTCCGCGATAGCGGAGCTCCGTCGACACTTTCAAATTAATTTCTGGAATGGTTAAAATGCGTCCGGGAAAAAAAACCTGTGAAAATACACGACTGTGAAATATTAACATCAGGAAAAAATAAAAATGGAAATTCCGCTGCCAATAAAATTTGATTTTCGGAAATTATGGGCCACACTAAAAAAAAAAGTTTATTTTGTGTAGCCGACAATGACACATTATTTAAGATAAGCCTGTACAAGGTCCTACCACTCGCAAAACAAACCAAAAAGTCGTCCAGTCCATAAATAAATTTAGATCGATCCAACTTCCAAGGCTCCAACGAACTAAATTAAAAAAACCCATTTCAGCTACAAACAATATATTCGTAAGATCACTATTAATTCGTCTTTCATTTATTGCGAGGAATAATATTAAAACGAGACACCCTTACAAGAACTAGACGACTGAGATTAATTTCGATTCGTTTCAGCCTCCAATATAAAAACTCGTTTTATTTTTACGTTAATGAAACACTCTTACAAATCTAGTATCTATATAACTTAATCGGATCGTAATCCTATTTTTAACATTATTATTTATTACAGAAGTTATACTAAAACGTCAATAATATGCTTAGTACCTAAAGAAGCCAAACGGGTCTATTTCAAAGAAATAAACCCCGACAATGGCGATATAATAAAGAAGTTTCAGAGCGATACTTACCTCTAATTTTCATGAAACCTTGCTGAGTCCGATCCTGATTAAACTATAGTTCATTTATTTTAGCATGATACAGAAAGAAATAAAGGTATTTTATTGGGCACGTTACACGCAACATAATAGTTATACAAAAATATTGCTCCAAAACGTCTTTTTTGACTGCTGCTATTTCACAGTAAATATTAAATGAACGTTATAATCTATTGCAGCAGTACTTTAAGTCATATTCGTTAATATTTACATTGCGTTTTTTATTTTTGTTGATTAAATTTACTTAAATTAGAAACGTGGTTAAAAGGATAAAAGACCTAAAGAAGCAGGGGTTACAAACCTGTGTTAACAAAATAACGAAACGTCTAAGCATATAACTCGAGTAAATCAAATACTATCCTGTCACCTGTCAAATATAGCGAACCTAGTGAATTTTAAATTGATCATTAATAACGCCACAGTTTGCATTTTTTGACAGATTGAACGTCACAATGCCCTTATGTGATATGTCTCATGTTATGTTTTTTCATTTTCTCCTGAGTTCGAGAGCGTGAGCGTTGATATTGTTCCATGGGTCAATCAACTTTTCTTTGTAGCTCGTTGCCATGGTGACGTCTCCTGGGTCACTCTTTACAACTATGATTTCAAAGGATATAAGTCCACTAAAAACTGTTTTATTGGCAATTACACACCTATTCTTTTATGGCCTTTCTCCTGAGTGTGCTGGAAGTATAATGTTATAACATTTTTTCTAAGAAACTCTATCACTGTTGTCTCCTGGCTTACGGGACAGAAAAACAACAACAAAAAGTTGATCCACCCCCATAGTTTGTTTTTGTTGTGAGTTGTTTGTTGTTCATTTCCTTGTTAAAGTTGGCAGCTGCTCGTTTAGTCTACATCTCTAATCTCTACCCTACTTGGTAACTCTTTAGCGGAGAAACGATGACACTTCATCCGGAATAGTCAGTCTTAAATTAGGTAAATCAATTAAGTATACATACATACATACATTAAATCACGCCTGTTTCCCAGAGGGGTAGGCAGAGACCACTTCTTTCCACTTGCTACGATCTTGACAAATTTCTTTCGCTTCTTCAACATTCATACATCGAGTCATGCACGCACGTCGGTTTCGGGTACTTAAGATTCGGCCCTTTCCCAGTATTTCTCCGATTTGATTCGAAAAAGTACGCCTAGGGCGGCCCCTTCCGACCCTTCCACTCACTTTCGATCTGTATATCTCTTTCGTCAATCTTCTTTCATCCATCCTTTCCAAATGACCGAACCATCGAAGCATGCCCTTTTCAATCTTAGTCACTACGTCTTCTTTCATTCCACATTTCTCTCTGATTTTTTCATTTCTAACTCTATCAATCAGTTTCACACCACACATACTACGCAAAGAAAACGTAGCAGAACGTAGCAGTTAGAAACCAATATATACATATTCAAATAGTTTTATAGTTAATTTTTTATATAATATCGAGACCCAATGTTTTGTCCAACACAAAAACATTAATGACACATGCACAGATACAATATATTGAGTGCATAGATTCTTATTAATTCTGCCAGCGAGTATTAGAGTTGACGACTACTGGTTCTTTTTCTTCTTTTTTCTCATCCTAAAATAAATGAACTATAGCTTTCTCTAAAAAAAACCGACAGGTGCGGGTTGGGGTCGCACATGAAGGGCTCCGTACCATTATCTATACAACATTAGTCAGTAGCCGTTGCCGTGTCTGTATACCCGGTAAATCCTAAACCCTACGCAACGGACTTTCGGTCTTCACCATCAGTCAGATAATTTTTCACGGAAAGTTTTTATGTATAACTAACTAACTAATAAATAGGGGAGACCTAGGCGGGTTGACACAAAATTTACAATTCAAGTCATTACTGCCTCACTATACGTTTTAGAACTATGAGATATATATCGCTAGAAAGCAAATTTAATACTGAAACAATTGATTTTAGTTGAAGTGGTAATTAGTAGTAATAACTATTTTTAAAAAAACATTTTCTAAATCAAGTCAGTGTGTTTCAACTCTCCTAGTATAGAGGTAAGATGAAACAGTTACCTAGGTAAGTTGACACATTAGATAGATGAAGCATTTAAAAATAAAAAAACGCACATTTAAGTGAATAAAACCTTTTAATGTTAAAGAATCGGCCTTTGTCATCAATCAACAGTACAATATCTTTACTTATAATAGTTTACCTTTAATTATAATTAGTAAGGCACATTGGAAGTAAGTTTATCCTAAATACTTTATCAAATATTAGTCTTTAATGTAGCTAAAACTATTTAATCAGGTAATAAACTTTAACACAATGAAGGAACTTCTTTGAGATCAACAAACAAATAACTTTTGTAACTTAAAATGGTCTTCTCTTTATGACCTTACTTACTAACCTTCTTTGTCGTCTATTCAAGTAGGCATTTTTAACCTAAACTTACTATAATCAGTCGTTTTCTTGTAGGTACCTTATTAATATTTAAATCTTAATTACCTACTAAAATACTTTTAGTCTTCCATCTCACTAAAATTATAATAATATACTTAAACACTTTCTTTGAGATCAATAAACAAATAACTTATTCTTTTTTTTTTCTCTTATTTTTTTCTCTTATTCTTTATGAATCGGTACAAGGAAGAATAATGTATTTAATTGATACGATTTTGCAGCATCGCGGAGACTTTTGCCCCTTATTCCTCGGCAGCCAATTCATAAATTTCCGAACTGGCCGCCTCTATTTGTCTTCCGCACGTAGTTATTTGGCATTCTAAACAAAACAAGAAAAAGTTTAAAAAATTACCGAGGTGAGTTGCAACAAACGAGGTGGGTTGAAACAGGGTGTTTCAACTTACCTCTCCATTGAAAATTGCGGTTCTTATCGCGTCATTGCGATTATAACCTACAAGCCGTTAGTTTACCTAAAATATGAAATATAAATGTAAAACTAACTTAATCATGCTTTTAAAATCATCTACACTCAGCACAAAATCGGATTCTTTACATATAAAGAAACAGTATCGCAAAAATGATAAAAATCGCACAATTTTGACCACCGGCGTCGTATGTACGTGTACTGACAAGTCTACCAGGCCGAGCTCAAGGTTGGAAATGCGTTGTTGCCATACTTCTATTCGCTACAGTTCTCGAGATATTTGCGTTGTGTCAACTTACCTTTGTTGCAACCCACCTAGGTCTTACTGGTTTATGTACGCGTGTAACTGAAAACTCACGTAAACCCAAGCAAAGCGAGGGCAGGTCGTTATCATAATCATAAGTGCTAATGTCAAATACATTTGCGTCTTTTTTCGTATTTTTAACGGTTCTAACGTAAAATTTGGTACTGAGATAGTTAGTAAGCTCAAGATGGAAATGGTACTTTTTATATTAGAAAATTTACAGTTCCGAGGGAACAGCGATAAACTTCTACCCGGACAGAGTCGCGGGTAAAAGCTACAAAAATATATTCCAGCAAAGTAGCCGACTCCTGTTTATGCAGCTACTAAAAGCACGCACTATTCTCTATTAGTATGCAGTGCCGACGCGCGGCGACGTTTATTGCAAGCTCGGTGCTCAAGTGTCATTAAGTATTAATTAGCTTCTGCAGATAACGATGAATATTGACGGCCCTACGGTTCACTTCTAATAACAAACATTAAGATCGAAACTTCTTACTGCTTCCCAATCTTAATCTATTATTCATTCAGAGTGAGACGTCAAACAATTGTGTAAATAAATGAATATGAAATTGCCGGACAGTATGGAACACTAACTGTATTGCTCGACTTCGTCTATAAAGAATGACATATTTATTTGAGAAAAAAAGACTGGAAAACAATCTTAACTAGGATCCTTTCGATTTTATATACAATATGTCCATATTGTTTTTCAAAAGTGATCTCACTTTAAGACATGGACGTCCTCGTGTTTCAATCGGAATACCGTTATTTCCGAGCGTTTTTGAGAAAAATAACTTCTTGTAAAATGGTAGGTTAATCCAACTGAAGTCGGCTTTTGGTTAGAAATATTGTGAGTCGCCGACTTCAGTTGGATTAACCTACCATTTGACAAGAAGTTATTTTTTTGCGTTTTTGAAGGCGTTCTTTTGTTATTATTTTAAAATATATTTTATTTTATACTTTTTAGTGATCATAATAAGCTATTATGCAGTTCCGCTTCTTAGTTGATATGAAACTTTAAGACATTTCAAGCTCGACGCAAGATACGCCGCCGCGGCAAAGTCATAGTTATATTTAAACAATTGAATGTTCTTCGTTATAGTCGCTCAACTATCAAAATCGAGATATCTTATCGCTACTTTTGAAATTGGTACTGTTGAGGAGTTCCAGTAGCCATCTGTGGTCCTCATAATCAGTTCCACTTCACCAAATGATACTTTCGGAATGCAAATGCTGGACTTGTTACTAAAAATACTAAACTCGCTATACCTATGTATGCCTATAATATTTGACGAGTTCTCTCAATTCCTCACGGATCCCTTCATCAGATTCAAATTTGGTGACAATGGTAGGTACCACCGGATCATTGGACCACCTCAAAATTATACCCTAACCAAAATAAATACAGTGGAACATAGAACCTCCTCCGTTTTTAAAGTCGGTTAAAAATTCCTCCACCAAGCATAAACACATTTAAAGGGGGCGTTCAGTTTAAGGTTACACGGTCTCTATACTGTAATATATACGTTGATAAAAAAGTGAATAATTCGCGAAGTTACGCGAATAGACATATTTAACCTAGCGTGTGTTATTGAGATTAAATGAAACTAAGAAGATAGAGAAATTATTACGATTTGTATTTTTGGCACGCACATGGTCAATCATCGTACACATAGATACGGTAATAATTACGGACTAATGAACCGCAAATGTCTACATGTACGGCTAAATAACTTGTGAAGAATTTCGCAACATGCGAAATTGCATGTCAAATAAAAATATCGCTCGGGTCCAATACTTCAAAATTTCACATAATATTTTCTTACTGACCTTTTGCATGTACAAGACCAGAGCCCTGGGAGATCACAACATGTTAATGTTGAATGTATGTAAATAATGTTAGTTTATATCTTGAAAGGTAAAAAAAAAATACTCATACTAATGTATTTATTGAATTACATGTAAACATAGACTTTGTAAGGGCGCTGAAATCGAATCAATAAAATTTACTTTTTTATTATCTATTATTAAATTATTATATACAATTAACTATTTTGGTATTTTTCCGCTGCGAATCTGTGTTTTTGCCGTTTTCATGTCAGGCCCGTAGGTGTGACAGCACTGACAGCGGAATATGTGCTGAATCGTACGTAAACGTTGTTTTTATTATCATAATAGGCTGAACAATTCTTTATTTTATCTTCAAAAAACAAAGCAATTTTATTGAAGTTATCTTATTTCACTTTTGTATTCCAATTAGCGGCGCGAGTGAAAAATAAATCTGTATCTCTCCACCTCTAACTAATGCATACGAAATTTTCCAGTTTCCATATTGATTCATTTTAACTGCAGTAGTTTCTCTTTAATTGCAAAGTTTTAAGGTTATTTCAAGATTGCGTTTTTTGCAATTCTTCGGGATATTGGCTTAAAGATCTTGACCTAAAGGCTAAGTCTTTGAAACTTTTAATAGATGCCCTAATCGGTCATAGATTATATGATTGTAGCTTATGAAAATATGAAAGCTTCCCTGAGAGCCGCAGAATTGGAAATGGGACAAATTATTTTTTTGGTTTATTTTGTTTCGACCAATAACGTTGTTCTTAAAGCTTAACGGGCGTCGTCAGGACTTCACAAATATTTTATTAGAAAATAAAACAAGTCAAAGTTAGTTAATGGAAAATTAGTACCTTTAAGTTTAATACATATTTTTTAGTAGAAAATAGGCTACTACTAAAATGTTATGTATATTTTGTATCTAAATTATAGGTACCCATTGCCAATAGCCAATAGTAGTACCTACCTTCTTTTTAAATAACATGGTACCATCGAAGCTGGTATGATGATGATGATGATGATTGAGAGGAAAGGTGGCCATATCATGCATGGCTAATACTGATCGGCGGATACAAGTACAGTCGGCAACGAAGGTGTTTTTATTTTTATTTACATTTGGGGTCTAAAACAACTATTTCTAAAACCATTCCACGAAGTCGTACAGAATATTTAATTTTATTTCGGGCACCAAAGCCCGTAACTAAAAATTAGGGTGTTCTGTGGAATCCCTAATGAACTTGTTAGGACAAACGCGTCGTTTTTCTGAACTAGCATTTGTGATAAACTGGTTTTTAGCTGAGTCAGACTACTTTTTAAGTTTTAGGATAGAGGAATATTCGGACAAACGATGCATTAGGACAAAATAAATGACGATTAGGGATTTCATAGAGAACCCTCCGACAAATAACTAGTCTTACCATCGAGTGTCAGTCAGTCAGAGTGTACAGGCTAAAAAGGAACAAGAAACAATGAATATAATAGAAAGTATGATGGGCGCGGGCGACGCAAACCCCGAGGGCGTCATTCCTCACCTTCATTTATATTTCTACTAGCTTCCTCTCTTCGCTTCGTTGTATTTATTAGACATATAAACTTTCCGTGAAAAATTATCTAACTGATGGTGAAAACCCCACGAAATTCCATTCAATAGTTTTGAGATCATCGCGAACATTCGTTTATCGGTGGGGGACTTTGTTTTATAATTATGTAGTGTCCGTTTTCGCCTGTACTTTCATGTACTTAATCTTCTCTACTGTTCATCCCTGCCACCCCCGGTGCCTCAAGGAGCGCTTTAACTTTTTTACGTCGGTTCGTTGCTCCCAAAACTGTATCCTAACTGTACCCTCCTCTTCATCTAAATTTACAACAATTCCTTTACATTTCAGGCTGTCCGACTGTGGAACTCCCTGCCTAAATCTTTACCTATCATAAAAAAACTTCTTCATGACCACTTCTTGTCGCAGTCATAGTTGTATTGTCTAGGTTCATTTCTTTCGCTACTTCAAAAAGTAGAATTTCTGTCATGTGGCTGTCATTTTTTTTATGCATGTATTTATTTATAAAATATTATCTGTTAATTTATGCAAGTCATATGTATCTTGTATTTATTTGTATTTTTATATACCTACTTACTTAGTTATTCATTTATTTGTTTTTTTGGTTAATTTTCAGGTTTTTTGTATTCACGTTTAATTACGAATAAGTATAGTTTCTTGTTATTGCTCGCGTGAAGTCTGCACCACCTACTGTAGTTAAGGTTGTCTGCTAGAGGTCGCTAATCAGCGATAAGACCGCCTGTTGTTTACCTGCATTATTTTTAATTGTGCTCTTTCTCTGCTATGTTTTGGTTAGGTGTACAATAAAGTGTTTTGTATTGTATTGTATTGTATTGCCGGTCCTCACGCGTGACAGCGACTGACCACATAGTTGATCCGCATTACTCTGCTAACAAATGGCTCCTAATTTATTGCAGTCAAAGGACATTCGTCGCAAACTCTAACGCTGTTTAAGTACCTATTACTTTATTGGTTTACCGATTTGTTTTTCGCGGAGGAACTGTATTGTAGCTACCAAACAACTTAATTTAACTTCAAAGTTACTCAGAAACATTTAAGAGAAATTTTACGCGTTACTTTTTCAGTTGTGTAGTTATGAATAAAATGAAATATTTAAATAACAAAGAACAATGAATATCTTTAACCTAAAGCCGACTTCAGTTTTACTGAACCATTACCATTTGATACAGTTTTTTTTTGCGTTTTTATGGCGATATTTTGTTATTTTAATAACTTTTTTTGTGATGATAAATGCTGTTATGTAGTCCCACTTCTCAATTAATATCGCAGCAAGCAAAGCCGCGGGGAAGTCATTGTTATATTTAAACGTGCTTCGTCATAGTCCCCCAACCTTCCCTATTAAAATAGGTGCCATTGAGGAGTTCCAGTCTTAATTATCAGTTCCACTTCACCAAATTAACTTTCTGAATGCAAATGCTGGAGTTGTTACTGAAAATACCAAAATCACTAATGTAGGTAAATCCTCACGGATTCCCTCATCAGACACTGACATGGTAGCAATAGGATCACTTCGGGAATATAACCAATCAAACAAAAACAAAAAAACGATCCACAATCATACAAAAAAACATGCAGCTGATGCAGTCGAATTAAGAACTTCCTCCTTTTTTAAGTCGATAAAAAGCATCGCTAAAGAACGACTTAATCGTGATTAAATGACTAAAATTGGGACCATTAATTATTGTGACAATATTAAATATCAAAAACCCCAAAGTTACTTTGAAAACTCAGAAGTTTCCTCAAGTGACCTTTACCGTTAAGTGAATTTGTTCAGTAACAATTACTAGGCTATTAAATTAATAAAGTCAATTTCTACGATACTACCCGGTAAAAGCGTGCCTACAATCAAGAAAACATAATTTAATTTCAACTTGTAACTTTATTAACATGTCATTCCCAAAGCTAAGCGCGCGTCATAAATACGGATGGCTAAACATTCGAGCGTTTCCAACACAAACAAAAGAGCATCGTGCTAGATTTTATTGTTGTTTTCTTAACGACCCCTTAATCATAAGCGGGGTGAGAGATTTAATTTGAGATGCTTGTCGGGGCGCGGGCGGCGCTGAGCCGGAGGCGAGCCACTCGTCGGCTAGCTGGAACCGCCGCGGGACGCCTACCGCGTCACGTCGCCGAAACTCCGAGAGAACAATACCTACACTCGACTAGTGAAAAAAATAGTGCACCCGAACTCTAAACAGTTCCACAGATCAACAACCAAGTGCTTCGAATTTATGAAATAACTTTCAAGACTATTCTACACGAACATTAATTAATTTCCACGCTAAAATGCGTATGCTAATTTACGCCGTATGGATTAGTGATTGTGGTGTTCCAGTGTTTTTTCGTCAATCTTATTTTGTGGAGAACTTCCGTAGCGTTTAATTGGATTTCGCAATGGCTCCCGCCACCATGGGGAAAAAGGATCAACAAGTGTCGGAAAATACGAAAGGGAAAAAACGGGTGAGCAATTTAAACCTTGCATACTACATTTTCATCGGAAAATTCTTAATATGAACGACACAAAATTCAAATTGGCAATACAGCATAATTTGAGCGGGAGTTATTTTGTTCTTAGGTATAGGTAATAGGCGATGGCTTTGCAACCTGTCTGTAATACGCTGGTAAACATCTTAGCCGAATTGTGCAAAATGTGGTTATAGAATTATAAACAAGTCCTAAGAGTTGTTGGTAATTCTGTTGCTCTGCCTACCCCACTCTGGGAACGAAGGCGTGAGTTTATGTATGTATGTGTATGTAGAGGTAATGACTTTTAACAACAAAAAATCAAGAATTTTATTTATTCGCATGTACCTATATCATAGTTTGAGCACTTTTATCACTTATCAGTGACATTTACATTTAAAAAAAGTTTGCATCTCTACATTATTGTATACAAAGTAAAATGTGGTAACTTATTTATTACTTTTATTACATACATACATACATACATAAACTCACGCCTTCATTCCCAGAGTGGGGTAGGCAGAGCTACAGAATTACCAACCACTCTAAAAATTTGTTGATAATTCTGTAACCACATTTTGCACAATTAGGCTAAGATGTTTACCAGTGTATTAGTGACAGGTTGCAAGCCCATCGCCTAACAGTACTGCAAGCCTTTATGCAAACTTTTATTAGTTGTAGTTATAATATAAATACATATGTATATTGATGAATTTGTACAAGGTTATTATATTAACATTGCGAGTGCATGTTTACAGTTTTTTGGCACACAAATTAAATAAATAATAATGCAACACATATTTTTTTTTATTAATATAGGAATTATACAAGAAGCTCCGATAATCTGAGTAATTGTAACAACCTAATAACATAACAACAGATATAAGAAATGCGAACTACAAAACATGCATCTTTCAAGCGTAAGTACGTATATTCATGAAAAACCGGTCAAATATGAGTCTTACTCGCAGACCGTGGGTTCCGTGCCGCGGCAGAGTAGGCATTATATTCCGAATTACCGAGAGCCAAACTTACACTTGTTAGTATTTGTTGTTTTTTTACAGTGTTTGAACTATTTCATACCAAATTTGACGCTTGTTTGTTTTACCGTTCTTACAATACAACAAAAATAACAATATGTGAATAAAAAAGTTTATTGTTTGGGGACCCCTTTATTATTTCACTTTTTTATATTTGTTAGTAAAACCATCGTATTTATTAAAACATAGCTATACTGAAAAAAAAACAATCCGCTATCTATTACGATTCAAAAGATCAGCGGTTTAAGTTAGGACGGACGGACGGACGGACAGCGGAAGAATATTAACAGGGTCCCGTTGGGCTCCCTTCGGGAACGGAATCATAAAAACGTAGTAATTGCATGAAGTACCTATATATAATTGTATTTATACATACTTACTTAGTTAATGGTTTTATTTATCTTTTATTTCTTATTAAACACATAAAAGTCGTTTTTTAACTTATTCAAAAACATAATTTATTGCCGCCGTGTGGTTGCCGGCTTAGAATTGTGCCACTCCATGTCTTCCCGTGGAAGTCGTAAGAAGCAGTTAGGCGATGGGCTTGCTACCTGTCACTAATATACACTGTTAAACATCTTAGCCTAATTGTGCAAATTACGTTTACAGAGTTATCAACAAGTTTTTAGAGTTGTTGGTAATTCTGTAGCTCTGCCTACCCCTCTCTGGGAATGAAGGCGTGAAGGTATGTATGTATGCATGTATAATTTATTGCTGAACAATACACTAAAGCTATATAAACTTAATAGCAATAAGCTTAACCAAGTAATTCATTTATATTATAACTAGTGTAACCCACGACGAAGTCGTTTATCGCTATTCCCACGGGAACTGTATAGTTATCTCGGTAAACTTTACACAAACTACCCCGGGACTCGAGCTATAACATTTTTTATTTAGAAAATCGTAACAGACATAGCACTAGAGTTGTAACTTATATAACATGAATTAATAGTATGGATGATCATCGGCAACCAGCCTCATCAAAATTAATAATACTAGATTATAAACCGAGAGGAGTCCTGAGTGCAGCGAGAGATTCAAGCTCACCCAAGAAGAAAACAGCTTTATCCCAAGGGAAAATACTCTAGTTTTCTCACCTTTTGTTTGTTTTGCGGTTATGGTTTGTAGTGGCCGGTTCCATTTTCAAATAAGTTCTTTTTGCTGTAGGTTTCTATGGTACAATTTTTCATACGAATTCAAATCTACATAATTATTAACCAGCAGGTTATAATGACTTACTTTAAGTGAGGTTTGCATGATATATAATTGGGCAATTTCGAGCATATGGTGTGAAAACATTTTTGTTATCAATAAGTAGAGCCTAATTAATACTACCCCGACATCATGGTTCTAGGAAATGTTCCTATCATACCGACGCATGTTTTTATTTATTTGTTGGAATCACTTTCTTGAAAACTGCTTTGATAATTTTAATTAAAAAAACGGAACCGGGGATATCTGGCCCAAAAACCGATCCGTAACATCTTTGGAAAAAAGTCTTTGAGCCATGTTACTCTCGCTCTCATGCGTAGGTACTTTTCAATATCACCAATCAGCAAAGGAAAGTTAATTATAGATATATTATAGCATTCAAACTGTCACAGAATGGAAAGGCCCACTGGGCAAACGCAAGAAAGGGAGACCGTACGCGCGCTGGGAAGATGACATCAAAACAATAGCAGGACCAAAATGGCGTCAGATAGCCGAAGACCGAGAAAAATGGAAATCCTTGGAAGAGGCCTTCACCTGAGGGGGGTTCCTGATATAAGAAGGAAACAAAATTTTTATATACAGTAAAACTACTCAATCAATTTATTTTATTTTTTAATCGGGAAATAAAGGGCTTTTTTATTTTATTTTATTTATTATATTATAGCATTCATAGCCAGCTTATAAGGACCGGCGCACATTTAACGAGGCGAAGACCAAAGTTTTTTTTTATCTAATACCAACGAATATTAGTAGCAGGATCAAAAAAATATTTGCGCATCCACACCAGCGCTATTAAAAAGTCAGTTATGATTTGGCAGTAAAATGCTTTGCGCTACGCCTCGTCTTATGTACGCGGCCCTTAAGGTCCCAGAGGTTATAGAGTTCGATAAAAAAATCCACCAGCGCTTCATAAGAGACCACTGCTGAGAAGAAACGCCGCTAGAAACTTAACAGGCAGTCGTTTTTTTAAATATTGCTTATATAATAATAAACTTAACCTAGCATTATATAAAACAATGAATCTCACATAAAACAAAAAATAAATACATTCATGCGCAGTTGAGCAGGAAAATGTGTCAAAACTCACAAGAACTACCTAGTAGTAGTAGTATTAAAAAAAAAAAAAATTTTTTTTAAATCACACTCACCTATCACCGTGCAAGACAACCCACACAAAAAGCCTCGACACATTCTCCCACAGAAACCGTGTCCCCAGACAATAAACAATGTTTTCAAGCGCTTATTTCAATTCCATACACTTTGATAGTTTTCGAAAATCGTTTACAATAGTATTTATTTACTTTGACCTTACGATGGCATTGTCTATGTGTAATAACAAAGAAATGTTCTTGATAACATTTCTTTGTTATTCTAGGCTAAACGAAGTTTCTTAAAGTTAAACTTTCAGAACTAGTCTTTTTTTTGTGCAGTTCCAATGGATAATTCTAATAGAGTGTTCAATCCACATGGATAAAGTCAAACGTTATATTAGGGCGTGTGCTTGTCTTTATATATTGAAAGCAAAATATAATTTTCTTACATAGTTGTCAAAATCTCCAGTTAACGTTTCTGTTTTCTATCGACTCGAAATGTATGGAGTTGACTTAAGCGGTCAATCCTCAATCCTAAATAAGTATATTGTCGATTTTGGGAAAACGCTATGTTAGCGTTATGCATCTTGACAAGGCCCCCAGGGGTCGTAACCAAGATGCATAACCATGACCTCAAGGGATATTTCGTGGGTTACGAAAAACCTCTAGGTCAACTGCCATCTCATACATTTTGATTGATAGAAAAGACAAACGTTAGTAGCGTTTGGTTTGTATCTTTACTAGGACCCCAGGCGTAGCGGTCGCAGTGATCGATTGCCTTACTTTGTAGTTTTGTATAAACATTAAATATTCGTAAACAATAGATTATTGTCGAGGCTGGAAAGTTTTAAGGTTTTGTACTTACTTCAAAACATATTTAAAATAGAAAGTTAAAATAATAATAATAAACGAAGAAAGCTCAGACGCGAAATTTATCATTTTGCCACATTAAACATTATTTACTTAACAAACAAACAATAATATTTGTTGATTATTTTAAAAGTTTCTGTAACTAGGTTTTCTCTTTTCGGCTTTGCCCTTTGTTATAAGTAGGTATTATAGTAGATTGCCTAATACTTTAAAGTCAGTGGTTAATTAATTAGTAGTTATATCAACTAATGGTTAAAATGATAACAAAATGTTAAATCTGACCAATATGTGCGTTACATTTTCGTTTCCATGTTTTAATTTTAACCATTTGTAAATTTGATTCAAATGAAGGTCAATATTGGTGTGTCTTCACTAATATTATAATATAAAGATGAAAGATTTGTTTGTTTGTTTGCATTGGATAGGCTCCGAAAGTCCTGGACCGATTTGAAAAAATCTTTCTCCCTGACGAACATAGGCTATGTATGTATTTATGTTCCTGCGCGGACGGAGTCGCGGGCAACAGCTTTTCATAATAATTGCATGTAATGGTAGCACTTAAATCGGCTATGTTTCCTAAATATTAATCCTACGTCTCTTACATATACTATACTAGCTTCTGCTCGCGACTTCGTCCGCGTAGATTTCGATCATCGTTATTCCCCCGGGAGCTTTAAATTTTTCCGGGATGAAATTTAGCCAATGTATTCATCCAGGGTATAAACTATCTCCATTTCAAATTTCAGCCGTTGCAGCGTGAAGGGGTAACAAACTAACGCACACACACACAAACTTTCACTGTAATATTAGTGGGATTATAGCTTCCAACAGCCAGTACGAATCCATCGATACCCATTTTTTTTAAATCCAAAGAAATACACATACATACAACAATCACTCGCTCTGACTCCTGGTGACGCAGTCAGGTAAAAAAAAGGCCTCAATCAGACTTTGGGAGCACATTTAAGTCTGGATTCGCATCGCAAGGGCACCTCCGTGTGACTTTAAACATAGGCGTAAATAAATAATATGCGAGATGGCGACAAACATTTTATGCACAAACATCGTTAGGTGTCACAAATCAAAATAAGTACCTGGTTAATAGCGACATTACATTACCGTACTTGGGTACTCGATTGTTTTCTTAATAGGATATAAACACGCACTTCTGAGAAAGTAACTATCGACATAATAGTATTTTATATGTTATATTATAGGTATACATAATGTTTACTTTCTTAAAGGCTACAAACAAATGAAAGCACATCTTAGAATTCGATTTATTTATTTCATGATACCTACTGACAAGTTACAGTTGCATTGCACACGTGCCAATTAAAAAAAAAAAATGTGATCGTCAAAAGACACAAACAAAATACTAACTGAGGGCGGATTCGACAAACCTGGAATAAGACTTACTCCAAGATTAGTCTATACAAATTCGGTGTTTAATCTAGGTATAAGACCTTATTCCAGTTTGGTGGAATCCGCCCTAAGTGTACAAATTATACATGTATACGATAAAAATGTTTTACACGGATCAACGTCAAAAATTTATGATTATGCCTTGATAATGAAGCTTTTTTAAAATTCATCTTTACTTACGAAACGCATATACTTACGAAGAAGAAATAACCATTTTACTTTGTAATATAGAAAGCAATAAGCACACGCATTTATGGCGTGTAACACGATAAGTAAACAATTCCAATGAATTTCCAATAAAGTGAAGTGTTCAGCTTAAATGCATCCTAATAAATAATAGACGACACTGCTCGGCGCGGTGTAAGGCACGACGGTAAAATATGGAGATGTTTTTGTAAACGTGAGACCCGAGGCTCGATAAAATACAGATAAATTCACGCTCGCAGATATGCAAACTGCAACAATAATGCTCAATACGAAAATTTCCCATAAAAATGCAAGTTTATCTCCTACCTCTGGAAATCGGCATTGCGTCGGTGAATGTAAATGTACGGGCGATCGGTGCGTTATCAATGGCTTAACTTTCTTGTGTCGTTAAGATATTTTGCCTCTCAGCGAAGTATAAAAATAAAATCGTGTATTTATTCCAAAAGCAATATCGAACAAATTGTACCTACTTATTACTTTATATTCGGTTAAAAAATGGTACTAGGCTTCAGATTATTATTATACGTAATATCGTCATCGCTTCACTACCTACAGTAAAAATAAAAAACTCGTGAGTGGAATTAAATTACACGCTAAAACTGGAATGATGTTACTGATATTCAATTTATACCGTGTAAGAGAGAAGATTAGCATTAGTAGTGTCAGTTTATAACGTTGATCCTTATAAGTAACACAACTCCCTTTTTATTCGCAGCGTCGTTATTTTGCATCCCGTTCCATAAACAAAGGTCCTTTGTATAAAGTGGCATTCATTACCAAGGAACCGCTCGCTTAGTAGCTAATTATAAAATAATTATATGTGGTCTTATTTGTTACATAAAACCTTATCGTTTCTTTCTTGGAACCGAAATTACTAAAACCCGGGTTCGCTATCTATCGATAACAGCAAACAATACGTAGGTAAGTTAACTTACTCGATAATTATTGGACGTATAATGGTTATTTAAATTTAGTTTACAATAACAACAGTTTTGACCTCTGTCCTAGGCGGCGATATCCGGAAATTGTAACGAAATTTTAAAATTTTATTGGAATAGAGCGATAGGAGCTCATTTAACACTATTTTATTGCAGCGAGGCGCTAATGATGGCATCTGCATGGAAAGCTCTGTTGAAGACCAACACTGTTTGATGACATGTTTACACAGTTAAATATCGGCACACTTCCTCAAATACACTTCAATTTGAAATCAGGGATGAAAACTAGTTAATTACCGGGCTGTGTACTGAAAACGTGGATATTAAAAAAATACTTATCACTTTCTTTTTCACGGTTAGAAAATTAGACGTTGTGACCGAGTTTTAAATCTCATGTCTCGTCAAATCTCAGGCACGCACGTTCAAAGTGATTTTTTTGGAGCGAAGCAAACGAAGTGAGCGAGGCTCCATTCTTCCCCTATTCGGATTTTCGTTTGTCCGCATATCTACTCCTCCCAAACTATTAGCGATATTTGGGTCAAATTTAGCCATAGATAATTAAGTTTTTTTTTTTAATTGAGAATCGGACATACCTCGGAGGAATAATTACCGAGACTCTGTTCCCATAGACTTAAAATAGTCTCCGACACCGTAGGTATAAACAAAACTTAACTGCGATATAGTTACGGGCGGAAAGATCGATCTATAAGGCTACCTTTTTGTGATTTTAGCTACCCATCCCCATATAAGATTACCAAGTGGTTAAAACGCCTGTGGCTTTTACCGCACGGGAGCCATTCACTGAAATTAACCCGAATTAAATAAGCTACCCTTCGCGCTATAGAAGTACGCGCCGTCTTTGTTGGATTTCGATAACGAAATTCTCAGAGTCGGTTTTCAATAAGTTTCGAGGTTGCGCGGCTATATGACTGAAGAAGGGATACAAGGAGAAAATATCTAAACATAAGCTCTCGGAATTACATACATACATACATACCTTCACGCCTTCATTCCCAGATTGGGGTAGGCAGAGCTACAGAATTACTAACAACTCTACAAACTTGTTGATAACTCTGTAACCACAATTTGCACAATTAGGCTAAGATGTTTAACAGTGTATATTAGTGACAGGTAGCAAGCCCATCGCCTAACAGTACTACAAGCCTTTATTCCCTTAGTCGCCTCTTACGACTTCCACGGGAAGACATGGAGTGGCACAATTCTAAGCCGGCAACCACACGGCTCTCGGAATTAAATACTTAAAACCCCTTCCACACGATACAATTTGATTGCCAATCAGATTTGCCAACTGAATTGCACACGTACCTCTGAAAACCGCCAATTTTAGTTTTATTTCCTTGCTTCTGATGAATGGATGGAATAATAAACTGATCTCGACTGTAATCCTAATCTCAAGATGCGTCAAAAATTACAGTTTTCTATGCCTTGATGTATCTTGTGACGGACATCTTAACCAAGATGAGTTTATTAATACGGCCCTGTCCAAAAAGTCAGCAAATATACAATCTAGTCGAGCGGATCGACCTTCGATTTTACACTCCTATCCACACTACACAATTCGATTGCCAACCTAGTCAAATTGGTCGTAAAAGTGTATCGTGTGGTAGAGTTTTAAGTAGTGAAACATCTGAAAAGACAGTAATTCTGCGTTTAAGAAAGTTCTCCCGAGTAGAGCCGCAAACGCACCAAGAACGAAGGTGGCGCGTGATGCGCGTTTTTCATACTTAAAACGCCTCCGCCACGCTTTTTGGGGTTCTGTGGTCAACAAGGAATCCTTATAGTTAGACCATGTCCGTCAGTCCGTCGGTACGTGGTTTAACTTAGAGACTTGGTATTCACAGCAATAATTTGGCATCGTTAAACATAGGTATACATTACGCCCAGAAAATGGTAAAGTGATATGAAAAGAGCATTTTTTCGGGTACATGTAAAGCAAAGGTACTTTTTTGTTAACATTACTGTACAAGAATAAAAAAGGAATACAACAGACAGGCAATATACAGAGGCGAAGTTATCCCTTTAAGGGATTTCTTCCAGATAACCCTTCCTTGTTGTATTATATCATCGAACGAGGTATTTTTAGATTCATTAACGGTGATAATGAACTCGCAAGGCGTAATTTTCGCTCGTGTTGTTTTTTTAGTTTTTTGTGTTTGTACTTTTGTAGTAACGGCTTCGGAACCCTACACTGAGCATGGTCCGAGATGCTCTTGCCTGGTTTTAGCATAGAAACGCGCCGCACTGCACCGCCTCCGCTCTAGTGCGTTTGCGGCTTTAAAGTTAGAATATAAAGACGAAGTATTTCATGGATTCGTGATTGAAACCTTGAAAATACAAAGGTCTTTATTTGGAATTTGAACAGGGACCCTATTCTACTCGGGCACAGTATTCGGGCTATATCTAATTGCTTTTGACTGTTAACCTATTGTCAACGTTATGATAGCTCTATTGACTTGACAGTAATGGCGGTCGAGTAAAAACAATATCAAACAAACAAACAAACAACAAACAATTATTATTATTATTTAGGCTCCTGGGCCTCCATTGAACATGGCAAAAACCATATCGTGTTTGAGCTGTTATCGTATTGTCACCGTTTTGATAGCTCTTATTTACTTGACAGACTTGAACATTAATGGGGGCTGACGTCATAACAATACCTTAACACATAACTACGATATCGTTTTTAGAGTTCCGTAGTCAAACTAGGAACCCTTATAGTTTCGCCATGTCTGTCCGTCCGTCCGTCCGCAGCCCAGCTCAGAGACTATTAGTACTAGAAAACTGTTATTTGACATGAATATACATATTAGTCATACCAACAAAGTGGTAAAATAAAATCTTTTTTTTTGTGTAGGTACACGTAACGTGGGGATGTATTTCTTTTACGGTATCGTTGGATAGGTCTTTCAAAATTATTGCGGGTTTGTCTAAACAATTATTCGATTAAGGGCTCCGTATATAAAATATTAAGGTTTAAAGCGCTATTTGTTGTTAGAGTTAGAGAGTCAAGTGTCCCCTCCCCCTCCCGCCTCCCCCCCCCCCCTACAGCCATAACTACATTTACATAAAAATCTGAAAAATATCTTCAACGAAACCGCATATAACAAATTTTAAAGGAAAACTATCACGGCTGAGTAGACATGCTTAATTCCTGAGACGGGCGACTAAAGTGTTTATACCTTCTAAAATCGCCTAAGACATCACCAAATAACTTTAAATAGACAATTAAATAAATAAATAAATAAATATCAGGGGACAATGTCACACCAATTGACCTAGTCCCAAACTAAGCTCTAGGCTTGTACTATGGGTACAAGGCAACGATATAAATACTTATATAGAGAAATATATACTTAAATACATAGAAAACATCCTTGACTCAGAAACAAATATTCGCGCTCATCACATAAATATCTGCCCTTACCGGGATTTGAACCCAGGACCGCTAGCTTCATAGGCAGGGTCACTACCAACTAGGCCAGCGCGTCGTCTCAAGTAGTACATACTTGTTGTTTTTTAAGATAGTTTTTTGTGAAGTAGGGCTTCAGAGCCCTACACTGAGCATGGTCAGATATGCTCTTGTCCGGTTATCTTGCCGGGTTAGAATAGTGCCACTTCATGTCTTCCCGTGGATGTCGTAAGAGGCGATTAAGGGAATATAGGCTTGCAGTAATATTAGGCGATGGGCTTGCAACCTGTCACTAATACGCTGGTAAACATCTTAGCCTATGTGTGCTAAATGTGGTTACTGACTTATCAACAAGTTTTAAAGTTGTTGAATAATTCTGTAGCTCTGCCTACCCCACTCTGGGATGACAGGCGTGAAGGTATGTACGTATGTATTAGGGATCAAGACACTATTTTTCTGCATGCATGAAAGAAGTTTCCTAGTGGATTTGTCTTATAACTGATCGATATTTATACAACACTGACAACTGACTAGACATTACACGGCATAATAAATAAATAATATCCCCGTAAATACCTAATGACAAACGTTAATTTGAAATTCTTTCCCACGCAAACAATAAACTAAGTTATATTATTTAACGCTGATTTATTCTATATAGCTTAAACTCTGCCCACACAAAGTCGATAGATAATTTGCCATGGGGTGGAGTTTCGAATGAGTTACGAGTGTTCGATCGAGGTTCGATCGAATATTTAGAGTGTAAAGGGTCCCACAGAGTCAGACAGAGTCGGCCCACGAATTCATATGATAGCATATGGGACCCTTCACATTAAAAAAAAATACCTAAAGATTTCCGACACGCGTTTTTTTCCGAACTGCATGTGACCTGTTCGTCTGTAGGACCCTATGGTCTATTCCGACTAGTTACGTTGTTAGTTCCATTGATGTAACTAGATGGACTTTTTATTCCTAGTAGTTACATTCAACGAAGATGGATTCCGTAACGCAACTACATGGACTTTTTTTCCAAGTAGTTACATTAATAATACTTATATTAAATATTATTAGATCAAATGATCATTATTTAACTGCGTTTTTTTTAATTTCCCGCCATAAGGAACACGACTCGCTTTATAAAAGCATTTTTTTAATATTGGCAAAGAAATTGAAAATAAGTACCTTCTATACGATTGCATTCGTTTTATATAAATTAATTATAAGTATTATTAATGTAACTACTTGGAAAAAAAAGTCCATGTAGTTCCATTACGGAATCCATCTTCGTTGAATGTAACTACTAGGAATAAAAAGTCCATCTAGTTACATCAATGGAACTAACAATGTAACTAGTCGGAATAGACCGACCCTATGATTAAGGGTTAAGTGACTGAGTGGGACCTTAAATTGATTAAAACGGCCAACGACACACAACAAGATTTTTTGCTGCTGTGGAGGTGTGTGTAAAAGTAGTTCTGCTGTAAACATGGTTTTGAACACAATTTGCACTAGCTACGTTAACCCAATACCTACTTCAATCATATGCAGCACCACGTTAATCTGTGACTCTATTCGTAGCACGAACATTTCAATCACATGCACGCTTTCAAATCGCCTTTACTATTCGAATACGTGTTAAATTCACTATTATATTACCGATATACCTGTCATTATGTGTTTAGAATAGAATAGAATAGAATCCTTTATTTCAGGTCGACAGACCCATAACATTTGTTAGTAACAGAGGTACTTAGACTATGTTAGTACTACTACCTAATACATTTAACTTATTTATTTATTTAATATATGTAAAAATTGGTTTGACTTGTCCTAACCAGTTAATCAAAATCGGACAGTCAAACCTGCCAGCTATCATTCTCAGGATACTGTTGGGGCTTTTCCTGACGCGATCCATGTGTGATGCAATTTTCTTACGCATGATCGCCAGGAAGCCGTCTGTGCGCGACTCCGTAAACATACCTGAGGCGCTGCACCACCTCGGCAGGCCCAGCAGTATCCTGAAAGCGTTGTTGTATTGCACGCGAAGGGCGTTATAAGCTCGTTTCGTATACTTAACCCACAGGCTGCTCGAGTAAAAGGATTGACTATAGGCTTTAAATAGCGCAACTTTAACCTCATTTGAACATCTCGCAAACCTGCGGGCCAGCATATTGCTTCTCACTGATAACGCCCTACGCTCCCTTTCAATATCTTGATCATCACACAGGTCGTCAGTGATTATGTGACCAAGATATTTAAAACTATGCACAGTTTTAAGTATAGTGCCCCCAAGAGTGACCGGAGGTACGTAGTAGGGCTTTATTTTACCTGCTTTGAACACCATCAACTCACTCTTGGTAGCACTGTAAACTAGACCATGGTATTTCGCATACTCTTCACACCTGCCCACAAGCTGTCTCAGTGCACCCACGGACGGACTCAGCAGCACCATGTCATCAGCATAACTAATATTATTGAGACATGTGTCTTCAATATGACATCCCGCATGCATGCCGCTGAGCTCGCCCAATAGGTCATTCACATACCAGTTAAACAGCTTAGGTGAGGTTAGGCCACCCTGCCTCACTCCACATTCTAGCCTATACTCCTCAGACAGTATGTCAGCCCATCTCACCTGATTCGATTGATTGCTATACCAATATTTAAAGATATTGATGCAATCAACCGGAACGTCTGCTTCCCCCAGCTTTTGCCACAGGATCTGATAATTAAGTCTGTCGAAAGCCTTTGACAGGTCCAGGAAGCAGGCGTAAATCGGTGTCTTCCTAGCCGTATAATACCCGACAGTGTGCTTGAGACTCAGAATGGCGCTTTCAGTCGACAGGCCCGCTCTAAACCCGAACTGAGTGTCACGGATATTGAGTCTTTCGAGTATAGTATCAAGCAGACTGTCGAGTACTTTAGCGGCTGTCGTGGCCAACGAGATAGGGCGATAATTTCCTTTATCCGATAGGTCGCCAGTCTTGTTTTTCGCTACGGGTATAACAACGGTTTTCATAAATGCCGCAGGTAAGTATGAATGACCCATACACACGTTCAGGAACATGGACAGCACCCGCGGCAAGTGATCGCCCGCGTACTTAAAATGTTCGATACTCAGGCCATCATGACCAGGTGATTTACCTCTTTGCATTTTTCTTATTACATTTGCTACATTTATGGAGGTAAAATGCACGTCACGCTGGTTTCCGATAACCCCAGTAGTGGGCGCTGCCCATGACTCCGTCGGTGTGTCAGGTATTAAAGATTTTACCGTGAAATGTTCCCTGAATACCTCAGCAATCTCCCTATGCTCAGATTTACCCCCGACACTCACTGGTAGGCTAGGTCTTACGTTAAAACTTTTGGTCATCTTCCAGAACTCGTTGAACCTTTTATTGTGATAAGCCATGGCAAGTTTGTCCATTTTTAGCTGGTCCTGTCGGTCTTGGCACCACTTTAGTTTGCTTTTAAATAATCGTCTACTGCTGTTCATCATTTCGAACACCCTACCCTGACGAGGTTTTCCGGCATTTTCCCAGATGAGAAAGTTTAACCTAGCCTCCCTGTGAGGTCCCGCAACAAATTTGTTCCAGCCGGCAATATAACCACCCTTTTTTCGCTTTTTATGCCTATATGTCTCCTTCGAAGCGCTTGTAAGAGCGGTTATAATGTCGCTGTACAATCTGTCCAGAATGCTATGGTGATCACGATTACTACACGTTCCATCACAACAGTTGCGCAGCTCAGCCGGAAAGTCAATCTTTTTTAACAGACTGTTGCATATGTCACGATACGCATCTATTTGCTCAATTTGTCGCTCACCCCACAGCACTCCGTTACCAATAGCGTTACAAATTTTATTATACACCGGTTTTAATACATCCATGTTACATTCAATGATCAAGGGGTAGTGATCCGACCATAAAACGTCATACTTAACAGCTACGCTACGGATTGTATTCCACGCACTCTCAGTCACTAGGCAATGGTCTAACCACCTTCGACATCCATGAGCATCACTGACGTACGTAAATGTATCCGAATCTCGGCCCAGCTTCTCGACATCCGCACATACCCACTGCTGATCAGAACAGAAATTTATAAGTTCATCATAAAAGGGTTCGTTTGGATGCGAGTTAAAGTCTCCCATCAGAAACACCGCTTGCACGTCCGTGATTTCCATAACTATCGAAGACAATGTACCCATACATTCGGTAAATATACACATATTTTCAGATGAATCCGTTGGCCTATATATACTACACACTATAAATGATTTCCCCTGTGATTCGATGTTTAGCGTGAATCGTGTTAGCAAATGCGATAGGATAGATTTTCAACTTATTCAAGAATTATTGATTTTTTATTTTATATTTTATCAATAGGGTCAGTGCCCCCTTATGTTTTCTGAGGGAAGATACCTTTGGGAAGGAAGGGACCACTTTGGGAACGTATGCTAGTCTTTGATAATAGTCAGAAAACCTCCATGAGGGCTAAAACGACAGATATTCTTTGAGTTCCGCAGTAGCACCCTACAAACGTGGATCAATGTCTTCAGCAATGAAGTTACCACTGTCGATTAGATATCTTCAAATAATTAATAGATGGCATTCGATTTATTAACTTAAGGACTGATTGATACACGTAGGTGAATCGATTGAGTGTGAATCATTTGGCAATCGAATTGACGTTTTAATGGAATGACGTAGCCCCGCAATTGATAACAATTCATTATGTGCTAAGGTAGTAAAATAAAATACCGTTTCTAGATTTTACACTGCTGATTACAGTAAAAATATATTTGGATTTTTTTATGCAGTACTTTTTTTATATTTAGGAAAAACAGTAAAAAAGTTGGATTGTGAATGTTAGGAATACGCTTATAAGTGCCCTTAGTCCATTTATTACCAAAGGAATTGAAAAAAATATGCAACTGTCATGTTCATTTTTTATCTGTCTGACGAAAGAAACTCAAAGCAGATGCAAAGCAGTAAACGCAAAATAGTTTATTTATTTTAATGGCGTCTACAAATTATGTAATTAATTAAATTACGCAAAATAACAAATTTGTGAACGATCGGCAGCGAATGATTGACAAGTGAGTGACATGACATGACAGTCAGTTCTGTTTCTGTTTAAAGTTACTTTTTACCCGACTGCGTCAGAAGGAGGGTTATGTTTTTCGAGCGTATGTATGTATGTATGTATGTATGTATGTATGTATGTATGTCTATTTCTGGGCACGCTCTGCAGCCTAAACGGCTTGACCGATTTTAACATACTAGGTGTCATTCGATTCGTCTTAATTGCCGAAGTGACATAGGGTATATTATAATATTTCAAAATGGCGTCTGAAAAAAAAAGAGGGGGTTTTAAAAAAATAAAAAATTGTTTATTATAGCAATATGGGTCTCAAATGAAAGCTAGTAAATAGCCCATTCCAAATATATATACATTATAATACTTTGATGCTACCATTTAGACAGGGAAATCAAAAAGGACGTTAATTGTTAAGTAATAAATATTTCTTGTTGAGCTGTAAACGCCTACAATATAAACCATTAAGAAAGTAGTGTAATAATTAATAATTCACGAATACCTACTACATACTTGATTAATGCACATTGATGTTATAGTATAAATTGCTGGCTAATACCTACCTAATGCGCCATCCTGCCTACGCATGGACAGTTTATTTAAGTAAAGATACACGGAATAGGTAACCTCAATGTAGGTGCTTAGTCTAGTACCCAGGTACACGTATGACGTACTGACCGTTGAGGAACTAAATTGTTAGAGATTAAGAGAAGTTTAGTTGATTTATACCTACTTCAATTTCTCGGCCTAAGTAGGTATCTACAATCTGTTCGATCGGCCTCCATCTAACCAAAATCCAAATGAACGAATCTTACGTTACTACTGGGGATCGATTTTTGAATGCACGATGCTTCTTTTGCTAAAAGGAGAGTTCCGCTTGTAATTTGTTACTTATAGCTTCGTGACATTAAAAAATCGAGCTCCAGAGCTAATTTAACGTTTGGTTATATTAATAAAACCACTATTTTATTAATAAAAACTAAAAAATGTGAAATAAACGAAATTATTTAAATAAAAACAAAAAACCCGACTGCAGTAAAAAAAAAACAACTGTAAAGCGAGAAACAAGCTATATAATCCATAGGTAAATACTTATAATGTACCATGCAATGATTTTTTGTTTGATACCTCGTTAACAAGTAATGCAATTTATACCAATATACATACAACTTGAATAGTGGAAAAGGTATTGCAGGCGGGGACAAGCAATGAATTATAAAATGTACTTAAGTATTTTCTTGAAACAAAAAACATTTGGATTAATAGCTTTTCCCCGCCTGGAAAACCTTTTCCACTATTCAAGTTGTATGTATATTGGTATAAATTGCATTACTTGTTAACGAGGTATCAAACAAAAAATCATTTAGTGGTACATTATAAGTATTTACCTATCGATTATATAGCTTGTTTCTCGCTTTACAGTTGTTTTTTTTTACTGCAGTCGGGTTTTTTGTTTTTACTTAAATAATTTATTTTAAACATTAGGCAGCATGATTTCACTGGCACCCCTCTCCCTAAGCCAAAAGGAATCTCAACAACTAAAACAGATTCGATTGTATCCCGTTGTTATAGAGTCTGCCACGTGTTTCGTAGATGTCGCTAATCAGCCTTAACGTTTGCAAAAAAACTTGTGCAATTATTCCAAGGGATCGATCGACTTCATAGAATATTCTTTATTTGATGTTTGGGAAAGGCCTATGTGTAGTGTAGCCGTGGAGGTTTTTCTGCTGGAATGATGACGTAATGATAGCTTGCTAAGGATAATGTAAGAATTTTCGTAGAGTAAAAGTTTTCTTTCTACGACCTACCCAATGGTACTACGAATACCCCATATATTGAACTACACCTAATTTTTTCACATCGGAAAAAAATATCTAAATATTGATACACCTGTATGATATGTAGGTAATCCTTACTTTTGGCAACGTAACAGTTTATCTAAAAGTGCCAACATTAGGAGATAAAGTTTGTACTGATGTAACTAAAGCGTATTAAGCGTTATTGTTGGGCTTTATGTAATCAGGATAAAGGCTATAATAGCTTAACGGTGACCTTTATGTACCATATGTTATTGCAATCAGTGTTGTAGCATTCCGTAGTTTTTTCCATTTACAGCTTGCGTTAGTGCTTGCGGTCATTACTCGTATACACGAGAATGCTGTTACAATGTTAAGGTGTGATACTACATTACTACTCGTATATTTATTTGATGAGTATTTCTGTAGGTAGGTATTTGTAATACAATCATACTGTTTTAAATTATGTTTAAACTTTTACATTGTACAGTACAATTAAAAATGTGGGTAAGTATTCAAAATGATGTTAATTTTTAGAATTCCGCGGTCAACAAGAAACCCTTACAGTTTCGCCATGTCTGTCTGTCCGTCCGTCTGGCCACGGTTTAACTCAGATACTCTAGATAAAGCTATAATTTGGCTTAGTTATATTATATATTGGTTTCCTCCTGTGTATGTAAAGCAAAGGTAAAATAAGTAGGTATTTTGACACTATTACATCAAGCGAGATATCACAGCTATGGACTGTATTGGTTCCTGAGATACTTTGCTTATCTTTGTGCATTGCCTCAGGCTTCATTCCCAAAGGATATATTCGCCTTTCAATCATACTCATATACTTACAAATACACGTCCAAAATTTATTTTATTTCTACTTGGATATCTAGTTCACTGGGTATGCATATTACTTCTTCGTATGTTTTTGTTTGGTTGTACTTAAGTTTTCTTTTAAGTCAGATTGTTATTTTTTACTAGTAGGTAGGTACTACTTCGCTAAAGGTATTAATTAATGTTTATATTTCAATCATATTCAACTTTGAGTTAACATTCAAAAACTCTTGTTTCGAAACAATTTATAGATTTACATGACAGATTTAATTCAGTATCTTTTAGATGATTTGTACGAGCGATCGTTATTAAATTTCACTTTCTTAATTTTATCAAAGGCCAAGTCAAACAATGTGATGTATACGATGCTGACAACGACTTAAATTTCGTTACTTTACAATTACCTAATTGCTTAAATTAATTCCATCTCTCTCGGTGTTCCATCGGTCTCTCTCTACAGTACTTAAATTGTGTCGTACAGTTTCTTGTAAACAATATAATGTTGTAAGAAATATCGTTTTCTCGATACCCAGGTCGCTTTGTCTACCACATATAAATCATATTGACCCCGAGGTCGAAATAATTCAATACCTCTCTCTTCGAAAAATTATCTTGTTAACAGTCCTCGCAACTTATAAGCCTGACTTTTGGGTATAAATCACACAAATTGGTTTTGATTATCTATATTTAAATACGATTTAACTTCCTGCTTCGTAGCCACCGTACGTTGATCGATGATAGTAAATTAATCTATGATAGAGCCTGTCCAGTGTCCATTAATAATCAGTTATGGCTAAGTGCCACAATTATAATGATTTTGTCACAAGACTGATGACTTTTTAGACACGTATACACGTACATGCTTCGGTCGGCGATTATAATAATATATCGTAATTCGACTCTAGCACATTAAAAGCCCACACTACAATGTTCTTCTCCCATCTCATGTGACGCATCATGGCAGGGGCTGGGAGCGTGTTGGCGTCACCATGTTAAAAGCGCATGTTCAGACGTCGTTTATCAGGGTTACAACGGCTACACACCATATTATAGAGTTGAGACTCGGCGCAGAGACAAGCTCGCAGTGAAGACGCTGCGTGGCGTTATCTCCGGTTTTATCTGAAGAACGTGACCCCACTATCTGCCGCGCGCGCCGCCCGCCCATCTCCGACTTCTCGGCCAACTCAAATAAATATACTCAAGTGTATATTACGGAACGAAAGCCATTAATTTAGAAATGCCGATCTGTCGCTCGATTGTTTACAGCGCACGAGCCGGACCACCTTGTCCGTGTTATTAATTGATCGAGTGATTCCGATAAGCTTTATCCTGTTCGTAAACGATCTTGAAGGATACGAGTTAAAAAAATAAATCGGAACCCCTCCTCTCTAAAAATAAAACGCAAGTATTCTAGAGCATTAAATAAACGATCGATTCCAATTGTTTTATTGCCAAGAAATAAAAAATGACTGTGAGTACCTTCATTAATTTATTTTTTATAAAGGCGTGGTTTTATTAATTCGCTAAATTGAATAAATTTTCAAGAGCTCTTTGTACGAGTCTTATTTAATTTTCCTTGTTGTTAATCCTTACAGTTTAACTTTATGAATATGTTCGTTATATTCGTTGCAGCACATAATTAAACAACATCATAGTGCCAATTAAAAACTATATTTTACCCGCATAGTTTACCGCATTTGATAAAGTATTAGAATTAGGTACCCTAGGATCTACCTAGACACATACCTAAGTGAGTGGAACTGATAATAAGCGGATAATCAGTGTGCCCGTGGCCAGTTAAAATATTATTAATACTTAACCATGGTACCGTATGTTGTTGGCGGTATGCTACAGTTACCTTTCATAAATCTATATAGTGTAAGAACAAAAGACTTACACGTGAAGTTATAATTGCTAGCGTTTGGAACCTTGTTCCATGAATAGCAAGTTGAAATTATTCAAAAAGTACCCAGTGCCAATTAAGAATGTTGAAAACGCAAAAGGTACTAAGTTATTTCTACATATATTTAGTGTAAAACCAAGTCGGTCCCCGCCGTCTGTCTGTCCGTCTGTCCCTCTGTATGTATTATAAGATCTTTCAAATTACTCAACGCATTTTAATGCGGTTTTCATCAATACATAGAGTGATTTAAGAGAAAGGTTTTTGATTATAATACATTTGAAAGAGTATGTATGTAAACTCTTTATTGCACATAAACAATTACAAGACATGTTTGCATCAATATAAATAATGTACATAGGCGAACTTATCCCATATGGGATCTCTTCCAGTTAACCTTGGAGTAGAATGAGCAAGGACAATGCCGAAGGATAGACAAATTAACAAAATTTCAGGAAATAACAAATAGTACATACAACAGAGAAATAGGAAGAAAATAAAATATCTTCCTTAATAAGATACATACCTAAACATAGAAATAATATAATATACAATATAATACTACCACACATACGTAAACAGCAGTTAAAACCTACAACAGAAGGATCAACACTCAGGCTCATCCTGTCCTTCCGTGTCCTTCAAGAGTCCTTCCGTGTGTTGATATCACCATTAAAAGAGTAAACCCTAAATAGAGCGCAGCATATTCAAAATTGTATGTTTGTACTTACTTAATTTATACATCGTCGACGCGGTTAGGCCAGTTGGTAATTGGTAGTGGTCCGTCTACGAAGCTAGCGACTACGGGTTTGTTTCCTGGTAAGGACAAATATCTGTGCGATAAGCACGAGTGTTTGTTCCTGAGTCTTGAATATTTTATATCTTTGTTTCTATTTCTCTTATTAGGTGCGTAGGTATGTTCATTGTTATCTAGTAGGTACCCATATTACAGTCGACTACGAAGAGATGTATATGTATTCACTATTTCACCTTATGCATTGTAATAAGGTTCAAAATTGGATACCTACATCTGTTGTTTTGTAGTCGACTGTACATGACTAGAGCTCAGTTTAGGGCAAGGTCAATTTGTGAGTACGTATGTATGTATGTACGTAAACACTTTATTATGCACTAGCTGTTCCCGTGCCTTGGTTGGGTAATAAATATATTTTTTGGATTAATATATAGCCTATGACACTCACAAATGACGTGGCTTTCTATTGGTAAAATAATTTTCAAAATCGGATCAGTAGATACAGAGATTACCCCCTACAACGTCACAAACTGTACCTCTTAATATTAGAAAAGTAAAACCAGAACAATACAATTAATATAAAAAATTGTACAAAGACAAACTTACACTTTAAGGGATCTCTTCCAGCTAACCCTTGAGAGATATTTACCATAATAAGAGACCATATTTACCATGAAGAGAGATAGTCCCTTTTAATAAATAATAATACTTAACATTCGCTTTTATAAAGCTCATCAAACCAAGGTAAAGAAAGGATATCGCAGGTAATTTGCGTGTAGACCATGATTGGATAAGCGGACCACAATAAATAAATGGAGTGATAGTAAAGTGACGTGCAGACACCGGACATGCGCCGAGGGTCCCGGCGCGGGCGCAGCACGTGGGGGCCGCACACGAATACCGACAAATTAGATTAACCACACCGAAAGGTGTCTAGATATGCATTGGGGGTACCGTTTTTTTAATAGCTTTTTATTGTTTTTTGTATTATTGACTTGATTCTTTTTCTTTTTGCTCTTTACATACATATCTTCACGCCCGTAATCCCAGAGCGGGGTAGGCAGAGCCACAGAATTACCTACCTACAATTTCAAAAAGTTATTGATAATGCAGCAACCACACTGCGCAAACAGGCCAAGATGTTTACCAGCGTATTAGTGACAGGTTGCAAGCCCATCGCCTAACAGTAAAGCCTATATTCCCTTAGTCACCTCTTACGACATCCACGGGAAGACATGGAGTGGCACTATTCTAACCCGGCAACCACACGGTAAATAATAATGCTAGCTAATATTTTGCAAAGTTCACAGAAGAAGTCTACTCCTAAAAATATTTATTGGTTGAACAGACATTGTAAAAATATGATATGTCCTCCAAATAATGGTGGCAGTCAACGGTGTTCATACACAAAACTCTCGGTCAATCGACTTACATTAATTGACAACATTAAAAAAAAAAAGCATTATTGTTTTTTCGCGTTTATAATAGGTGGTTAAAAATTAGACTACCCGTATCTCGGTTTTTCTTTATTTAACTTAAATTCGTCGTTGATAAATTTATTAAAGAAATAGTCATTAGAAAGACCGTATATACAAAGTTAGGAATATTGATGTCGTGATCTTAGCATGATATAAAATAGTAGTAGGTAATTCTGTAGCTCTGCCTACCCCACTTTGGGAATGAAGGCGTGAGTTTATGTATGTATGTATGTATAAAATTAATCCAAATGTTTAATCCAAAAGCTATTAATCCAAATGTTTTTTGTTTCAAGAAAATACTTAAGTACATTTTATAATTCATTGCTTGTCCCCGCCTGCAATACCTTTTCCACTATTCAAGTTGTATGTATATTGGTATAAATTGCATTACTTGTTAACGAGGTATCAAACAAAAAATCATTGCATGGTACATTATAAGTATTTACCTATCGATTATATAGCTTGTTTCTCGCTTTACAGTTGTTTTTTTTACTGCAGTCGGGTTTTTTGTTTTTATTTAAATAATTTAGTTTATTTCACATTTTTTAGTTTTTATTAATAAAATAGTGGTTTTATTAATATAACCAAACGTTAAATTAGCTCTGGAGCTCGATTTTTTAATGTCACGAAGCTATAAGTAACAAATTACAAGCGGAACTCTCCTTTTAGCAAAAGAAGCATCGTGCATTCCAAAATCGATCCCCAGTAGTAACGTAAGATTCGTTCATTTGGTTAGATGGAGGCCGATCGAACAGATTGTAGATACCTACTTAGGCCGAGAAATTGAAGTAGGTATAAATCAACTAAACTTCTCTTAATCTCTAACAATTTAGTTCCTCAACGGTCAGTACGTCATACGTGTACCTGGGTACTAGACTAAGCACCTACATTGAGGTTACCTATTCCGTGTATCTTTACTTAAATAAACTGTCCATGCGTAGGCAGGATGGCGCATTAGGTAGGTATTAGCCAGCAATTTATACTATAACATCAATGTGCATTAATCAAGTATGTAGTAGGTATTCGTGAATTATTAATTATTACACTACTTTCTTAATGGTTTATATTGTAGGCGTTTACAGCTCAACAAGAAATATTTATTACTTAACAATTAACGTCCTTTTTGATTTCCCTGTCTAAATGGTAGCATCAAAGTATTATAATGTATATATATTTGGAATGGGCTATTTACTAGCTTTCATTTGAGACCCATATTGCTATAATAAACAATTTTTTATATTTTTTTAAAACCCCCTCTTTTTTTTTGCAGACGCCATTTTGAAATATTATATACCCTATGTCACTTCGGCAATTAAGACGAATCGAATGACACCTAGTATGTTAAAATCGGTCAAGCCGTTTAGGCTGCAGAGCGTGCCCAGAAATAGACATACATACATACATACATACATACATACATACATACATACGCTCGAAAAACATAACCCTCCTTCTGACGCAGTCGGGTAAAAACAATACTTAATCATTTTGTATCCTATATAATTTTCTGTTATGTGTTGATCGAAATTCGAAATCACTACTTACATAAATTATAGGAAGCGTTGTTTTATTCGGAACAAATTAATAAATAAAATAGAAAATATCGTAGGCAGGGTATGATAATTTAAATAAAGGTTTTTATTGAAGTTTTCGGTGACTAAGCGTGCGTCTTAACGAATAGAGAAATGTAAGAAGATATAAAGTAAAACGAATGTAACTAAAGAGTACTTACAGTAAGCCTGTTCAATTGTTACTTCAGTCTATAAAATAATTAAGTTTTTTTTTTCCCATTTCCTATTAACAAAACTATCAGACAGACGTGGGCAAACTATATATATTCGTATAGTAGTATAACACTAATTAGTGTTACTGCGGAACCTTCTACTTCAATAACTAAGCGTGTTATCTTCCATATTTTGCCCTTTTCATTTCTTTTGTCGTTTGACCTACTTTGCCTATATAATACTGTCTTGAACGTCATTATTTTGATATCTTCTTGAAATAAATACTTATGATCTATTATTACTTGATGTTTTGGTATGTATTTGTCGACCGAGAACTCCTTTATCACTTTGACGTCGCGTGGCCTGGTTGGTTTGTGACCCTGCCTACGAAGGTAGCGGTCCTGGCTTCAAATCCCGGTAAGGGTAGATATTTGTGTGATGAACGCGAATATACTTGTGGGAGGACCTTGTGCAGGGTCCGTCCGAGTTGGTACCACCATCTTAACCATTAACCTACCGCCAAGCAACAGTGTTCGCATTGTTGTGTTCAGGTTTGGGGATAAGACAGCCGGTGAAATGACTAGCATAGAGGCATTCCATCTTAGTCCTCAGGGTTGGCAGTGCATTTGCAGTCTTAGGATTGCGGTCTTGTGAATGCGAATGTCTATGGGTCACAGATTCACTTACCATCAGGTGGTATGTGTGCTCGTTTGCCTTCTCTATGACATAAAGAAAGAAGAAAGAATATTTGTTCCTGAGTCATGGATGTTTTCTATGTATTCAAATATATAAAAGTATTGATGTCGTTGTCTAGTACCCATAGTACAAGTCTAGAGCTTAGTTTGGGACTAGGGCAATTGTGCCCTGATATTTATTTATTAGTTTATTTATTTATACATATTTTCTTAACGTATTAACTATTAAGTACCTAACCTACATAAGTCGATGTCGACCTTTCCTCGAGCATGACACCCATCCGCGTCTTTCATTGCCGTGACAGAATGCCGCGATGCCGTGGCGTCATAATTATTTTCACTAACGATTTCATCGAACATGTTTAGTAAATGAATATCGTATTTTGAAATTGTATCTTTACGGTTGTAGTCTGTTTTACAGTGTTTTACAGATATGATACATATTTGTTTATTACTAAAGTTCGATCTGGGATGCAGGTGCAGCGATTGGCGTCCAATTTACCTACGCTGGATGCCGCTGACGCATTGCTTTAAGTCTTATATCATGTCAAAATAAAATAGGTTCTATCGAGTAGAACAGAGCCCAAGCCCAGTTCAATTGCCAATTTTTTTTATTATCTTTAGTAAAAGTTGTAGTATGGAGAAGTACTTAAGTATTGTGTTTTGAGTCAAATGATAAACCCGCAGATAATTTAACTTTAGCAAGTACAATAAAAACTTAGGTATGCCTTATGCATTGTTTTTCGTAGTTTAAGTATAATGGTATTAACCGTATACGTGTCTTCAATTATCCAACTGAGAAATTATGAAATTGAATGATCTGTCCAAACCAGCTAAATCTGTGCGACTGTGCCCACAAGCAAAAACCGGCCCCGCCCGTAAAAGCTGGCTTTTATTTATCATTCCATGCGCAATAAAATTATAAACAATGTTTGGATCGTATAACCCATGCGTAAAAGTGGAAATGGCTTATAATTTCGCGGAGTGGATGTTTCTTCGGTGTTGTATCGCGCAAAAATAGCCAATATCGACGTCGGCGTTAAGTGCTAGACGACAGTCGAATAAACAGTGCGGCCGGCTCAAGGGCGCTCGCGTTATGTGGCCACGGCAACATCCCACGCCACGCCGCCGCTTGCGACCGCGTCCGCTGGCCGCTAGCCGGGGTACACGGGGCCCGGCACCCCTACAGGAATAGCCAAGATGCAAAAGCTGCTAATATTTTTCTTTTCTATCCCTCAAAATGTATGGGATAGTTTTCTCGTGCGTTACGATAAACCACGTGGTCAACTGCCGTTACATTCAATTTGACCGATAGAATCGAAAAACGTAAGTGTAGCGTTTGTATCTCTTGTCAAGGGCCTCATTGCAGGGGCTGCTTGACGCTATATCGAAAACGATCCTCGAAAACTGACAAAGTGTATGGAACTGACATAATTGATTGACACGACCGCCTCGCAGCTTACTGCAACCCTATACATTTTCGTTAACGATAACGATCTCGCCACGCATCTCGACTAGGGCCTCTGCTCGTTAGCGCGAGCGAACACAACACAATCAACTCCATGAATAGCCATACGCGATTCACAAATTCATTAATTGGGTGAGGATTCTGCGACACCCAGCGAATGCTAATGATTATAGTCCTCCCGTAAAAACGAGTTATCATAAACATTTTAAAAGCGCTCGTTAACACGTGCTCGGGACGCCCGGTGTCGTCGACACAGTTTCAGCCTCTACTAAGTTATATCTACCCAAAGTCGTTACCCTGATAGCGCGGTGAACGACCGTCCTTTGTCACGCATAAGCTTCCTCTTCACCAAGACAATGGTCTTCTAGAAATATGTAAGTGCTATAACTAGCTCTCGGTAACGAATCGTGTCATCCAGATCGATAAAGTCGAAAACAAGTTCAACATCCGAGTCACCCTGACCCGACACAGAGACAAATAGGTGCCGTGACACTCGAAAGTATTTAAGTTCGTAATTAAAGGTTCTTGAGGTGCTGCATCCAACCTGACAGTAAATACCAAGTAATGTGTTAGTAGGATAACTTTTATTATAAAATGATAGTATTTTACTTCTCTCGGCCAGGGTTATAGTGCTTTGTCGTTTTATGAGAGAATTGAATAGCACCAAATTTGCGCAAAGATTCCACGCATTTATTTCACCACTAGTCATGAAAACCTTTACCAAACAGCCCCCAGCAAACTCCTACTAATAAAATGACTTATTCACCAAGACTTCCACGAGACTGAACTTCTTCTGTCCGTGATAAAAATAAGTGTCGTGTGTAGGTTAGGTACCTATATTACATTTATCCAACAATTATTATTATTAAAGTATTTATCTACACACGCGTAAACATCACACACACACTCTAGAGTGAGATTAGTTCATGGAAATATTTAAGGTAAATAAGAAAATTATAATAAGTCCCACTGTATTGCATCTACTTCTTGTAAGGTTTCATTTATGCAATAAATATTTTCATTTTCATTTTCGTTTAGTCCTCTTTTGTTTAGGACGATGGTAGCTCCAATTACAAATCATCATTTTACATAAAGTAATAGGTATGCATTCTTGAGTAGCCCCGTGATTCCTCGAAATTCGTTTATCTGAACCATATTAATGTAAAAAAAGCACGCGGCGTGTCTTGATTTGGAATGTGTTTACTAAAATCTCACTCTAAATATGTTCACATATTTTTTATTAGTTGTTTGTTAGGTAATAAAGGCATCGTGACTGACATATAAATTTTGTTGTGTCATTTCTTCACAAAAGTCGTCAATGTCGTAACGTAACACCCTAATATTTATAATTTATGAGGATATATTTCCATGGTATTTACATTTACAGTTACCAACATTTAAGGTAAGTATACCACTCCTATTTAGTGCCTTCGTCTATCCTCCTCTAGACACTGGTCACAAATTAAGCTCTGAGGTTTTAAACAGACGTAAGTAAAATGAAATTTGAAACCTTTGGCAAACTCGCACTGCTGAATTAGGTACTGAATGGTTTTGAATTAACTCGGTACGTTGACAGACGGTTAGCTATAAAAATGCAGTATACATAAATTCAAGTAATACTACTCATTAAAATTGTATGTTCCATGTCTTCCCGTGGATGTCGTAAGAGGCGACTAAAAGAATAAAGGCTTGTAGTACTGTTAGGCGATGGGCTTGCAATCTGTCACTAATACGCTAATAAACATCTTAGCCTAATTGACAAGATTTCATATTTTCAAGACTTTAATTTTATTCGTTTTATAGATACTGTTTGGAAGGAGGAAGACACTAATAGTTTTATTTTTTCCCTAGGATGTATAATTATTTTATTATTAATTTATTAAGATGTTCTTATTCTAAAAGGGCGTAACTTCATTTCTACGACACAATGGACATATTACGTTAGTCCAATCTGTATAAAAAAAAAGTTTTTCATTTTAATAATGGCGGTCAAGCGATCTCAAAAGTATCTATCCATCTGTCAATAGTATCAATGTCAAACTTGAAGTATGACAGCTTTTTTTCACGTGAAAAAGGCAATGGTATTATATCTATTCAGGCATAGTATTGGTAAAACTCATTTTTTTTTTAACTTACTTGTAATTTTGTCAATAAAGAAAAATAAATCTAAATAAATATTTTGCCGTGTTCAGGAGGCAAAACCCTTTCGATTCGTATAGTAATTTGCAGGTGTCACCAAAATGAAATGTTGTCAATTGTGCAAAATGTAGTTACAGAATTATCAACAAGTTTGTAGAGTTGTAGGTAATTCTGTAACTCTGCCTACCCCACTCTGGGATTACAGGCGTGAAGGTGTATGTAATTATGTATGTATGTAAAATTGTATTTTTACTATATCGCACCTTCAGAACAATAGTGACATAAATCAGAAATTTTGAATTTCGAGTTAGGGCTCTATCAGAATCAATTTATGACTTAAAGTTCGAAAGCTGAAATTTTGAATTAGGTCACTTTAGTTCTGAAGGTGCGATATATTTATTTTATGAGGTGCTAGCGACGGTTTAGGAGCACTTTGGGGATTTCTCGAAAAGTGGATTTCTCAAAATGGGGATATCGCAAAATGTGGAGTTCGCAAAACGGGGATTTCTCAAAATGGGGAATTCGCGAAACGGGGATATAAAGTACAATCAGCTCTAATACGATTGTTTGTATTTCATGTAGCATAATATAACTAATATAATTATGTAAGTGAGGTGAAAATGTCATCGTAGCCATCGTAGGTTTAGGTTATGTTAGTTTTGCAGCAGGCCCGGAGGGCCAAAACCACCCAGAAATAGGAGCTCCGCGTAAGTGGAGCTCCGTCGACTCTGTTAAATTCATTCCTCGTCGTACCACTGGTGGAACAAGTTGGTGGCACGACGAGGAATAAGGGCTAAATTCAGCGTGCGACATAATCAACACATTTTTTACCTGAGTGTACACGTCCCCGTTTCACGAACTCCCCATTTTGAGAAATCCCCGTTTTGCGAACTCCACATTTTGCGATATCCCCGTTTTGAGAAATCCACTTTTCGAGAAATCCCCAAAGTGCTCCTAAATGCTAGCGACCCGCCCTCGCTTCGCTTCGGTTTGTATGAGTTTTCTGTAGCACCGGTAAATAATCCAAAATGTATCATCTATAAATAAAACACTTCCTTTTGAATCACTCTATCTATTGATGAAAACTGCATTAAAATCAGTACATACAGACGACGGCGGGAAGCCACTTTGTTTTATAATAAGTACCGAACGATATTTGAACACCAACGGACATACGTACAGTCAGCGTCAAAAGTAACTGGTCACTTCAAGCTACTTTTGTACTTTATCGCATTAACACATTAGACCATCTTGTTTGACATTGCTTATGTGACAGTAAAACGACAAGGTATTTAAGTGATCAGTTTCTTTTGACGCTGACTGTACAACCATATCATTTAAGTATCGTTCTAGTTTTGCTATGAGTTCTTATAACAGTTTATAGCTTTAAATAATGCATAAGAAAATTTATTAACTATTGTATGCTTAGGGTTTTCAATCTACGAAACGAAGTTCAACGTACAAAGAGTTGCCCATGCAACGTCAATTTAAGAGGCCGGGTGCGCCCTCGCGGGTTGACAACACTATAACGCAAACAAACATGACTTAACAGCTTGCTAATGACACAAAGATAAGCTAAATCAACATCATAGTAACTCTATTTACTTTCTCACGCAATTCACGTGCTATATCATCTCTTAAATACTAACCAAACTTTCCTACACGATTAAGTTTAATAACTCATTAAGCTAAGTAAGCCACAAAAATAATATCTCAATACACCCGATTTGGGAGCATTACCGGCGCGTGGATCATCTCCAAACGTCACGTATTATATTACGATCATGTTAAAGCGATCAATCAAGTGGAATCAATCACATACAGCTCGGGCCGGGCGCAATCTGTTCGTAAATTGAACTTCGACGCCATATCAAGAAATACTACTTAAGCATAATGTTATTCTCTCTCTAATGTGAACAGGTGAGTTAGTCTACGGGCTTTATGACTATACTCGTATAACAAAAGTTACAAGACTAATGTCGAATTTCACCAACCACTTAACAGACGACTAGAGTGTTAACTGCTGTCAAACTGTATGAACTAACAGTACCTACATTCGATTAACATTGATTATCATTTAACATAGTTTGGTGAAATTATGGTAGTTAGACTTGCATGCTACGTGAAGCGTTTCGTTATGTAGGCATCTATTAAATACGCTTTAATTAATTTAAAACACTATAGAACCCTGCCACAGGAAGACCAATATAAATTTTGACATAATTAATTGTTCATATTTTTACAATTACTCTAATTCGGAAAACATTTCAAGAAATAGGGTTTTAAAGCCGTTTTAGATCATTCAGTTTTTGAAATATTTATCTATTTCGGACATTTCATCAAAAGTATATTTAACCTTTGTTTGACTTTCGTTTAAGGCTTGAAGCCTTTCTAGGTGTATCGTACGGGTAAGGCAAAAACCGCTTGAAATAGTATGTTGTACAATAACTTTTTATCATTAGATGGCCGTGTGGTTGCCGGCTTAGAATTGTGCCACTCCATGTCTTCCCGTGGAAGTCGTAAGAGGCGACTAAGGGAATAAAGGCTTGTAGTACTGTTAGGCGATGGGCTTGCTACCTGTCACTAATATACACTGTTAAACAACTAAGCCTAATTGTGCAAATTGTGGTTACAGAGTTAACAACAAGTTTTTAGAGTTGTTGGTAATTCTGTAGCTCTGCCTACCCCACTCAAGGGAATGAAGGCGTGAACGTATGTATGTATGTATCATTTAATTGTTGTAGTTTATTATAAAATGCCTACCCAAATTTAAAATATATCCATACAATTTCTGCTAAATAAATAATGATATTGAAACAAAACTATTCGATCAAATACAAAATTAATGAAATCGGTCTCTTAAAATTAACTATTCTTTCGAATTAGAATGTAAAAAAGGTGAGTTACTTTTTTTGGTCTATCCCAATTTATATTTCGTGATTTACTGCTTTCATTATTACAGGGTCCAATATTCGTCCAACCACTAATTAAAGTCCTTGAAACTTGTAGAGCCTGCTTGTTGACGAACACTCAACGCAGTAGGATTTATGCGAAAAATCACACAAACATGGTGTTGTCAAAATCATACCTATTACTAAAGTTATAAACTTGACTCCAAAAACTTTGTGAATTTATCTAAACAATATCATTTTCATAGTATCAATGTATCAATTACACCCAAATTCGTTGATTCTAGAACATGGTAACCGCTCTAGTGTTGTATACGCGGATCGATTTAAGTGAAAACCATTAATGAATGTATTGTTTGGCAGTATACATCGTTTAAAACTTAATTTAAAATTTGCATTAATTTTCATAAAGCCATTACGAGTCCGCACCGTGCAAAAGTATGGGCATGCGAGGTATGAAACCGAAATATCGGTTCGTTAGTGTCAGAGTTATTTCAGTAAAAAATAGGATGCGGTGCAATATCACGCTCCGCTGGAAAGCGTCGACGAAAAATTTCGAATTGTCTATAACTTTAGTTCGTTAAAATGTAGTTTTATTAAATCAGTCAACATGGAAATTCTGGAATGTGGGAACAAACCTGCGACCAGCTTATGCTGTAGGTAATCTATTGCAACATTACTATATAACTCATCATGCTTACGCACTAGGGCCTTAATAAGTTTTCTTTTATCTCTGGGGAACCTATGTACGTAGGTAGGTACCTAGTAACGTAACGGAACTATACATTTTGTACCGTGTTAAGATCATTTCAAACCAGCTGCATAAGAGTATATTGGCCGTCTAATTAAAGTTCGACGAAGTATGTGGGTCGGGCAAGTGGGACGCAGTTCCGAACCGGCGTAGAACGCCAGCAATTCGCGTGCCCCAAATGCGAATTTCCGCATTACGCGTGACAGGTACCGCGCAGTACTGTGTCAAGTTCAGGGAACTGGATGTCGAGTAACTATACCGCTGTATCTGTAGGTAACATCTTATTGTAAAAAACCTGCACCAATGTAAAATAACCGGCCAATTGCGACTGGGACTAGTACACGCAGGGATAGTATAATTTTAAATTTTATTTTGTTCTCTTTTTTACTTAATATTTTTTTGGTATAGCGGCAATATAAAAGTACACTTTTTGAGTTTTTCAACTATCTACTTATAACGGTTCATGAGATACAGTACAGCCCTCTGTCAGTCAAACAGACAGACAGCGGAGGCTTAATAATAGGGCCCCGCACCCTTTCGGTACGGAAACCAAATAAAAAGGGTTAAGGAATCTTAGCGACACTATTGTCAATGTGAAGGGAAGCTTGGGAGACAATAACACTATCGGCTGAACATTAAGGATATAAGTGTGACGTTAAAACATAAATGTGTCAAATAAAGTTTCCATTTTTCTGGATTAATTAAATAAACCAGTACCTAATCAGCAACGATGAATGCTTACCTTGAAATATAACTACGCCGTATCATTACACATGCCTTTGCGATCCGCGACTAAAAAGTCAGAGTAAAAAATCTATCGAATTTGTTCCGTCTACTTGCCCTATCCCGATATGGCTGCACCGGTTCCTCATTATGGACGCGATTGGCCAATTTAGTCTCCATGCGACTGTGGGAATAATTCTCGCTCATGGACAATCACAGTCACATTACATTCCTGCGCATACGCATCCAAAGACTGGCTTTCTCGAATCTGACGGATCGCGTGAAAGTAAAACCCTTTTAAGTACATAAGTTACGACTTTTTACTACCGTGGTTCACTCTTAAAAGCTAACTCTAACTCGGCTGCTATTACTAGTTAATAAGTAAATTAGAGCTACTGCAACGTTGACAATGGACCCGATTCTACAGTGGCCTCTAAACTTCCTAATTTTATTTAGGTGTCGCTAAAACACTTTACTATTCTATGAGCAGCTGTCATAATCAAATGACAGCGCCATGACAGCGCTAATTTGAATCTGACGCTTCTTATTTTAGGCGGTCTTATACATTGTCAGCTTGACAGTCTGGAATAGCACTGGTTAAATCTGCTGTCTAAACTATGTCTAAAAATTATACAATTTAGTTTTAGGCTTTTTAAGCGATGTGCACGTAGAATCGGGTCCAATACCGATACGATAACTAGTAGAATAGAGCCGCTGCAAAGCATTTCCCATGTTGTCCGTGATGTCTCTCTTTAATACCCTTTTAAATTGATTAACTGCCGGCGATTAAGTTAATGCTGCAATATTTTTCGTTAAAGCAAACATCATTAATTTCATACGGATTACTTCTTCTTCATTCAGGTACCTGCCTGGGTTTTTTTGTGTTTTACGACAAGAGATTATTTACGTTGGCGGTTGCATTACTTATTTCTCAATTTAAAAATAACATAATGAAATATTTTAACATCTTGTTGATGAATTCGCATAAAACATAAGTTCGTTATAGTGTAGGTAGTGATCCGAATAGATTTAGCGCTGTAATTGAGCTTACGGAAAAAACATTAAGCAAATTTAGGGCAACTGAAAATGTTCACGACGCAGGTTTATTGAAACATAAACCTAATATACCAAAAACCACAACCCAATTGCAACTAGGAATGCATTAGAATAATTTACAACAATCAAAGCAACATAAAACTTGGATAGTTAGATCAAAGACCGCTCGACCTTCGCGGAAGATTTATTAAAAATAAACAGTTGGTTTGCATGGAATCGGGGGTTTACGGGTTGATGGGATAATAAAATGCGTTCATTTTGACACCAATCTGGTGTTTATTATGGAGTTCGAATGTGACCCGCCGACCGAAACCCGACACCGGCCCGCCTGAAGACCGCCAACTCTCGTTTGTTTGATCTACTGAGAGCTTTTTAAATTTTTTATGTCTCAGTTTAGTGCGCTCTAGGCGCCTTTATTGCTGAGTAAACATCTAAGGATTATTCAGTCGGTACTCAAACCATCTATGACACTTTCATTCATCTCTGTTATTTTGGAATTTTAATGACGCGTTTTGGGAGTTTTTTTATTTTTTAGAAAAACGGCACCCCTATCTTCAGCAGTAGATAAGGGTGCCCCATACGGAATACAACTATTACTTCACGTAGTGTTTTCCTACCTAGTACCTAGAAATATTTTTCGGATGATAATGAACTATTTTGATTTAAAAAAGCCAAGCAGCAGTGTTCGCATCGTTGTGTTCCGGTTTGGGGATAAGACAGCCGGTGAAATGACTAGCATAGAGGCATTCCATCTTAGTCCTCAGGGTTGGCAACGCATTTGCAGTCTTGTGAATGCGAATGTCTATGGGTCACAGTTTCCACTTACCATCAGGATGCCTGTGTGCTCGTTTGCCTTCCCATGCTATAAAAAAATATATATACAGGCTTCAGTCAGAATGCATTCAATTTTACAATTTTCATGCATACACGAACCAATAAAGTACCTGCTTTACGAAGATAATGGTAACACAAATAAATAAGTGTTTGTTTTGTAAACGCATATCTAAGCCGTTAACGCGTATAATCGTTGAAATGTTGTTGATGTTTTGTTAAAAAGCGCAGCCCGATCCGTCGAGCGCCTGATGCCCGACACTTTAGGAAAATAGACAGGTCTTAACGTTCGTAGGAACCGGATGGCTTTATACAGTATGTTGCATGTCATTTATAATATAATAGTCTTTTCCGGTATCCTTTTTTAGAAAAACAATATTTTTTGTACTCGTCGATTAAAATGTTTGTATTACGATTTCATAGAGAATACTGTAACGTCACTCTTTTCATCGTTGAATAGTCTATGTTACTTCCGAAACAACCGAAATAACTATTTCGATACGCTCCAGACAACCGAAAAAAAATTGAAAATAGAACTTCGTATTTAAATAATATGTGCCCTTGTTTAAGGAGACTCGATGCGGTACAAAATTTGCCAATATTGTATGGCGTTTTGGAATGTAGCAGCATCGCGTCATCTGTCAAAAATCTACTTAAACATGCTGCTGTATCCAGGACATTAAAAAAAACCGGTGGTGTGATAACTTTTCTTTTAAAAGCCAAGAAGTTTACGTTTTCTCTGTGGAAATAAAAATCATCATTCATAAAGATTTCATAGAGAATACTGCAACGTCACTCTTTTCATCGTTGTTACTTCAGAAACAACCGAAATAACTATTTCGATACGCTCTAGACAACCGAAAAAATTTTGAAAATAGATCTTCGGATTTCCATATGTGTCCTTGTTTAAGGAGCCTCGATCCGATACAAAATTGCTAATCTGTGGCGTTTCGGAACGTAGCAGCGTCGCATCATCTGTCAAAAATCTACTTTTAGTTTTCTTATATACTCGTATTAATGACTTACATTATTAATTTTAATGAACTCGTACAAAAAGTATTGTTCACAATAGTGTCATAATTAAGCTTTTTAATCTCGTACCTTACTTAGGCCACTCAGCAAGCTTCGTGGCCTAAACACGGTACTCGACTAAAAAGCTCTCTATTATAACACGATTACGAAAAATACTATATACTTTACGAAATAATCAAGTTAATTTTAAGATGACACCATACATAATGTATTTCTGGTAGGTTTCATATTAAAACTACATATACTTGAAACCATTACTACAAATTATATGGTGCATACCAATGTTTTTTTGCAATTATTTTCTCTCTTTTGTTGTTCAATCCAACCACCAAGAAAGTCTATTAAACTAAAAACAACACTGTAATCGATTGTTTTAGGAACATCAACCACAGAACTATATCGAGATAGTTCTGTGACATCAACGGATCATTCTTTTTCCTCAAAATTTAGACACTAAATGATGCTGTCAAATTGAGTTGATCCATTCCACTTATTTCTCGTATTATGTAAAAAAACGGCTAAGAGTCAAAACAAAAGTTTTTTTGATCCCGGATGGTTCCCTCTAACACTGCACTAACGGGCGTTAAGCGGTCGGATTTTTAAATAAACATTTTTAATGATCGGCCCGCGCCTGCGCCAGGTGCGCCCAGGCTGCGCCCGCGCCGGTCTCTTGTTCCTAAAACAGTAACCTATTTATTTGAACCATTGGTATATATGTATATGGAGCAGTTGTAATAACCATAATACTATCTAAATGGATATTACGCAACGCTGTTTCAGGTTACTGTTATACAGCTTTTACATTACGGTACGTATGATGTAAATATACACTAAAAGCTTCTTCTGCGCATTAATACACAAGCATCTCTCTTCCACTGTGAAAATGCGTATTGTAACTCTCACAGTGGAAGAACTCGGAACTAAGATGTATTAGATGTAGATGTATGAACTCTTGAGTAACGTAATATAATATTATAGTCAGCCTGTTAGATATAACTTTATATGTTTATGCACTCATAACATTACACTATCAATTTGGTTACAAAAATCTATATAGCTTTCCTCTGCAAGGGTAAAAGCATTAATTTTACTATCATATCTTTAGAACCACTTATCGGCCTTATCGCATTAAAATAACGACTGAGCTAAACTTGAGGTCAGACTCCATCTGTGACCTCTGGAAACAGCATGTTAAATTCAGTACCTACCTATTAGTTTTTGTGTAATAGGTATAAATTAATATCCGTTTCTAACCCTTTTCGAGTGTAGACGGTCAAAATTAATTTAATTTCAATGGTAGATACTTTACTATGTTTAAGCATTAATTAATTTAAAATAATTAAATGAATTATGAATCAGCTTTTTTCCGAAAATTAAGGTATTTTGGGACGTACTTTTTGGCGGCGTTATTATTTCAGTCGTAGAAATCGGACTTGAGTTAGTTGGGTGTAGAACGTTGTCGCCCGGCCCGGAGCTATTGTATGGTTACTTTTAACAGCTACGGTATTTAGGCACAGATTCGCAATCCTATTAATTAACAATAATAAATTACTTTTACCTATATTAACAAATAGTTAACGATTAAAAGTAATTAAAGTTACGCTACCAATTGAGAAAGTACTTACAAATCAACTGATTAAGTACGACACGGTCTGTAATTCTGTATCTATGTTGTCTTTAGAATGATGCACTTACGAGAATAAATTATTTTACGAACCTATTAACAAGCTGTTGATATGCCAACCGGCTTTCAACTAATACCAGCTAGGCCAAGGTTTATTGCAATATTTATTACATGATGCATCTTAACTCGAATAAAATCTATAATTACTAATCATTATTGTAAAGTAAATTCTTATCTCATCCTGTAAATACGGTGATTTCTCTGGCGGTAAGACTTGATTATTAAAATTCCTTATAGACTACCTATTAAAAAGTTACTAATGGCAGTTATAGTTCATATCCATATTAAAAGCAGTTAATTCTATCATAAAAAAATATATTTCACGTACAAATGAGCGATACCGTTGCGACCCAGGGGTCTTACGGTCTATAAATTTATTAGTTTGCATTCTCCCTCAATTCTTGTTTACAGACCCGAGATTAAGTGGCCTATTTAAAGCAAAGCCTCAGGTAATTCAAATTTATACAATATGCAGCGTTTTCATGGTTTATTAAATAAATAAATAAATCATGCAAAATAAAATTTCACCTTGTATCCTAGTCGTACAAAAATACCTACTTGGAACCTACCAGATATTCCCTATCATCATTATTTTATGTGTGCATATTTCAATTAGTACTTAATGATAAAAAATAAATTATTCATCTATGTTTTGTTTTTTGTTTTTTGTGGATTTTCACAGGATTAACAGTAAAATGGATTTTACTCGTAAGATTTACGATTCCACAGTCAATTAAATGGTTAAAATAAAATTTAAATGAAGTTCCAGTCAAGTGTGTATCGTGAAACTCAATCATTAAAATAAATGGGCATTATTTATAACTAAAATGGTAACGAATCGTTCGTTTAGTAAACATCCAAACGGTTCCTGTGTCGTGTTGCAAGCCTCTAACAATGTGTTGAGTAATTCGTATTGTTGCCTCGTCCTCCGGCAGTCGGTGCCTGGGTGTGTAACACAATCCCCGGGCTAGAACTTGTTAGACGATTGTTTCAACCGTAATCTATCAATCCGCGCCCGTCACGTGGGTGCACCAAAGCCGACGGACCAAAGGCTTCTCTACAATGAAGCTAATTCAAAATATCGTTGCTTAAATACAAAAGCGACACAAATCAACATGTGTTTGTGTTGCATTTGAATTCGGAATGCTATTTACTTTAAGTTTTAAATCAAACTGTATCTGTTTTTGATTTGTGGCGCTTTTGTATTTAAGCAGCGATGTTTAAATTACTTAATAACCGACAGTTGCGTTGCAAAGGTTAAGTATTTTGCAATGAGACTTATTTAATATCTAACAGTTTTGTTGCAAATGTTAAGTATTTTGCAATAAAACTTATTTAATATCCGACAGTTGCGTTGCAAATGTTAAGTATTTTGCAATAAAACTTATTTAATATCCAACAGTTGCATTGCAAATGTTAAGTACATACATACATACCTTCACGCCTTCATTCCCAGAGTGGGATAGGCAGAGCTACAGAACTACCAACAACTCCAAAAACTTGTTGACAACTCTGCAACCACAATTTGCACAAATAGGCCAAGATGCTTACCAGCATATTAGTGACAGGTTGCAAGCCCATCGCCTAACAGTACTACCAAGCCTATATTCCCTTAGTCGCCTCTTACGACATCCACGGGAAGACATGGAGTGGCACAATTCTAAGCCGGCAACCACACGGCAAATGTTAAGTGTTTTACATTAAGACTTACTTAATATCCGACAGTAGCGTTACAAATGATCAGTATTAAGTCATAAGTCTAAGTAGCATCCTAATATTATAATTTATAACGATACAGATATAGACGCGGAATGAAACGGTCTGTCGCATTTCAACTCTATTTCAATGCTAATAAGGACCAATGTGTATAAATTAATTAAAAGCCCCTTATATAACGATTCATCTAATTATTTCAGGAAGATCAAAAGGTTATGTGACCCTTTTTACTCCTACGTAGTTTACGTTAAAAACGCAATAAATAAAAAGTATATGCGAAATAATGGTTACACGCTTGAATACATTAAAGGAAAGAAAGCGAATTAAAATGTATTTGAAGCTTTAATAACTGTTCTGTACTAGCACAAATCCCAGGATAACAATGTTGGCGCTGAAAGTTTACTTTATTATGTTACTCGGATTTCCAGCCTGCGTGGAGACAAGAATAATTTCAGCATTTCTCGAATTTTCTCACGAACATGGAATACCTACTTTTGTTTATTGTTTACGTTTCCGTACCTGACAGAAAGAGCGTCGGTCGGGTTAAAAAAAGTTTTGCCCTGAAAATAAACCCATGACAGGTCACGCTAGGTAGCTAGGTACCTATATTTATATTTATTTATGAGTCCTACGCTTAGTCAGAGTTTTTATTAAAATAGGTTGGGAGAACACTTCGGCAATTTGCTAAACATTATATTTAAGTCGAGTTAACATTCGATACCTACCCGACAATGATGAATTGGTTCCACAGATAAAATCTTCCCTATCCCTTTTAGTGATCGGTCACACGTATTGTTTTGTTGGACCATAAAGAAACTCGTAGGTTGGGGAGTTTAAAATACGTAGACTCGAACTTTGCACGTCAGCGAAACTCAAAGGTAATGCGGCTTTGGAGTTGACGTAATGAAAATGTCCGACTATTTTAGAACAGTGACTAGCTAAAGGCATTCTCGAAAACTCATAATATATTGAAGCTGAGTATGAGTAATAAATATTAGTCCACCTCTTCAATCTGCCCTCTTTTTTCTGTAGGAAGCTTGTCGCGGGAAGTTGTAGACTTCAGTCCCCTCGAGTTCCGGATCGCTCACGTTTCACTGCGACCACAATACCGCGGCCGTTAACAAACAGAGCCCGTTAGATGAATGTCCAATGCCCACTGATTGTGCAATGCTCCCCGCCATCTAAGAAGACGGATATTGTTACACACAACAATATTTTGATCGTAAATCCATATTATCGTGTGGCTTAATGTTACTTTATAACGATATTTACGGTTTATGATCGGTAGCCATTACATTCTAGACCACCTCCTAGCGTCCGATATGATATGGTTAATGGCAGTAAGTAACTGAACTAAATGTTCTAGCTGAACGCTTTACAAGGGTTGTCCAATTATTGTGCCTATTTCACTTCAGTTCTTTTTTTTCAACGAATATTATTAAAGTAAATGTATCTGTCTGTCTAATTATTACGGCTTAATGAAGTAATAATATGGTATCGAGATTGGTTGAGTTCTGGAGAATGATGTTTTCTTTTAATTTGATAATTCCCAAGGATAAAACGGTGAACGACTTTTACGCATAAGAAGTCGTAAGTGAAATCGAACGCTAAATAAACCAAAAAAATATATTTTATTCTCTTCAACGAATCGCGTTGCTATTTAAAATATGAACAGTTTCTGTAGCGAATTCCCAAACACCTGGATGTATGACTCACGTAACAAATTTTACTATTTACAATTGCCTATTTCTAACTTCTGCAGTTTCTGCTTTGCCTATTGGAAATTCGTAACAAATGTGCGGATCATGGATTGAAACAGAGCGTTGTTTAGTTAGCTCCGCAGCCGGACACGTGTGATGTAAGGCGTGCTGCGCGGGAAAACAAACCAAATGAGCATTCAGCCGAATAAACAATTTGTCATCCAATTATTGTTCCACTGCGACACAGGATAGAGCAGCGATATCATCGAGCCTTCCCTATATGGGGACTTTATATTTATACTATAAACTAGCTCTTGCACAACGCTTCGTCCGCGCAGTCTATTACATTTTTATAAAGAGTCACTTGTGGGAGGACCTTGTGCAGGGTCCGTCCGGGTTGGTACCACAATCTTATCCATTAACCTACCGCCAAGCAGCAGTGTTCGCATTGTTGTGTTCCGGTTTGGGGATAAGACAGCCGGTGAAAAGACTAGCATAGTGGCATTCCATCTTAGTCCTCAGGGTTGGCAACGCATTTGCAGTCTTAGGATTGCGGTCTTGTGAATGCGAATGTCTATGGGTCACAGTTTCCACTGACCATCAGGTGGCCTGTGTGCCCGTTTGCCTTCCTATACCATAAAAAAAGCAACAGAAAAATAGCACACAGACCATCTGGTAGCAAGTGAGCATTGGAGTTCGTGGATATTTGTCATGGTCAAGTGAAGATTTCCTGCGTAAAATGATTACCTCTAATCCTATCCTATCCTTTTATCATCACTTGATAATAGCGAGTCTATAAGTGGTGAAAGATTTAGTTTTTCAAGTAACGCTGGCAAAATGAAAACCATCAAACACATTTTACCATTTATAAAAAAAAGTTAGAAAAGGTAGGTAGGTTAGGTATGGTAGGATCCAGGCTAAACCTTTAATAGCTAATTGGATACAATTTTTCTACGTCAAAAACGTTTACCAATAAATAAAGTATACTGAAAAAAGTTAGTAGTGATAAGTACTTTATGATTACTCGTATAATGTATAAAGAGATTTTCCTACGGAATAAGTACTTGATCAAGTGGAATTAATCCATTATATTTATTTTTACTTTGTGCTTGCAACTGGTTGTCAGTTATAATTAAATAGCAACTTTACTTTATCTGCTTACTTTCCACAAAATGTTATAGATTAGGATCAGACATAAGTCGGGGAGGCTTAACTTAAGACAGGTTAGTGATAGCTTTAGTTAAGTTAAGGCTGAAGCGTCACTAACTACTAGACACTACCGAATGTTTAATGTATATTGAAATTACTTTTCCAAAATTGTGGGAACATTGCACTTTACACTGTAGTACGTACTTAATGTTTTAAACGCAATTTTTCGTCTAAAACAAATTGAGAATTCTATTCTAGTTGGACCGAACTGTAAAATTTAACACTTTCACTGCTAAAAAACTACCTAGCACTAGTATTTTTGGTTATTTAAGTGTTTCGCAAAGAACACTAAAATATGTAAGCAGACAACAGTGTTCGCATTGTTGTTTTCCGGTGTTATAAGAAAACCGGTGAAATTAGTTTGAGGATTGTATTCTGTTTATTTATTTATTTATTTTAGGAAGATTTACAGACAGGAAAGTAGGAATTAGGTATAGGTATATGACAACTGTAAATTGCTGACGACAAGTCTCCGTATATTACAATAATATAATTACTATCAGATATTTATTGAATTTTCTGTAAACAAGGTTTTTAACAATAAGTATTCACATATAAAAATAAAATAACAATAGTAATACAAAAAATATATATTGTTGAGTAGGTACTTATTATCGTAGCTATGTAAACACTTTATTATAGAAACACAGAAATTCATATACAATATTAACAGAATAGGACTGTACAAAGGCGAACTTATCCTTTTCTGTAGTCTTGAGAACGCTAATGTCTGTGGGTGTCAGATCTCTTACTATGCGGTGGCATGTGGGCTCGTTTGATTTCTCCTTGCCGTAAATAAGAATAAACTAGCTGTTGCGCGCGACTCCGGTCGCGCAGAAAAATAAAACATAGCCTATGTTCATCAGGGACAACGTACGATTGTAATGTTGGAAGATTTTTTATAAGTAATCGGTCCATTAGTTTCGGAGCCTATTCAATGCACGCAAACAATTAAATCTTTCCTCTTTATAATATTAGTGTAGATGTAACTAAATAGGTATATTATGTAGTATATTTTATAGCGATATTTTTCCATGAAGTAAGGTATACTTACTCTGTTGCGATTACTGATGTGCAAGTTGCGGAAAGTTTCCAAAAAGTTGGGAAAGTTGCAAGAAATTTCCGGAAATTTTCACAAGAAATATAGGAAATTTAAATTTAAGAAACAGAAAGTTTCAATCCCCATACAAAATTGTGAGAAGTTTCCGAAATTTTCCTACATGAAATTTTCCGCAATTTTAGAAAGTTTTCTTTGGCACATCAGTAGTTGCGATACCTAGCAACACGGAGCTACAACAGCGAGCGCCTGGAGCTCATGTCACGCGCATTCATAAAGAGCCTTGTCGAACTATATTTGGGTGCAACCACATGTCAAATTAATAGAACTTCAATAGAAAAAACTTGACAAACTTTACTTGATCAAATCAGACCGTACCAAATAGGTACATACACGTATCCGTATATCATTCACTAGCATTAACAGACTACAACAAACAATATTTACACTTTATTCAAATGAACCTGATGAATAAGTACCTAGGAACAGCTTTTGCGCGGTTCTCAACAATAATTGTAGAAAGGAGAAGCACATTACAAGAGCCCCTTCACACTCGATCGCTCTAGGCGGCCATTATTCTCAGGAGCAAGGTGGTTGTTAAGTTTGTAATTGCGCAGAGAAATCGCCTAGAACGTGTTATTATTAACGTAAATAAACATAATTCACTTATTGATATTATTGATTTATCGCAGCCCCGGGCGCATCGGAGTGCGCCTCTCACGATAAGGTGGCCAAAATAACTCCAAGTCGAGCATCTCATACACGTTCCTTAGATAACGCAGCGCTGCCCAATCGCCTTATTTTTATCCAATTACCTAGCTATAGGTTATAGGTAACGTGTGCTCATAATAGACACTCAGCGGTGATACTTCAGGTGTCAGTGGAAATGATTCGTAAGTCAGTAACCACTTGAATCCACAATTAGGATTGTTAATATTTCTACAATTACTCTAATTCGAAATCCATTTCGAGGAGTAGATTTTAAAACCATTCTGCATTATTAAGTTGACAAAAGTATATTTAACCTTTGTTTGACTTTCGTTATCGGCTTGAAGTCCTCCTAAGTTACGGGTTAGGCAAAAACCGCTTGAAGTAGGTAGTATGTTTTTATGCACTATTACAATCACTTTTTATCATTACTAATCATTAGATATCATTTAATTGTTGTAATTTATTAGAAAAATGGCAACCCAAATTTTAAATTATCATGTCATCCATGAAATGTCTGCTAAATAAATAAAGATATTAAAACAAAACTATTGGGTCAAATACAAAATTAGTGAAATTGTTCTCTTAAAATTATCTATTCTTTCGAATTAGAATGTAAAAACCATCAGTGTATTTTTTTTGGTCTATCCCAATTATATCTTGATTGTATCAATTACTATTTAACGACTACTGCATATTTGGTAAACACGGACGGTGTGAGGCTATAGAATAAGTATGTGAAGCTAGTTAATTTGTCATTCTGCACAGCGTAGCTTTGATATATGTCCAGTCACGACGGGAATGAGAATCAATCTGTAAGTAATTACTTGTTCGAAATAAAACGGTACTTTACCCTTGGTAGGATTTATGGCACCTACTTGTACTAGCTTTCCCACGGCATCAATAGGAAGGTCGGGAATAGTGAGGCTTTCTTTACGGGAGAATTTTACAAAAAAATATATGTTAGGTTAGGTACTTCTGATGGTACTAGCTATATTATTGGCTTAAAATGGAATTTAGTTACTATTAGTTACCTACTAAAACTCTTGATGAGTTACCTATTATTACCAGATGTGTCGTTGGACTTAGGAACTAACGAAGGATTTTTTGTTTGGATAGTTTTTAGTGTAGTAGAGAGAAATGTATCTTTTGAATCGTAAAATAGCCAGTGTTTTTTTTACGAAAAATGTGTTATTAATGTGGGTTTCTAAACAAAGAATAAGTAGAGCGAACAGTAAATTAATAAGAGGAACCCATATTTTATGGACAAATCATACTTATTTAAAGCACACTTTTGCACAGCAGTTTTTGCGCGTCTATGACTAAAAGGGATACCTCCCAAGCAACAAAATTATCCCAGAGAGCACACTTTATAGGCCTTCAACACTAATAACGTTCTCTTAACGGTTCTAGTTTTTGCTACGACGCTTATAATAGCACGAACGGAGCTTGTTTGGCCTACAAGTACATGTGTTCTTATACGTTAACTAATTATCGTCTATAAGTCCAAATTAACAGCACAGTATAAGCTTATGTGTCCTATAAAAGTATTGAAAAAGTGTAAACGCGCTTGAGAATATGTACTCTGGTAAGCTATACTTATAACTGTCTACAAGAAGCAATATAAAACCTTTATAGGTAAACTATGCTTATAAAAGCATCAAATAGGACTAAACGTACTGGAAACTATTTGCACTTATTAATTGGATTTATAAGGGTTTATAAGTTCGCGTTGTGGATCATTTAGAAGTAAACATATACTTGTCTTATAGTGCATTTCCCAATGCTGCTATAATCCTAAGTTATCTTCGTGAAGTCCCGTAAAAAAGTAGGACTGCTTATAATAGTCTTGCAAATACTGTTATAGACGCGTCTTTACGCGGACATTTTGATTTGGTACGTCGTCGTATTTGTAAGTTTTCTATAAATTTAATAAATTTCGGTACAGACATTCTCCAAAAATGGATTTAAATAAATGGAAGCGGTTGAAAAAAAGTGGTTCATATAAAATAAAAGTTCAGAAAACATATAAACAAATAATTCAGGTGTCGGGTTCTAGCTTTCTATCGGGCAAAGGTCGTACCATAGAAGTTGGCGAAGGTTCCGTACAAAAAAGGAACATTGAAAATTGTAATGAAGATGATTCTGGACAAAACGACTTTTTATCAGCATTTCGTGATTCAGATTCAAACGACGAGGAGAGTAGTAGTGAGGAATCTTTGCAAAGTGATATTGAAGACCATTCGTATCTAAATACTGAACACCTTCTTCTTTGTGGCGGCACATCAAAGCATGCAAACTATTTGAATAAATGGACTGTACAAGATTGATACGCAAACATGTACTTACTTCCATTACAAACGTTTATAAATGCACCCGTTTGCTATGCAGCACCTTTTCAAAATAAAAACTAGAACACGAACTGATTAGCCGCGCGTGCCAGGCCGCACATTTTAAGCGCGGAGTGCGCCCGGTCTGGCGCGGTGTCCTTTTTGTCATACTAGGTAGGTACGTACCTACTTAACTAAAGATTAACGGACTTATGTGAAATTAACGAAATATTAAGAGTCCGTTTACATTTTTTATGTTACCTAACTTAAAACTTAATCTGATACTCGAATTTTTAAATTTGTTTATTAAAGATAAACGGATTAACACGCTTGTACCCAGCTATGATCCTATCTCACTTCTATTAGTGTCATTTTGGAAGCGCAATTTATTAAACTAAACCATAAACATTACCATAGCAGTGACAAAGGTTGACACATTAAAAATAAAGTACCTAACAGCATCATTACAAAAAAGAGTAGGTTTTTTAAAGAATTATGGAACCCTAATTCCTAACAATATGGCGATATTTTACGCAAAATTCTTGCTTTCAAACATGGTGACTTTTCATTGTTTGTCTTATTGTTACCAACATAATTTTCAAATGCACTTATTAAATACACTAATTTCAAGAGGCGAGTAATTTTATTGATTTAAAACATAACATACTTCACAGAAAATATACGTTACCCATGCAGACGCCTATTATAAATCTTGTGTAGGTACTTACTTGTCTCACTCAACATAATAAATTTATAAAGATGGGTTAACTTACTTTATTAAATAATTATGACGCCCCGCAGCAAGCAACACACGCGATTTCACAAATGTTTGGAAGAGCTTGTAACAGTATCACGGAGTGCGCTAGAGTCGTGGTTGGTTCTGTAAGGCGCTTATAGTTAGCTTCGTGGGAGCAGATAGTTCTGCGTAGGCCAATTATAAGGTCTCTATAGACCAAAGAGGGATCCACCAAGACTACTATAGGTGTTTTATTAGCACAATTACGCCTATAATTTGGTCCCTTTTCCGTGGCTATAAGCGTTTACTAGCCCGTTATAAGCCCGAAAAAAAGTGGTTCCAGGACAGCTACTAGTCCACCTTTTGCTGCTTGGGCTATAACTCAAACCTGTAACAACTGCGGCCGTAGCCAAAATGAAAACGCTACTAAACGTTTTTCTTTTCTATCGTTGACCACGTGATTTATCGAAACTCCTCCATACCCCATACATTTTGAGTCAGAAAAGAAAAACTTCAGTAACGTTAGCATCTAAGCTCCGTATCGAAGAAGTAATTAATATGAAAGTGTATTTAAATGTTCTACGACTGGAGTTAAATTAGTTATCTAACGCTGCTTCGGTATGCATAACAGGCAGCTCGCTATGAAGGCCCTACATCCTAATGACACGCGCCCATTACATTTCACATAGATTAGGTGGTTTTCTCAGTAATAAGGTCCAGACATTGATGTTTTCGTATGTGTTAAGACACATAGGGATAAGTTCGCCTTTGTACATCCCTATTGTTAGAGTTCCGTGCCCGAAGGAATCCCAACACGGGACTAGGGAATGCAAATAACCGGTTATAACCGGTTTTAACCGGTTATTTCCATACAAAAATGGCCAATAACCGGTTAAGTTGCATTCCCTATACGGGACCCTTTTATTTAAACCGCCTTCGCCTTTGTACCTACATAATTTTTGCGTTTCTGTCTATTTTGTTGTTCGTTAAGAAACAGTGTTTGTATTATGTCGTACTTAACAAAGATCTTGTTACAGAGACTCCGGGATTACGCTGAGAAGCTGGGAAGGGTAGCGCGGGAAGAGCCGACGGAAAAAAAGACCGAAAATAATTTTACAAGTAAGACTGGCATTATATGTAGATCAGTAATTTTTGATCATTTAGTACTCAATTATCGTTATTCTTCCGAAACGTATCGAGATTTTTTCATGGTATAAAAAGTATATTATGTGTACTTCTACGAGGCTCTCAATAAAAAATTTCGTCAGCAGCGGTTCAGCCGTATATTTGTCACAGACATACAGACACACTCACTTCAGCTTTTATTAAATTAATTTAAAGAATATAACTCACTACTTACTTAATTGTTTTTTAGTTATAAAATATGCAACTGCTCGTTTGAAATACAAAAAAATATCTATCATAGATAAATTTTAATATGTAGTAAATAAATAGATATTCATGAAAATCCTATGAATGATTTTCAACGTAGGTATGTTGTTATGAACGGATTTGAATAAGTTGAGGTGCATAATCTGACCCTGATCTGGATTCAGCAGAATTTCAGCATTCTTAAAAATGTGATCCGACTGGTTACCGAAGGGGCAGCAACATACAAATTGTACGCTAATTAATTGGCATGCAAAATCAAGTTTGAGTTACGCAAAACTACCTACCTATATACCTACGTTTAAAATCATTCATAGTATGTACGCTCTTTAGAAAATGGCTCATCGTTTATTTTAAAAATTCCCATTAAACGTTACGCCTACACTGAAACGGAATGACGCAAACCAACCATGGGTTTTACCGCAGCAGCAATGAAAACCGATTTATAAGCGGCACTGACGACTTCGGCTTTCGGCCTGACCACGGCTTTATCCGTCGGCGCGGCGGCAACTACATAGAGATGTATAAAAGATGCGACGAGTCGACGATTTCTTTCCGCTACCGCAGCAGTCAATGCCGTTCGAAGTCGTGGCCAGGCCGTTAATCGTAGGCGTAAGTACGTTCTTTCACCACATACCTACTCGTATATCTTGTCAAGTCACGAGACGTAAACACATCAAAAACCATACAGTATTTTGATCCTTGGACATTTCTGATGTATACACTATGACGCTAGCCACCCCATGCTTAATAAACTTACTTTACTAAAATTAGACTTGCCTATTTTTTTCAAAATACCTATGAGCAATCGCTAAACCAGTCAGTAATCACTTATTGATAAATAAATACTGAAGTTCAATATACTTAGGTACCTAGGCATAAATTATATCACGCATGTATGATTGAAACTTGACTCTAAGAAAAAATAGCGCTTTAAATCTTTAATATTTCATAAACGGATCCCTTAACTTAACCGAGAAAAAAAAATACATCCCCACGTAACATGTAGGGGAGGTTCACAAAGTTTTCTTTTTCAATATTTTATTTTACCACTTTGTTGGCGTGACTAATATGTATATTCAGGCCAAATTATAGTTTTCCAGTAGGTACTAAGAGTCTCTGAGCTAGGCTGCGGACGGACAGACGGACGGACATAGCGAAACTATAAAGTTCCTAGTTTGACTACGTAATCCTAAAAAGGGACTAGACACGTTACTATATTCTGTACTATAATTTAGCAACTGAAGCACACCGAAAGATTAGATTGTTGTTATTTCTCGTATTTTCTGGAAACGCGTAAACAAAACTAAAACCGACTGCGATTATTATTTTTTATAAATAGAACGTCCATGTATACACGCATTCAATCAAACAAATGTAGATTGCTAAAATCGTAACACGAAGTTACAAGTTAAATTGAAGAAGAGAACCACGAAGTCCTCGTAGCAGGATTCGGAAGGAAAGGTCATGCCGTTGGTGACATTCCTGGTGTCAGATTCAAGGTCGTGAAGGTAGCTAATGTATCACTCCTAGCCCTGTACAGTCAACAGCATAAATAAGTGATCATTTATGTACCTTGTCACTTTAACGTTGTGTTTGAAATGTTATACAAAATTGTGAAACCATTGAAAGCGTCAAGGTACATAAATGATCATTTATTTATGCTGTTGACTGTACAAATAAATAATAATCATTATCTAATCATCATCATTTATTTATTTAAAAAAGGAAAGACCAAGATCACAATGGTGGGACAAAAACTTTATAACCTGCGCTGGAACAATAAATGGGGGTAGTTGTAAGTTAAGTGTAATATTGTATGTAATACAATCTACGTACATCTTCATACATTGTATATAATCTCTGTCGTAACCCTTCCTTTCGGCTTGCCGTAGACTGGTAAAAATTAGGAAAATAATTAAATGTCTGTTTTCTATTCAGTAAATTCTGGAGAGTGCCAGACTCACTCCTGCGGAGACGAAGCCGCCTGCATCCCACATAACGGTAACCAGCACTACTGCCTGTGTACCAATGAGGGTGAACCTCCCACTAAGGACTTCAAATGCCTTCGAAGCACAGGTATCAATGGTTCAAATATTTAAACTTGAAATACACTTGAAAATGTATGTTCTTAAGAAGCATGCAAGAGTTCAAGAAATGGAAACATTATAAACCAACCTCTGCAGCGTAACTTTTATAAAGTTGTTAAGATTAAAGTGCTTACTATATATAATACCGTTACAGTCCGTGAGCACTTAGAATACCATTCGGTTTGTACTTCTCTCTTACTCGCTCTCAATAAGAGTCTATGAGACCGAGTGAGAGACAAGTACAAACCGAATGTTTTTCTTAGTGCTCACGGACTGTACGCCTGTAGAATGGAGTTAGCAGAGACTATGGAACGCCAGGTGCACCGGTCTAAACATACAACTTTCGCTTCCTCTACATTAATTAGGGCCGAGTTCACCAACCAAATTTACAGACGGTTAAGTCTTAATCAGCTGTTAGTCGATGCATCTGACAACTGTTAAACCGCTAACCGTCCTTCTAATTGTTGGTGAACACTGCACTTAATCTCTTCATGCTTAGTATACAGCGTGTCCCATTAACCGACGTCAACCCGCCTAGGGCTGATAGAGCAGCTGAAAAGCTGTCGATTTAACCCCTATGTATGTTCAGCGATTTTTACTAAATTCGGAGATATTGATCATTTTAGTCGGAATGTTTTCTAATTTTCATTTATGCCAAAGTCACGTTTACGAATCGACGAAGACGAGATCTTATCGTAATTCGATTCGTTTAATATTAGTCTTAATCTTAGAATTACGACGAAACGAGAACAAAACAGTTTGTTACTGGGTAATAACTAATTGGACGGGAGGGTGTATGAAATGAAATGACAATAAGTATTATTTCGAAGATGTATTTTATATTTTTATACTGTTAACGTTTATTTTAATATTTTGACATCTATCTGAAACTCATGATAACAATCGGTGTTTTTAAAGTTCAGAAGTTCAGATGGTGCGTGACTCTATCAATGTAACATAACACAATATAGGGGACTGTCCTCCCTCTGGTACAGATTTTACCTACTACAGACAAGAAAGTTCTCATAGTAAAATTGGTTGTAATAATGCTGGTCGTTTCCTACGGTTTCTGAACGCATTTTAGAACACTAATGATATGTGCGCAGATAAAGCTATTTCACAACCACTTTTTAAATTTCTGCTAATGTACTTATATGTACATTATGATGGCACTATGATGTTGATTTAAAATTTCTTAGTATTTATTCCCAGATTCGGGAGCCTGCCGTTTCTTCAAAATATTTTTGGTCAAATGTATCATTTTCCAAATGTTAATGTCGCAAAAAATCTAAAATCCAGGATATCAAAACCGCTTGATACGTCTATTAGGTTAGGTTACACTAGTGACTGCAAAATAAAAAAAGCAACTGCGACGGTAATATTTTTTTTTGGGAAATGAACATTTCGGAAATGATTTATTTGACCAAACGGAATAGACCCCCCAGATTCACATTTCGTGTGATCTAAGGTTCCATTCATTATGTATGTAAGGTTAATTGGTGTTTGTGTTGCAGTCCCGCTGACGCCGAAGCCGATCTACAACGTGTTGCCCCCGCGCACGTGGAACACCTCCGACGAGGCTCGCTACTCGCCCTCGCCGCCCACGGCCCAAGTGAGCCATCCATCTTCATTACCTTCCTTATCTCTCTAATTAGCTCGGCTGTGTACAACGTTCGTAGCGAGCAAACTAATTACAAACAAATATAACACTGTTTCCTAATAAACCATTGAATTTCAACACAACACCGTCAGGACAAAATAATGCCCACTACTCGAATGGCTAATGTAGTTAAGTTAACCCTCTACTTACCGGTCCTTATCGAATACATGTTCGAGTAAAACCTTAATACTGCATATTTTTTATTACACAACACGCTCAATACCTTTAATCAAAGGCTGTACAACCAAACCAGATAATTAATTTATCAATGGTATTATCGATTTTACGCGAGACTGCCTCCCACGCAATACCTAATCCTTTTATTTTAGATAGAAATGCGTAGTGCTTTTCCATCGTAACTGATAAATATTCATAGATAGGTCAGCTATGATAATGTTTGTCGTGTAACCAAGTTCAGAGTGATGTCGAAGTGGGGTTATATTGATAAAGTATATAGGTGAACGCAACTATATCTAAAAAGAAAACATTACTCAGTAGTACCTACTCGTACTTATAGATTTAAACTAATTATCAGTTTTGATTATGCATACGTTTGTCCACAGGCACCTAATTCATTAGTTAGCGAAGTTCTCCCTGAAGCAACCGCGGCAGGTGAGACCACGGTGTCGAGCGGAGCCGTGGGACATTCTGGAGCTGTCTTAGCGGCTAGCGCGGTCGTCGGAGCCCTCTTCTTGGTCATCATACTAGCCCTAGTAGTCATATTTTACCTCAAAAGACGAATATGTATCGTAACAGGAAAAGGGCAGCTGGTAAGTTTTCTTGCAACAACGTCCTTCAATGATAACATTTGCTTGCTTGCTTATCGGTTTTTCCTAAATAATCATTTGCTTACCTAGTTTCCTGTTGTACAGCTACATGAAATACGATTTGTTCCGTTATTGTAGCGTGTGCGACCAGGGGAACCGCTGCTTGCTGAACGATATATAACGAACCCGCAGTACGGAGTCTGCGGGACGGGGGCTGCGGCAGTTCCGTCGGCTCCACCCACGGGGCCGGGGCTCATCAGCTCCGAAGTCAACAATGACAAAGTCCAGCTGTTGGACAGAAACGCGCTGACGTTCCTGGAAGAAGTCGGTGAAGGGTGCTTTGGAAAAGTGCACAAAGGTAAAAAGATACAGAAATAGGTACCCATTTATGCTACTTATTTATTCAACAATTTATGATTAATTGCAATCTCCCGTGTTTCGTAGGACTATTGCGGCTTCAAAACGATGAGCAAGTTGTAGCCATCAAAGTTCTCAAGGAAAGTGCAGGTCGAAGTGCTGAAGAAGACTTCGTAAGAGAAGTTTCGATCATGTCCGCTTTCAAACATTCAAACATTTTGAGCTTGATTGGAGTTGTCCATAGAGGTAAGTAACACAAGCTAGATAAAACACTCAACTAGAATTTGAAGATAGCCTTGACGAGGAAGACCAAAAGTATTAGGTACCTTCTGTAATTTAAAAATATGCGTTTACAGAGGACATTAATGCGAGTCCATGGATGGTATTCGAGTACATGGAGTGGGGCGACCTGACGGGGGTGCTGCGCGGTGGCCGCGGCGGCGGGCGGCCCGGGCCCGCCCTGGACGAGCCTGCGCTGCTGCACGTGGCGCTACAGGTGGCACGCGGCATGCAGTACCTCGCCGCGCGTCGCTTCGTGCACCGCGACCTCGCCGCGCGCAATTGTCTCGTCGGAGCCAACCTCACCGTCAAAATTGCGGACTTCGGAATGTCACGCGACGTATACACCAGCGACTACTACAAAATGGGCGGCGAGCGACCCATGCCGGTCAGGTGGATGTCCCCTGAAAGCATTGCTTACGCACGATTCACTCACGAGTCTGACGTTTGGTCTTATGGTGTAGTACTCTGGGAGATATACAGCAGAGGTAAACAACCATTCTATGGACACAATAACAACGACACTTCAAAACTCATCGTCCAAGGCATAGTTCTAGTCCCGCCGGAGGATTGTCCACGTTTCGCGTGCGAATTAATGCGCGGATGTTGGAGATCTGACCCTCGAGACAGGATAGGATTTGATGAGATATGTAGAAAATTGGAGATAGCGGCTGCTGCTGGCGGAGCGTGCTTACAGATACGGTTGCCGCGGCCACCACCCCCGCCGCAGGATTCAGCCGGATACTTGATTCCTGCTCCTAGGACTCCGGTAGACTATTTTGCGGCGATACCCGACCCCGATCCGGAGTCTGAGTCGAGTGAGGAGGAAGAGGAGGAGGATGAGTACACGTGACGAGTAGCGGCGGCCGCGGCGGCCCCGGCGGCCCCGGCGGCCCCGGCGGCAGCCCGGGCCCCGGTGCCCGCCTCGCACTACGTGCCGCGCACCTCGCCGCCGCCCGCCGCCTCTCTGCTTCACTTCTCATTCCTACCCCTAGGAGCCGTGACAAATTTAGAATGTTAAATTAAAGTTGTGCGGAATACAGAATATGAGAATAAATAAGGACGCTTGAAGAAATACTCATTTATATAGTGTGATACTTTCATAGTATAAAAAGACCATTATATAGATCGTACATTATTGAAAATACCTATTGTAGAAATCAAAAGTATGTTACCAATTACAATTTCATCAGTGTTATGTACCTACTGGTAGGTTATACCCATTTAAAGATCAAAAAAAAATACTGTACAGCCTATTTATAGAAAATTAACTAAACCTTTAACTTGTACACTTGTACAGTAACCTCGGGTTGCACTTTCTCACAATTATAGAATAGAATAGAATAGAATAGAATCATTTATTCGGGTATTAAATAAACACAAAATAAAAACACACATTTGAGAAAATAAAAATAAAATTACAAAATCTATTTAACTAATTATAAATAAAATAGCCGAATCGGAGTACCAGCTCAGCGTGGTGCTGTGGCACGGAGCCGCAGCGCTGATTTTCAGCTGGACCCGCAATTAAAACTTATTCAAACAGCTTGACCATAACGTACACAATTTCTACGAAACGGCCACAATAGGTAGGTAGGTACGTCACTTCAGTTTACCGCACTGAGAGACGCTAGTCTTCTACATCTTCAACTTGGACGTTAATCAATTATTGATGTAGTGGTTAAGCTTATGTAGTCACCAGCAATAATATATTATCTAACATTGGGCGCAAAAATATCTGGCTCGTTTTTATGCCTCTAGTAATAAAGACATATTTGCGCCCATTGTTGGATAATATATTAATGCTGGTTGGTGACTGTACCTCTCTGTGGAACATTCCAGATGTTTTTAAATGTAATAGTATCATCTAATCTTGAAGTATAGAGGACCGTCTAATTCCAGTATTTCGTCTACGTGCCTAATGAATATTTGCCTGGACTTATTTGTTTTTTTTTTATAATAATATTAGCGAGGACGCCCGCGACTTCGTACGTGTAAAATAAGTTTCCCACTACTTCCCCTATTTTAACCCCTTAGCGGACTCTTAGTGCACCTCTAGGATATTCCAAATTTCAAGTCCTAGGTCCAGCGGTTCCGAGTGTGTACATATTGATCAATCAGCCTGTCAGTTTCTTCATTTCTTTATTGCTATCGGTACGTGAATTTAATTGTGTAGTGATGTGTGATTGTGACTTGTCAAGATTCCTAAAAATCCCTGATGGTTCTCTCTGAATACGCCCAGGCAATAAGACGCACTATGTAGACGAAGTTATTGCTTTTTGCAATTCTCGAAGTCACGACCTGCCAGTTGTTTCGTTGGACAGTTGCGTCAACGTTGTGTAGAATTAAGATATAAGGCGCGACTTTACGGATTTAAAAAACTGTAGATATAGGAGGACGGGACTGAAATGTTTATAAGAGCAAGAATTTACTTGTTGTGCCATATCTAGTTTAATTTAAGATACTTATTACTATTGTACATAAATGTAAAGAAATACTTATCCCACTTTAGAAGCCAATGTAAGTAGTAAGATTAAGCAAAGGTTTCTTATCTGAAATATGTCGATTAGAAAATAAATTAAAATTAAAATAAGACAAACAGGAAAATACGGAGCGGAACAAGAATCAAAAAGGAATGAAGATTATTTTGACCAAAATAACGAAATATATTCTACATAGGTAGATATGGTGAGTTAAGACTAGTAAAGTAAATGATAAAGAATAGGTTTCTAACCTTATTGTTACTAAATTATTATATCCAAATTGTACATAAAGTGTCATTCGATTAATTCTATCTTTGATACATTTTTATGGTTGTTGTTTTTATAGGTGTACTCGTAGATTTGTGTACCAACGTTAAGATTTTCTAAATTACTAATATTTCTACAACATAGAATTGCCCTCGATGAGATGTGTCTTCTACGTAAATTGTCCATTATTGTGTAATAATAATATTAACACGGAAGGCATGTAATATATTTTATAAGATTGTAAGATGTTGCAATTAAACTGAAAAACAACTGTATTTGCGCTGAAAATATCGTATTTTATACAACTTTGTTGTTAAGGAAAAACTGCTTCCTTGCAAGTACTGGTGTTACTCACATTTAATATAATGTTAAATGTCTTTTTACTAAATAGATGATAAGAATGATTATGGAGCGTGTACCTCAAGTTTTATTTATATAATGTTTAGCCAGACATACATACAATGTAGGTACCTAATGTAAATATACGGCGCATACCATACAATGTGCAATTTATACACTACCTATATATAAGTACATACAAATATACCTTCGCTATCTCCTGAGAAATACGTTTCTGCATTAACATGCTTCCACGATATCCATAATATTGGATATGTTTACTTAGTAAAACCATTTTAATGCCAAAGACATGCATACATTTAAAAAAAATCAAGTTGGTACTCTTCCTATCTGGAAATTAATATGTATGAAAAAACTACTGCCACCCATCAATTTAATTAACTTCAGTTAATAAGCCATATCTTCGGGTTACCACGATATACTAAAGCAGTTCAGTTTAGGTCGAGAGAAAGCGAACCACTCTCAACCTAAACGAAACTCCTTTAGGTTATCATGGTAACCCTCCTTTAGGTTATCATGGTAACCCTCCTTTAGGTTATCATGGTAACCCTCCTTTAGGTTATCATGGTAACCCACCTGGGGGGTTATTATGACATAGCTATGCAGTTCATTTTACCCTGAGAGAAAAGGACAGAGCTATATAAATGCTATAGCTCTGTCCTTTACGCTCACCGTAAAATGAACGGCATATCTACGTCACAATAAACACTCCGATCTTTAAAAAAAAAATATATCCAGGAAAAGTTGGTGAGACGGCGAACAGTAAGGGGAACTGAAAGAGAAATCAAATCAGATCAAATCAATATTTCTTTGCATAGAAAAAGGGTTGGACGTACCGATTTAGCTGTAAGACACAATGTGAATCCTTACTAATAATATTTTAAACGCGAAAGTTTGTATGTATGGATGTTTGTTACTCTTTCACGCTGCAACGGCTGGACTGGATGAACTCTAAAATAGAGATAGCTTATACCCTGGATTTACACATAGGCAAGTTCCCGAGGGAATAACGATATTTGAAATCTACGCGGACGAAGTCGCGGGCAGAAGCTAGTAAGACATAAAAAGTTACGCCTTTCAGTTTCCGTTACTGTACGTTAACCGCGAAGTTACTCCACTTTGACGGTACCGAGGTACGAAGCCAATGCAAAAGTGTGAAAAATGCAGCACAAATCAGTGCCAAACTGAATTTAGTATCTATTATTTATGGACATCAGTGGCCCTAGACAAGATGCATTACAAGATCGTTAAAGTTATCGAAAATGTAGATATTATACTGTAGAATTTACGTAAACTTCCCGATGATTATATCACGCGCAAATCTCAAATTCCACACAATGACAGTTTTCGAAAATCGTGCTGCTGTCCACCAGGATCCCCTAGCCTGATCCCCCAGGGGATCCTGATGAACTTCCGAGTTTATCAGGATCCCCTGAAGGTAAACTTACCTAAAGTTGTTTGTTTATACACTGCAGCAGTTAGTGGCATAAATATGAGGTAGGTTTAGGTTATGTTAGTTTTGCAGCAGGCCCGGAGGGCCAAACTACCCAGAAATAGGAGCTCTGCGGTAGCAGAGCTCCGTCGACTTTCTTCAATGTCATACGTGGCAATAACTACTTTAGTGTATATGAGGCTTAACATTATGAATCTGACGTTAGGGGATCAGGCTAGGGGATCCTGGTGGACTACATGAAAATCGTTTACGTTTTAATGCGTTAAGCATCTTGTCTAGGACCACAGGTTATACGGGCACTAAGTAATATTATAGCTATGAGTATTGAATAATAATTAACTTACGATAGGTACAACTACAATTATTATTATGAAACAGTGAACACAAGTCATGATTATTTCAGTTCACACATACTTATACTACGAAAGTCAAAACAATTTCTATCAATGTATCTTAATATATCAATTCACTTGTATAACTGAGTTTTATTTGAACTATCAAAAAGGACCTGGTGTAACTACCTCGAGTAATAAAATTGAATTCTTGCGTCTGTAAATATTTTTTTCAAAAATGATAAAAAAAAGATAAAAACCCGACATAGAGCACATCTCTTAAACGGCCCAACAGATTTTCATGAAACCTAGGTCACACTAGGTCACCCATGAAACCTAGGAACCGGGAGATTCGAGGTCACAGACAGAGAAACATCACATTCAAAGACGCACACATACACAAAGATATACACACGCAAAACGGCAACGTATGCAGAACATGCTGATATTAAAACGAAATTATGTAAGATACCACTGAGAAACTTATAAAATAAAACATGAGATTTACTATTTTTCGAGACATCTACAAAAGGGAAAAAAAGTAAGATTAAAACAATCATTATCTCCGAAACTAGTACCTAACGCTGAACATACATAGGGGTTAAATCGATAGCTTTTAAACTGCTCTTTCAGCCCTAGGCGGGTTGACATCGTGACTTCGTATATCACTACATAGTATAAAACAAAGTCGCTTGCGCTGTCTGTCCCTATGTATGCTTAAATCTTTAAAACTACGCAACGGATTTTGATGCGGTTTTTTTTAATAGATAGAGTGATTCTTAAGGAAGGTTTATATGTATAATACATTCCACGCGGGCGAAGCCGCGGGTGGGTCGCTAGTTGTTAAATAAAAACATCTTAATCTGAGAACTTATTATGAAGACCTAGACAATAACTACCTACTCCTTCATATAAAAATCATCACTACATAGTATAAAACAAAGTCGCTTGCGCTGTCTGTCCCTATGTATGCTTAAATCTTTAAAACTACGCAACGGATTTTGATGCGGTTTTTTTTAATAGATAGAGTGATTCTTAAGGAAGGTTTATATGTATAATACATTCCACGCGGGCGAAGCCGCGGGTGGGTCGCTAGTTGTTAAATAAAATCATCTTAATCTGAGAACTTATTATGAAGACCTAGACAATAACTACCTACTCCTTCATATAAAAATCATCTAAAATAAACTAGTCGTTATGCAATTGCAATCACGACGTTTTGCTACCTAGACGATTCAAAGCCAACGTCATAAATGTTTTTACAAAAAACTGTCATCATCGCAACTTCAGAACGATAGTGATCTAATTCACAATTTCAGCTTTCAAAGCTTAAGTCATAAACTTTAAGATAGCCTTATGATAAATAGCCTTAACTCGAAATTCAAAATTTCTGAATTATGTCACTATTGTTCTGAAGGTGCGATTAACAAAAAGCCGACATCTTTTGGATTGACCCAGTCCCTACCACTTTAATAGTAGATTGTTCAACAAGGGACTAAAACAAGCCATAATGAATTATGAAACGAGATTGTTAGCCACCCAAGTGGATCGCGTTATATATATACTCGCGTTAAACACTCTACTTTCACTTTGAATGCGAGAAAAAAAAACGACGTTCTATACAAAATTATAATATTGATTATAACAAAGTTTCTTACAAAATTGTAACGCGGTTTTTTTTAGGAAATTGACGCCCACTCTCTAAAAATTCCACGCCCTAAAAATTGTCTCTATACAAAATCTCTGAAAATGGTGATATTCCTCCATTGGTTTCCATAGGTCCAAACACCCCGATTAGTTATTCAGGGGTTACCAAAATAAATTAAAAATTAATAATTATCGCCATTTTCAGTAATTGTAGAGGTATATAGACATTTTTAGGGTGTGGAAATAAACTCAAAATGGCCACTGCAAAATATACAAAAAACGATTTAATTTCGTGAAACACGATTAATGATTACGAATACGAATCTATTTAATTATATTAAGGATTATTCCATTTTATTATGCATAGTCCAATTAGTAATAAAATAGTTTTCAAGCTTGAATCTGTTGGCTAAATATGCAAGCATTTAAAGCGTCACTTTACAAAAAAACCGCGGTTTTTTTTTAAACTTTGTTATAGACATACCCTTAATATAATAATAGATACTGTGCTATTTGTTTAGTTCCGTTCTGTTTCATCGCATTCAAAATTAAAAGTGGAATGTTTAACGCGAGACTAAACAACCATGGATAATGACACCCGAACTATAGCCACTCCGCTCCGCTCGCGTGGCTAACCGTTTCGTGTCCTATTTTAGTCCCTTGTTGAACAATCTACTCATAAAAAACGGTCCATAATTGAAGGAGAAAACGGTGAACATACATTTTTTTTAAACTTACTGTTACTAATAAGTTTATAACCTCCTTATTTGAAGTCGGTTAAAAAGCAATGAGATTTTACCGTGTAGAATCGTAGCCCAGAGAAGGTTTTTCACATCTATCTCAATGTTGTTTGACGCCACGTGGTTAGCCTAGTCGGTAGTATGGTGACCCAGCTTACGAGCAGTGGCGTAACTATACCATTCGGGCCCGTGGCAAATTCTTTTGATGGGGATCAAGTAAAATAAAACACTCAAGTACGATGTTAAAAAAATATTGCTGAGCTAGCGACCTCTTAAGCCGGGGGCCCTCTTGGGCCGGGGGCCCGTGGCATTTTGCCAGCCCTGCCACCCTATAGTTACGCCACTGCTTACGAGGGTAGCGGTCCCTGGTTCGATTTCCGGTAGGAGCAAATACATATTTGAGCAATCAGCTTTGGACTTATTTCGTGTATCTGGCATCTTTCTTCTCGTTTCAAGTGGACTCGCAGTGGTGCAGAGGTTAAAACTATCTTGACCTCTGACCTACAAATCACCGTACAACGTTGCCCCCAATCTTCCTAGAGAAGATTGGATTGTTTTATTGCTATATTGATTTATACTTATATATACTTGACACTGGCGAAATCACTTAACGTGGAAACGCCATATCCCCGCGGTAGTAGCTGTTCAAGTCGCCGCGGGGCAAAAGAAGAGCAATCAGCTATGGATGACGGGTAAACATCTGTGAGATTTTGGACTATTTTATTAGTCCCTACCAATTTATTAATATATTAATGTATTATTATTATTATATTATATATTATTTTATTAATTTACTATTATTTCATATTATGAGACAAAAACAACTCTGGACAACAATGGAAATAACAGCGCCATCTGTGATATTTTGTTGGTAATTCTTTAGATCGAAGGTAAGCAATTAGTTCTACTATGCTGTTTGTAAATGCGGCAGACGTAGGCACGAGGGCGCTGTTCATGTGCTGTTGTAGATTTGTGTTTTGCGTGTGAGATGGACATCCCGAATAACTACATGGAAAGGTCCAGTGGGAAAAAGAAAGAGAGATCAGCCTCTGGCTCACTGAGCTGATGAAATTGTTGAGGCAGCTGGGAAAAACTGGGTCTGGCTGAAGGGCCCAAGGCAGGAAGTTGTGGAAAGTTCTGGAAGAGGCATTTACAACATAGAGGGATCTGATGTGCATTTCTAATTCAGATATCATTAAATTTAAATACTACTATTGAGTATCTTAGATTAGTTTTGTAAGTTTCTAGCTTTGTGAAACCTAGAAATAAACGGCGTTTTTATTTTTATTTATTATTTATGCCATAGAATAAACAAGTCTGTGGAATAAGTACAACAATAAAAATCAAACTAAATTCTATCGATAAAATGAATTATAAACATATACCGTAAAGAGGTATTTTATAATTATAACAATTTGTTCGAGTTTCTCTGTGGCACATGGCACAGCAACTGTCATTTTATCCGGCTCTACATCATCTGTCTATTCTGTGGTCTTCTCGGTTTTCGTTGGGGACGGTCGTTGTTTTCTGACTGCTATTTTCAGCTTATTAGTGTATTTTGAAATCGATCATTCTAATCAAGATGTAAACTTTAGTAACGAAAAACTGTAAATAAAATGCTACTTTAATTAATATTGTACCGTGTATCGCTGCTTCCTGTTTACAATGCCTCCTATAAACTCTAAAGGAAAGAGTGGCGCAGAATACGAGGTAAATATTGTAATAATAATCACTTACTCAATGGTTAATTGCTTAGAAAGGCTGTTTTCAATATTTTACATAAGTAAGTTATATTTTAGGCATAATATTACATAATGATTCATTAGTGTTCTTAATTTTCCCATGATAGTAGGGTGTGTTATGTCGGTGAAAGTGGAGCCGGGTTTGTCCTCAAATTTAAATATTTTGTTTATATTTGTTGAACAAACATGGATGTAAGCTTAGTATACTTTTATTCTATTGGTCTAACGAAAGTCGCCATCCGGGTTTTGTTTTGCGTCTGAATTCAATTCAATTTTGTGATAATGTTTTGATGATTCTGCCAATGTCGTGTTTTGCGTCTTTAAATTATAAACAAGTTGTCTCACTCTTTGCAGCTGTAGTATGGACTTAATTATTTACATAATATTTAAATATAGAAAATTTAAAATTAGATTAGAGAATATTTAATCTGAGAAACCTGTTCTATGCTATGTGCAGAGACATTTGTTAGAAATGTTAAATGTGTAAAAAGCTTTCTTAATTGTATAGTAAATAAATAACAATTAATCTCACAGTCTTTATCTAGTTTTCACGGAACATGTTGGATTTTGTGGTTTGATGCCGAAATTGGAAACTGTTCTTTTAGCATTCCTTAGGATATAGTACGCTTGAGTTGTCCAAATTGTATTTAAGTATACTCTTGTCAACAGAATATCATAGCAAAAAAATGCACTGCCCTGGATTTTGAAAATTACATTCAAGAGAACAAAACATTGCTGCTAAATGACCCTCTAAGAGATATCCTTTTGTACCCATCTGATGATGTGTCTGTAAGTATTTTTATGCCAGTTTTTTTACCCATTTGCCTGAGTGTTTGTCTCCTTACACCTTAACACCAAAAAATATTATATTTATAAGTGTCAGGGATGTTGCGGATCCCTTTTGTTTTATCTGGGTATGTGGATGCTGTTGCAAATATTTTGAGACTCATATTCGCAGATGCAGATGCTTAAGTATGTAAAATCTATTGAGGGAAATTACATTAACAAATGATAAATAATAATTGTAGGTACCTATGTGTTATCTATCACATATATGAAAATGTTTATACAAAAACTATGAATCGATGAAAGTACTAAACTAACATGAATACACACAAAGCATGCTCTACTGCTAGGCCTCATTCTTACAGTAACTTGCACAGATCCACGTTCCCCAAAGCCATGTTAATGCAGTAGTTCCGCAGTTGCATATATGGCTGCAAATATCAGCTACATCCCTGATATTTACTATTAAAAAAATATTCATGTTGAATATGAAAGACCTACCTTTTTACAGAGTGTTGTCCTACCTCGCCGTTGGAGGACAGTTACGACTGCAGTGCCTGATGTCAGGACAGCCGCCACTTGCCCCTTGCTAACCCGGCAAGCCTTACTTAGCTATGCTTCCAGCTGGAACCTTATACACTTCAAATACAATAGTTATTCTGGCACATACTTCAATCTTCCCAGGTAAATACTATTATAAATAATACTTATTTTTGACTAAATATTTAAGTAGGGAACACATTAAAATTCCGAATGACTTTTTTCCGAATATTCATTTGTCAGAATTCTCATTTTTTCGAAAGCTATGTTACGCTGGAGTTATTTTAGATAAAATGCATAATTTAACTGTCATACGTTGGTTAGGTTAGGTTTTGATTTATAAGCGATAACAAAAAGTTAAATATTCTATCATAAAATCCGGGAATTATGAAAACTCGGAATTATGTAGTGCACCCATTTAAATAATAACATTGAATGAACATTGATTGTCCTATAAAAAATAAAGAAAGAAATGGATGATACAGCCTGTGGCCCCTAGCAAATTATTTAATGGAATTCAACTAAGCATGATTAAAAATTCCAAATAACAAGATGTTTTCCCCAGAAAAATTAAATAATCTCATTAATATCAATTACTTATAATACAAAACTAGCTGACGTAGCTGTCCGTGCCCGGTGCTGCCTGTGTGTATATTTTTTCCAACCATCCACTAGGATCCATTGATAGGATCAATTTAGGGATCAAGTGGACTTTTTGTACATTCAAATCCATTAATGGAGTAGAGTATGCTTTAATGTATACTTAAATGCATTTGGAGTTGTGGAAAACTATCACGCAAGCTCGTCCGTTTAAACCAATTCTGGGCCCGCAATTGCCTGCTTCACTGCCTAGGCAATAATGTACTATTAAAAATATGAAAATATTCTTAATTTAAAAATCCGTGCACCGAAAGTGCCCGTTCGCAGCGCAAAATCTTACAAACATAGTTTTGGTTTTGGCTGGAGTGTCGGCCGGATTGCAGCCGAAACCGAAACCGGAAGTTTGATCCGTCACTATTTAAATATTTTGATTACTGTTTAATTAACACCTTTATTTTATTAGTCGGTTCTTGTGTCCCACTGCTTAGCAAAGGCTGCTTAAACATAGCCTATGTACTAGGGTGGCCCAAAAATCATTTCTGTTGTTTTTTGACCAGGGCACCCCGGTAATTTATTACTTCCTACTACCTTATTACGATACCCAAATTATAGCTTTCTAGTTCAAGTGCAAAACGGTGCTCAAAGGACATTAAAATTTATTAAAATTTGCATTTTCATACAAAATTATCAAAAATGTTTTTTTTATAGAGTTAAAATATTAATTCCAAACTTAAAGAGGACTATTGAAAAAAAAAGCCTTAAAAGCATTTTTAGGGTCAATCAACTTTTCTTTGTAGCTCGTTGCCATGGTGACGTCTCCTGGGTCACTCTTTAAAACTATGATTCCATTAAAAAACTGTTTTATTGGCAATTACACACCCATTCTTTTATGGCCTTTCTCCTGAGTGTGCTGGAAGTATATATTATAACATTTTTTCTAAGAAACTCTATCACTGTTGTCTCCTGGCTTACGGGACAGAATAACAACAGAAAATAGTTGATCCACCCTTTAACAACAGACTAGGATTAAGAGTTTAATTACTAGTGAGTGCCAGAATACTAAAATGAGTAAGTTTCTTACATGAAAAAAACTAGTATTTCGAAATTATTTATATTAAATATGATTAAAAACTGTAATAGATAACGTTCAATTACACGATTAACTAATTTCCGGATACATTGGTTTTTGAATATTCGCAATCCGGATATGCAAACTTTGAGGTCGTTGAGCACCAATTTATTTTTGGTTTAGAGAACTGAAAGTTCACATAGATTCGTTTTGAAACATAAGTAACCGAAGAAGCGGGTGCCGTGACCAGTGGCGTAACTATACCATCCGGGGCCCGTGGCAAATTCTTTTGATGGGGCCCTATGATTTAGACCCGTCCCGTTGTACGTAGTTGGTTGACAAAATGAGGGAATTCCCCGACCCGCGCTGCCAACGTAGCGCGACAAAAAAAAGTAAAAACCAATAGATGCGTTCTAAAACTAATCAAAATCTTTTTTTTTAGATTTTAAGCAACACTTCAAAATAAACAAAAAATATACTTTTCAAGTAAAATAAACAAGTACGATGTTAAAAAAAATATTGATGAGCTAGCGACCTCTTAAGCCGGGGGCCCTCTTGGGCCGGGGGCCCGTGGCATTTTGCCAGCCCTGCCACCCTATAGTTACGCCACTGGCCGTGACTTTTAACTGCACTTTGTTTTTTTCCCATACAATCGTGGGCCACCCTACTATGTACAGTACATAGCTATTCAAATCATGGTAGGGCTAGCCAATAGTTTGATTGAGTGTTAAAATTAAATTTATCCTTATTGGTTTTAAATATGTTGTGTTTACGGGTAAACAATGCAATTTTGTACGATATATATCTATTAGCTAGCATATTTTCTTATTCTTTGTTAATCTCTATTATGGTATGGTTTAGGCTTTATTATGATATGAAGTCCTTGTATGACTAGAGATATTATGACTGCGTTGCGCTGCTCTGTATTGTATACTGGGTATTATGATACAAAATCAATGCAACTCTAAGGCAAGTCTCTAAGCGGAACAAAATTTGGTTGCATGTAATGTGCTATAATTGAATGAGACTACAAATGAAGAGCTCATTAGCAGCACAATTAACACACATTTCACGGCCGCAAGGGTAGACAACACTTCCAACTCTGGTTTACATATTGTTAAACAAGGTCACCAGTCTATCTGATTTGTGACTCATATCCTTGTCATTGCACATATGAAAAAAATGCTTATTGTCTTCTGAAAACAATCAGTATAAACAACACATGAGGGCATTAATGTGATATGATAGGACAGGTAATTGACGATCTTCAACTGTTTTGCTCTACATATTAATAAGTATTTGTAGTGGAACTTCGCTTAGCTTTGCCTCATTGATAATGTTACTGTACATATCTGTATTACACACAACATAATTATGTGAAGGACATTTATTGCTTACACTTATCTAACTTTACGAATTAAATGGGGATGGGGAATTCCCTGTCGGGAATAACCCGGCTTTTTTTAAACCCATTCAATGCCGATGACGCTAATCATTCTTTACCATAACAATGGCGTGGAGGCCGATCAGCGTCATATTTTCACTAACGATTCCATGGAAACTGTTTCTTAAATTGTAAATTGTTGTGTTTTTAATTTATTATATCTTTATTTAGCCTCCAAACTACTGGTAGTACATTTAACAAAAAAAAATGCGTTTTTTCGGTGTCAACTAAAGCTTGATGGACGCCAATATCGGAGTCACATTTAGCTTTAGCTGGGTGCCGCTGACGCCCATCGGCGTCACATTTGGCTTAAGCTGGATGCCACTAGCGCTGATCAGCGTTGCGATTTAAAGGACGCTAATCGCCCTTACATTTAGCTTGGCTTGGATGCCGCAGATGCCAAACGGCGTCATGCTTGAGAAAGCGTCGGCATCGCGGCATAGTGCGCTTGAGTTCACTTGGTATTTGGGCTTAGGCATGTCATGAAACGAGTTCTAAATAGTGACTGTTCGACCATAATAGACCAACTGCTCTGACAATTCTTGTGATATCTGAGTTTTATGACAATTGTGTACGATTCTCAATTCTTCATTGGGTTCTATAGGTTTCCGTAGTCAAACTAGGAATACTATACTATAACTAACTACCCCCATGATATGGGTTGTCGCTGGATAGGTCTTTCAAAAATATTGCGGGTTTGTGATATGATAACGATTTTTCGGTGAAGGTATCCGTTTATGAAATATTAAGCTTTAAAGCGCAAATTTTTGCTAAGAGTCAAGTCCCCACCCCCAACAGCCAAAACTACCAATACAAAAAATCTGAAAAATATCTTAAATTAAAGCACATACGAGGGGCGTTCAATAAATTCTCGGTATTGGTATCTTGCAAACCTTTTTAGTAAACTTCTTAATACTGGCCGCTAAGAGTCATTCATCGACAGTAAAAAAAAAATAATTTGAAGCCCACACGTTCTTTTGTTTTTCTGCTACTGCTGAACAAACGTGACCACCATGAGCGATTTTACAATGATAATTAAATTGGAGCATCGAGCCGTGATAAAATTCTTGACTAAACAGGGTAAAAATCAAAAGTGTATTAAAGAAGAAATGGATTTAGTTTACCGTGAGTCCGCTCCTTCATTATCTACTGTCCAAAAGTGGTCAAATGAATTTAAGCGTGGGAGGGAGAGCATAGAAGATGACCCTAGACCTGGTCGGCCTGTTGAAGCTACTTCACCAGAAAACATTCAAAAAGTGGAGAAAATTATACTGGAAGATGGTCGAGTGAAGGTTAGGTCTATAGCACAAAAAACCAATATTTCTATTGGTACAATACATGATATTATCCACGATCATCTTAACATGTCCAAAGTTAGTGCGAGATGGGTACCACGAATGTTGACACCGTTTCAGAAGCATACGCGTGTTGCTTGTTGTTCCGACTTCATTGAGCTGTGTGGTGAAAACCCTGATGGTTTGCTCCAAAAATTGTTACCGAGTTTCATCATTATGACCCTGAGAGCAAACAAGAGTCGATGCAGTGGCACGTTAAAGGAACACCTCATCCCAAGAAATTCAAAGTCGTCCCTTCAGCTGGCAAGATCATGGCGACAATATTCTGGGATTGTGAAGGGATATTATTAATAGATTATAAAGAAAAGGGTTTAAATATTACAGGAGAGTACTACGCTAACGTTTTACGCCAATTACGGGAAGCAATCAAAGAGAAGAGGAGGGGAAAATTGACCAGAGGAGTGCTGCTTCTTCATGACAACGCCCCTGTGCATACTGCTCATGTTGCCAAGGCTGCTGTTCTTGAATCTGGGTTCGAAACAATTACTCACCCGCCGTACAGTCCAGACTTGGCCCCCAGCGACTACTTTTTGTTTCCCAACCTTAAAAAGGATCTTCGTGGACATCGATTTTCTAATGATGAAGCGTTGAAGGCAGCGGTGGTGGAGCATTTTGACACCAAAGACAAAACATATTTTTATGAAGGGTTAAAAAAACTAATTGACAGATCTTATAAGTGTATAAGCATAGGGGGGGAATATATAGAAAAATAAAAATAAAACACTAATCGTATGCTTTTGTTTTCCTTCTCATACCGAGAATTTATTGAACGCCCCTCGTATAATGAATTTACTAGGAAAACTATTACAGCTAAGTAGACTTCAGTGGTTCTTGAGTTACAAACGGTTTAAATCTTTATACCTACCGAAAACTTATTTGCGGTGTTGGTAAACTGACCGCGACCTATGTCGATGTATTGGGATAACAGATTTCCAACGGCAAAGTTAAGCTACGTCACTTTAAACTAAGATTGACCTAATATTTTTTATTTATAGACTAATAGATAATAAATTCATAGAGGAAGTATACGACATAGATGCCGAAACAGAAAGTGATAATGAAGCTCAAGCTGCAAAGGATGTTGGTACCAAAGAAGGATACCTGCTCAAAGGGCCGGAAATCGGTTCCGAAAGGATATTCAGTAATCTTGCCTCAAAATCATTTAAGAAACGATACTGCTCAATGGTCAGGGAAGCTGACGGTGCTTACGTTCTGGAAGTTTATAAAGATGATAAGAAAACTGATACTAAACTTACAATTGTCATGGATTTTTGTTCCGATGTCGTTAAAGTAAGTATCATTGTTGATTTTAATTTGTTTTTTATTTAAACGATTACACTGTATTTATTGATATTTTTTTTTAGAACCCAAAGCGTGGACGTTATTGTTTCGAACTGCGAATGTCTGGCGGAAAAGGATACACATTTTCTACTGACAATGAGGAAGATATGAATGAATGGATTACCGCATTCAATGCTGCTCTGAAGAAGAATCATGATGGCCAAGAAATAAACCAAAGTGACTACGTGCTCGATAAAGGTACTTTTACAAGTTTATCCTTTTTTCTACTGTAGGTATTACGTGTCCCTTCGCAGGGTAAATCGATCGTAAAAAAAATTTGAACGCGTAACATAAAGAAACACTTTCGCATTTCTTTATTTAATAAAATTTTACACAATATAAATAGTAGATAATTAAACTTAAATGTATTAGTAACATAGATTTGGAAATATGAATTATAGAAAGAAAAAATAATAGGAAAAATTACGAATCGGCGGGAATTGTGCATAGGTGCATAATACACCTTATTGACAGTTTTACACCTTACAGACAGCAGGGACATTTTGCACCTAATTGGATTTAATATTTATTAGATTATTCTTGACGCTATGCTATATCTTTATCGCATTGCAGTAAGAACTCATTTAAATTTATCCTGTTAATATTTACACTATTTATTAGAAACATTTAATATTGTAACACAGTGCGGCTTCGGTTTACAATTTTATCTTATCGCGTAATGGTAACGTACAGGCATAGTTTCCTCGTATTGATACAGTAAAAATGTGTGTTATCTTAATGTTTTATTATAGATGCAGAAGTTCCTCTGCCCGCGGAGCCGCCGCCCCCGACTTACGGAACCCTGAAGGGGCTGGAGCACAGCATGAACCCTCTGCTGATGCGGTACTCGCGCGAGACGGACCTGTCCATCGCTGCGGCTCGAAACGAGTGTCGCACTAACGTGTTTAGCATGCCATACAAACGGGCTTCTTCGCCCGAACCTCAGTTAGAGCCATTCAAGTAAGATGAACCACAAACCATGATCGTTTCGCCACTATAAAACCTTGCCAGAAAGGCGAAACATGAAATACTGTTAGAAAAAATACGTCACCATTAATTATTGATTTAATGCGAAAAGGTTTTAGGGTGGCTAAAGATTATAGTCCTATACAATTCCTCTCATTATTATTGCGTTGGTCAACCAGCATTAATTGATTTAAACATAATACTTTGTGGTTTTCAGAGAACACTTCGGCCAAAAAATACTGCTCAAATGTGAAAGCTTAAAATTTAGGTTACAAGCGCCCATAGATGGCGATAAAGAACTCTTGTGTCAAGTCGAGCCTTACTTCACGTACCTGGCTCTATATGATGCGAGAAGTGGCAAAAAAGTCACTGAAAACTTCCACTTTGACCTCAATCACGCCGCAGTGTCGGATCTAGTCAAGGACGAGGAGAGTACTAGCTCACTAGTCGAAAACTTTAGCTACGATGTTAAGTTAGATGTTAAACTGATCCCAGATCAGTGGTTCAGATCTAAGAGACAGGTATTAACTTGTTTGTTTATATCACTGCTGTAAATAAACTGCAATATTATCTCTGTTTATGTAGCCTTAAAACATTTTATGCATGTAGGTGGTGCTGTCTATAAACAATCCCCATCCAGACTTGTTCCTCGTAGTCAAGATAGACAAAATCCTCCAAGGACATGTCAGCCAAGTTTTGGAACCATACCTCAAGGCGACTAAAGACCCGCGATTGGGTCTTAAGGTACACAAAACTGTGCAATCCTACGCTCACCGGGTTGGCACGTATAGGATGCCATTCGCGTGGACTGCTAAACCTTTGTTTAAGTGAGTTTAATCATGTTATCTTCTCGAAGTTGCAGCGAACGTATGTAAATATTATCTATGTTATATTCCAAATATTACCCAAGCATAGCATGCAAAATTTAACTACAATACTCTTTCAATAGAGTTGAAAACTAACTGAACAATCTTTTTAGGTTATACAGCAATGATCTCGATACGTCACACGATTTTCCCGCCATCTACCGCCAAGAACCAAATAAAATGTCTGACGATGATTTATTAAAAATCTTGTCCGACTTCCGGAAGCCGGAAAAGATAGCGAAATTAACTGTAGTACCTGGCTGGCTCAACATCAGCATTCAGCCGAGTAACGATCCAATACCAAGTAAGTCGCCCTTTGTATAAAGAAGGTATAACTGCGAAAGTTCACTACATTTTGATTAAATATTAACCAGAAAGTGTAACTTAACAATTAATGAATTATGTTCCTCATAATAGTTTTTTTCCAGATTGTATGACAACAGCTTATGCTGCTTTAAAACCATTTCCACTACCGCCTCCATCGCCGCTCACGCTCGAATTAGCTACTTTAAACATAGAACCGGAGCAGCCGTACGCAGCGTACATTCACCATTTATACGTCCGGCCTCTATCGCTGAACTTTGAGTCGCAGAAAATGTTTGCTCGGGCGAGGAACATTGCTTGCTCTGTTGAATTAAGGGACAGTGATACGGGGGAAATGAAGCCTTTACAGGTATGTAAATAACAGTTCTTCTACTGGATCTGCTTGAAGGTTGTGGATACATTAAACATAGGTTCATCATTGGTTTTCGGTAGTAATTAATACATCAAATTAATGCGTAAGCTGTTGCTCAAGTATACATCCTTTGTTGTTTTTTTGAAGTTTATAGAGAGCTCAACATGAAAATGGGATGTGACTAAAAAACTTATAATATTTTAAGAATGTATTTGAGTTTCCAAAATTACCTGAGATCTAATTGTGATGGTTTTCTACATTCCAGGTTGTATACGGCCGATCCGGCATGACTTCGCAATATCGCTGCTCGGTGTTGCACCACAACGCCAATCCTACGTGGAGTGACGAGGTCAAGATCCGTCTGCCGGCTACCATCACACCACAGCACCATCTGCTGTTCACGTTCTACCACATATCCTGCGACTTGACTAAGAAAAATGACGCCAATGTAGAGACTTGTATTGGGTAAGTTAATTTCAATTTTTAGAGTCAGTTCTTTGACTATTATAATCTTATAGACACTTGAAAGCACTTGTTTTTGGCTTACAGGTACGCGTGGGTGCCACTCCTAAGAAACAGCAAGTTCATTGACGAGATAGTCAACTTGTCTATAGCTACGCATTTACCATCGGGGTACCTTTCTATTCAGCCGCTAGGACTTGGAAAAGGGGTACGTAACAAATATTTTGTAGAATCTCAATCTATTCAAACTCTATGCTAGACTACGGTAAGTCAATTCTTCTGAATTTCGTGCCGTCGCCTAACTGACAGTGAGTTGATTTAAGCCTCATACATTCATACATTTTGCGTTCCTGCCGTAAAAATGCCGTTTGTGGTGGCATGTTTTATTATATTTATAATGGTTTAAAGTAAGCCCCGGACGGATCGTTTTACGACTGTAGATGCATGTCTTCTCTAGTCAAAGTAGGGGTGGATACCAATTACCTTTTCTAATATATCTACAAATTATTTTTTAGAACGCTGGCCCCGAAGTGATCTGGGTGGAAGGCGAGAAGCAGCTGTTCCGCTGCCAGCTCGTGCTCGACTCGACGGTGGCGACGCGCGACGCGCACCTGCACAACCTGTTCGCGCAGGCCGAGCGGCTGCGCTGCCGCTCGCCGCCCACGTCGCCGGCGCCGCCGCCCTGGCACGACGTCTGCAACGCGCTCAAAGCTGCGCATGCGATCAAACTGAGCGCGCTGGTCGCATTCTTGCCGACTATATTGAATCAGCTCTTTGAGTTGATGGTGAGTGGGAAACAATATCTTAGTACCTCATTCAAAATATTTTATTAGTAAATTGGCCACATGCTTATTTATACGTCGGTAATATGGAGTGTATCTACTACCAAAGCTTTGGACAAAACCATCCTTTAGAAGAAGCGCCGCATAAAACTCCTGTAATGATAAATTATTTACGTTTATTTTCCAGACGGTTGAGAAAAGTTACACTCAAGACATGGGCTATCAAATTGTGAAGTTGATTGTGCACTTCATTCACATGATCCATGATTATGGACGCAAGGATTTGCTCGACAGCTACGTCAAGGTAAATTAATAGTAGATCGTACAAAAAGGGCATAAAACAAGCCATTTTATCCAATAAATTTGTGGTGAATACTGAAGTCAAATATAAAATTAGTATTAAATATAACCGACTTTTACACTCAGCTTTCCACTTCGATTGCAAGAAAAAAAAATTAAGTATTTGCCCAGACATGACAAAAGCTCCTATACTTTTACTTTTAGTTATGCTTATGTGTTTGGTTTGGACGCTAAGTTTATAAATACGCCTATAACGCCTTTTTGTTAATGTTCATAAATTTTGCTATCATAACTCTATGTATCTAGTAAAAATACTTTCGGCTGTTATCAAAAGGTTCAAAACCGACATTCTTATTGTTTTAAGTATGTGTTCAACTGCGTCGAATTCAAACTGCATACGGTGTTGACGGCGCCCCTGCATATGTTCGTCGATCCGAACCAACAAGACTTCTTGCTTGGACACAAGTTCATGCAATACTCCAGCTTCTTCTTTGATGTAATTATTAAAAGCATGGCCCAGTATCTAATTAATACTGGAAGGATAAAGGTAAGGACTGGAATGGTAACATGTCAACTTGGGATATTAAATATAATATTTAACTAATTTGTGGTCTTACTGGAATTGCAGATGTCTCGAAATGAAAGATTTCATGCTGACCTCTTAGACAACATTGAGAAATTAGTGACGTCCGTGGAACCGTCTTATATTCTGCAACAACCCATGCAGACTCACATATTTAACAAGAATCTTGCCGTATTTCTTAAGGTAGGCAAGTAAATTTAAGTATTAAATTCATCATATTCAGCATAATAATATAAGCATTCAAATTCAATTATTTTACATTACAGTCGTGTCTGTCGTTCATGGACCGCGGATTTATATTCCGCCAAATACAAAGATATCTCGATAAGTTCAAAACGTGCGAGCCGAAAGCACTGTTTGATTTTAAGTTCACGTTCCTACAAACGATATGCTCTCACGAACATTACGTCCCGTTCAACTTGCCGTTGCAAGCGAACAAACTGGGAAAAGACATGAGTGAAGGTAAAATTTTGAAATCATTTCGTCTTTGTATTCTTTTGTACTGGTTTTATGCCTAAAGTTCATATGTTTTCAGATCCAGCTAAATTGAAACTGTGCGAGGATTTTATAATGAGACATTTTCTCTCTGGAACTCTGCTGAAACAAGTAAGTAGCACACATAAAACTACATTTTGACGGTAGCTCCTCGCATTCGAACGATTATCGAAATTCACAACTCGTGTTGCCATTTGTAATTCAATCGATTATGGGATAAGTTTAGTTACCCTATTTTCAGCATGAATTTGACACACATTAATCGCGCGCAAAGTCTAATGAACAATTTTGGTAATCGCAGGTAGAGCAATCTCTCCGCGAGGCGCCCCAAAAGCGTCGCATCGCACTCGGCGTGCTGCGAGCTCTGCTCACCAAACACGAGCATGACGACCGCTACCGATCGCGGCAGTGCCGCGTGCGCCTGGCGCAGCTCTATGCGCCCTGGCTCACAGTTACGCTAGGTGAGCGGCGCCGCCGTGGGGCCAAGTATATTACGATCCAGTTACACACGAGCCATCGTGCTCGGCGTGCTGCGCGCGCTGCTAGCGAAGAATGAGCTTGTCGACCGCTGCCGCTCGCGCCAGTAGTGCCGCGTGCGCCTAGGGCATCTTTACGCGCCCTGGCCCACTGTCGCGCGGTAAGTGGCGCCCACTATGGGGCTAAGTGTATTACAACCTTGTGCCACACATAAGCCATCGCGCTGCACTCTCTGCTCGCCAAGCTCGAGCATGACGATCGCTGCTGCTCGCACCAGTGTCGCGTGCTCTTTGCGCAGCTCTACGCAACCTGGCTCGCCGTTACGCAAAGTGCCTGCCGCCGCATAATGGACCATCATAGAGAAAGTGTTGGCACTGTGGCGACTATAATGGCCAGTATTGACGCGCTATTGCGATATTGCCGGGGCACATGGCAAAGAGAATTGTGTTAATCAACTTTGCGATCCCCGAAACTGAACGCGCCATACTTTCGCGTTAAATTTATATCATTTGAACGTATCAGGTTCTGTATAGTGTACTGTTTGAGGCGTGTATTTGATGAGTGGCGCCCAACAAAGCGGTGACGAATTTCAAACTGGACGTACCGGATGTGACTAAATCAATAAAATTTTAGAAGTTTTCTCATTCAATAACGCACAAATACCTCGTATAAACTATCTATTATTTGGTTACTCACGAGTTAGGCTATGCCTAGTGTAGATCTGTGTAACCATACAAAAAGAATATGAACTAAACAATATTTTTCTAATTTGACAGACAACGCTCATCGTCTAGTGACAAAAACGCTCGCCAGTCCGGTTTTAGAGAACGGCCATGACAAAGTGGACGGCGACGCGACTGTCAACCCTATCCTCAATAATACAGCGAAGGATGTCGCGTCTGCAAGCAGCACTCCACGAAGAAACCGCCTCACTCTGCATTTTGAACACACGCCTGCGAGGAATTCAGCTTATTTCAAAGACCCACCGGTCGTCCTGAGCAATAACGTGCTCAGCAAAGGTTAGTTGTTATAAACCGTAGTTAACAATGCACTTGTGTCGTTTAAAGTCTTAGTAAACTGGTTTCGGATTTGTGTCCCTGTCTCTAATGCACACATATTTTAGCAAGATAAATTATGCACATTTCATTTATTCCACGTCAAAGTAACTTCACGTAACTTCACCTTATTGTCTAGCTCAAATACAGCTGAAATGCATTCAGGTAATTAATCTGACAATACAGAAAGTTGATATAAAATGTTTGTCTAGATAGGCCCAGGAGGCCTATGACATGACACTATTAAAATAATACAGGTCTATTTCCGGCGAAGTACTTGTACAGCACGTGTGTTTGTAGATTACACGAACACTGCGTCCCAAAGCTCGCTTGAGTCTGTATCGACCATGTCTGGAGGAGATTCACTCCCGAGGAACGCCGGCCGGCTTGACTTGACCGATATCGGCGACCAAGTAAATAGGTAACCACTATACATTACACTAAACAGGGGTTGTGGTCGAACGAATTTATTTTTGTATTTTTGACGACGCGCTGGCCTAGTTGGTGGTGACCCTGCCTGCGAAGCTAGAGGTCCTGGGTTCAAATCCCGGTAAGGGCAGATATTTGTGTGATGAACGCGAATATTTGTTCCTGAGTCATGGATGTTTTCTATGTATTTAAGCATATATTTCTCTATATAAGTATTTATATCGTGGTCTAGTACCCATAGTACAAGCCTAGAGCTTAGTTTGGGACTAGGTCAATTGGTGTGACATTGTCCCCTGATATTTATTTATTATTTATTTTATTTAATGCTCTCAATTGTCGCACCTTTGGCTGCATCAAAGATTACATTGCAAAAACGTTATTAAATGTTATAAATAAATGAGATGGCTTTGTGTAAATAAACCCTGACGCAGAAAAGAGTAAAGTTTACAATATGTAAGAATGAAACCTTTTTATTTCTCATGCATTTTGCGTGTGGATTTGAAATTTTCTTAACCACTATGATAATGATTTTAATGTACCTAATGAACATAATTATAATAAATGAAATCATGTAACGCGATACAACCCCTGAAGAAGACTACTAAAGTCATGATTGTGTTGTGACACTTGGTTTAGTTTCGGTAGATAAAAGGGTATCTAATATTTGATTGAATATTTGATCCCCTCTAAATTCAACCACGACCCCACAACACACTTTCATGATCTAAAACCTTATGTGCCGTCGCCTAATATGTACATTCGTCCGGATTGTCTAGATTTGGCGTGATGTCCGCGGAGGAAGTACGTGACGTGCTTTTGTGTTTCCTATTTGTTTTGAAGTACTTAGACGAGGAACGGTTGGTGGAATGGTGGAAGACGCACACTTCGGCCCAACAACACTCGTTTTTCAATGTTTTAGAGTAAGTTTTACCAGTTTATGCATGTGTATGTATGCTTTGTTGTTCATGTGGGTTGGGGAATGGAGAAAAGTATTCAGCCTTCAGTAATTGTATATAATGTTAACTAGATGTTGTAGAACTGTGTAACGTGAAAAAGCTTATATACTCGACTTTAAACCGTTTCTTTAATTTTATGAAAATGCAGTTTCGGTTATCATTCTTTTTCCGAGCTATACACAAATGTCTAAAGAACTCACTTGGATAAAAAAGGCAATCCCATAACTGGATTGACAGATATGTACACTAAATAACCGTTTTGGGTAAACTTCTTTTGTACGGTAGTTTTTATAAAGAAAGAAAGAGTCAACAATAATTGACGCTGTTACATTGGATAAAAAATTACATCATATTGGTATATTTTATTAATTGAAATTACGTGCCATAAACCCTAAAACTGAAATTCCTTTGTAGAATATGCGCCGAACAATTCCAGTACATCGGCAGAAAGCGTATACTGTCAGAGTTAAAAGCAACTACGCCCGATTGTAACGGCAAACCCAAGCCTATCAAAGCGCGGACGCTGCCCGCGCGCATGACTCCGCCGGACTTCTCTAAGGACCCACATATGATTGTAGAGAAGAACAACACGGTCAACAGAGAAAACCTTGTGGCCGCGACGACTGTAACAACCGGTAAGTGTTAAAATAATTAAAATTAATATGTTGTACAACGTACAAAATTTGCAACAAGACAACAGGAGAGGATTACATTCTGTGGAGCACTTTTTTTTTTGTATGTGTGTGTGGTTTTACTGAGAGAGAGACAAGACAACCATTGTATCAATGCATAGCGGGGCAAGGCTTCCCAAACTACCGGTCCCCGCGGGCCAGGACCAGCTTGCAAACACCACCAAAGTGGCCCGCTCTTGCTTTATGGCATCCAATCAAAAACAAAAGCGACCTACTAGTAAAAATTGTTCTTTGACCCACAGTCTTTTGAAAAATTATGTGACCCTGAGGCAAAAACGTTTTAATAACCGTAGTTTAACATAATAAACATTAAATAAGACGACAGAGACGTCACGACATTCACGACTTAGACTAAGCATATTTTAAACGACAGATGGTTCACCGTACCCAAACAAAGAGCAGTAAATACCTCTACTATTTCGATGCGCAGAATAAGGATAATAGATTCACAAAGTCTTCTCTTAATATAAGGAGTAAAAAAGGAATTATACCTTTGTAAAATATTAGATAAGGATATGAACAAACGCTTTAATTCACTATAATGTTGTTATACAGAGTTGGAAACGATAGCAGAACACGCCGTATTATCGGCTGGTTGCCTAGCAACGGAAGTTGGCCTTACCGTCATAGACCGCACTTGCCTCTTCACCAAGAACCTCGGCGCGGCCGAGGGAGCCGCCGCCAGGCCTTATCTCAGGCTACTGCAGTTCCCGCAAAGCGAGTCCCTATATAAACACCTGTTTGCAGCTTTGAGGGCGTATATCAATCAGTTCTCAGAGACCCTGTTTGAAGGTAATTATGAGCTGAGATGAAACATCCCACCCATATCCTACCCGCCTCGCGGCACGAGGAAATGAGTCTTGTGTAGTATGTCATTAGGGAATATGCATAGATTTTTTAACCTCGTAAGGCCCAGTGTGCAATAGGATGTACATAATCAACATACACCGGATTGACGGGGGAAAAAATGTACCACTGCTAGTGATTCATTAAATATCGACAAAGTTTATCGACAACTTTTGTCGTGACATACGAGGGCTGTTTGATAAGTCGTTTTAAAAAGCAAAAAAGATTGTTTTTTTTTTAACAATTTACATTTATTTCTCAGCATAGTCTCCTTTGGGGGCCAAACACTTGTTCCAGCGAGTTTCCAATTTTTTTATGCCCTCCAAAAAATACGTTTTGTTGAGGTCTTCAAAATAGCCGCTTACACCTGCAATGCAGTCCTCATTTGTCAAAAATGTTTGCCCTCCTAGCCATCTTTTCAGATTTGGAAATAGGTAATAATCGCACGGAGCTAGGTCCGGCGAATACGGAGCATGCGGAACCAGCTCGAAGCCCAACTCGTGGATTTTGGCCATTGCAATAGTGGACGTGTGAACTGGGGCATTGTCTTGATAAAAGAGGACTTTCTTGGGGGGCAATTTTGGTCGTTTTTCCAACAATTCGGCATTGAAACGGTCCAATAACTCTGCGTAATAACGACCAGTAGTAGTCTTTCCCTTTTCCAAGTAATCAATCATAATGATTCCTTCGCCATCCCAGAAGACTGTCGCCATCACCTTCCCAGCCGATAAAACAGTCTTGGCCTTCTTTGGGGCACGTTCACCAGTCGCCATCCATTATTTTGATTGCTGTTTTGACTCAGTTGTATAATGATGGACCCAAGTTTCGTCCACAGTGACAAATCGACTCAAAAAATTCCTAGGATTACGCTTCATCGTATCCAAACACAATTTTGAAATTCGCTTTCGTTCGCTTTTTTGTTCGATCGTCAACAAACGTGGCACCCATCGTGCAGACAGCTGTGTCATACCCACATCTTCATGCAGGATTTTATGTACTCGCTCAGTGGAGATGCCTATGTTCTCAGCTATTTCACGCACCTTCACGCGGCGGTCGTCGAGTACAATATTATGGACTTCTTCAACAACATCCTCAGTAGTGACTTCGATTGGGCGACCAGAGCGTGGAGCATCAGATGTGCTTGACCGACCACGTTTAAAATAATTTATCCAGTTATAAACAGTCTGCAACGTTGGTGCGTTAGTGCCATGAACAGAATCAAGTTCAGTTTTTATTGTGGCAGCACTGCAACCCTTCATAAAAAAATGTTTTATAACGGCACGAAATTCAGATTTTTCCATAGTTGTTGAAAATTTACGAGTGATCACAGTTAAACAATAGTTAAACTGACAAAAACTTGTTTTTTTTGCTGAATTTTTGACAGTCTTCATTTGAAAGATTGTGCCTGCCAGTGTTAATGCCATTTACCAGAAAAAAGGTTTTACAAATAGTTTTTAAAGGACTTATCAAACAGCCCTCGTATCTTACATTTCTTGCAAAACTAAGTCGTACCTTTATCTTCTATGGCTGAATAATCAGCTTTCCATGAAGATAAACAATCTTTTTTCTTTGGAAGCATTTTTAACCGACTTAAAAACAAAAAGGTTCTCAATTCGTCGGAATAATAAAGAATATTGAAGTGAATGAATTGGTAATTCAACGTAATTTCAATGGTTGTCAAGAGTGACTCGAGTACAGGGTTACTATCAGATACCAGTTGTTAAAAGTTGCGATAAGTATGAATAAAAGAGGTTTGCACATAATTAAAAGGTTTTCAAACATGGCCATACATACATACACAAACTCGCGCCTTCATTCCCAAAGTGGGATAGGCAGAGCTACAGAATAACCAGCAACTCTAAAACCTTGTTGAAAACATGGCCATTACTTATGATAATAATGGATGATTAAAAATTGATTTTTATCGATGTCGATAAACTGTCGACATTTAATGAATCACTAGCATAGGTACATTTTTGCTCCCGTCAATCCGGTGTTTGATAATCAAGGCATTTTACTTTGAACTCTGTTACAATAAGAATAAGGTTTATTTTCATTTATAATTGAAGGCGTGAGTTTATGTATGTATGTATGTATAAATTGAAAATGGTATTTTCGAATAATCGCGATTGAACTTTATTCCCTTGAATGTAGAATCAAAGTCCCAGTTACAAAAAACTACAATTTTTCAGTATGGTGGGCCTTTTTCTCAACAAAATATGAAAATACCGTAGAAGAGATCGCCAAGACATACGGATGATACAAGTATTTTAAACTGCTAATTAGACAGCGAGAGATTCGTTATGAACTGTGACGTCATGTAACACGTCGGCCATATAAACTCCATTTTTAAATTCTGTCTTGCTAGAAACAGATAGAAACAAATATTTGGTGGATATCTTGGATATTTATTAGCGAATGCAAATAAAACCGTAAATCGAATATCTGTTATTTTTCGGTTAAAATCGAACTCGAACCGAATTTCGGTTAAAAACCGAGTTTTTTTTACTATAGAACCTGAGCAAGTTTTAATCCTTTTGGCGAGGTCGGTCACTTTCTTGGGATGTCAACTAAATTAATTACTCAACCTTTTCTTTGTTGTTACGGGGTGCTTGCGATTTGGGGATAAACCATGACTCATGAGCCATCTAGGTAAGATAATAGACCTTTCCGTTTCATTCTATTATAGCTTTCTCTTTCTAACGCATATAATGCATTTAAAATTACTTATATTGGATCGTAAGTAAGCGTCAGAACCCCTGGACCAATGAAGATATGTGATGTTTAGGAACTAACAAAATGCAGTACCTTATTGGTACTATTTGGTATTTGGTAACTTCAAATAATTAGTAGGTACCTCTATTGACAGCGAAAAAAAGAGTAAACAAAGTGGCCAGACATTCTGACGTCAAGATGACTGGACTATTTTTTTTTTACATAGTTTTAGACAACAAAACGAACTTATCTCTTTGTAAATATTTAGTACCTTTTTAGTACCCTAAGATATAATTTTTTCCATTTTTTTTGGCGTGCCAGAAAAATGTTACTCGTGAAAAACTTGTTTTTATGTTTAGATAATACCAAAATGCACTACCTTTTTGGTACTATTTGATACCTAACTTCAAATAATTAGTACCTGCCTCTATTTGACAGCCAGCGAAAAAACGAGTAAAGAAAGTGGCTAGACATTCTGACGTCAGGATGTCTGGACCACTTTTTTTTTACTTAGTTTGAGACAGCAGACAGGTATCAAAAAGAGCCGTGTTGGTGCCGGCCGAGAATATCACCAGATCACCACCCCATCTCTTCCCGTGGGTGTCGAAAGAGGCGACTAAGGGATAAACCGGAGGATGGGCAGCAGCGTCCTCCGCGGACTTCTTGGTATAACTGCGGCCGCCAAGCCGCCTGCTAAGCGTGGCATTTTTCCCCCCAACGGTTCTAGATCAAAGCCAAACATGAATGTACAAAAACAGCCCAGTCCCCGGCAGCCTCGCTATGCCTGGCTCCGGTAGCGGACATGATAACGACGGGGCAGGGGGTGCTTTAGGTAATCTCCAGCATAGACCCGGCTACCAGAAACGACGACCTTTGGTCTTGGCAACATACAACTACCGAACATTGCGGACCGACGAAAAGTTGCTGGAACTGGAGGAGGAATTGAGCAGGTTACGATGGGCAATCATAATCATATTTTCTATATCCGGTGTTGCCAGTGATGACTTACGGATCTGAGACGTTGGCGCTAACAATGGGCCTCATAAGGAAGCTTAAAGTCACTCAGAGGGCTATGCTTGGGGTTTCTCTGCGTGATAGAATCAGAAATGATGATATCCGCAGTAGAACTAAGGTTACCGACATAGCCCGAAGAATAGCTAAACTGAAGTGGCAGTGGGGCACATCGCTCGCAGGACTGATGCCCGATGGGGCCAGTAGGTTCTTGAGTGGCGTCCGTGGACCGGGAGACGAGCTGTAGGTAGGCCTCCAACAAAATGGAGTGACGACCTTGTAAGGATCACGGGAACGCGGTGGATGCGAAAAGCACAAGACCGGTCTGAGTGGAGAGCCTTGGGGGAGGCCTTTGTCCAGTAGTAGACGTCTTTCGGCTGACATGATAGGTATCAAATAGTACCAAAAAGGTAGTGCTTTTTGGTATTATCTAAACATCAAATCAAGTTTTTCATGAGTAAATTTTATCTGGTACGACAAAAAAATTGGAAAAAATTATATCTTAGGGTACTAAAAAGGTACTAAATATCTACAAAGAGATAAGTTAGTTTTGTTGTCTAAAACTTTGTAAAAAAATAATGGTCCAGACATCCTGACGTCAGAATGTCTGGCCACTTTCTTTACTCTTCTTTTCGCTGTCAATAGAGGTACTAATTATTTGAAGTTAGGTACCAAATAGTACCAATAAGGTACTGCATTTTGGTAGTTCCTAAACATCACATATCTCCATTGGTCCAGGGGTTCTGACGCTTACCGATCGTAAGTATGTATATATTACACAAAATATGTGAAATATACCTTTTATTGCTTAACCATTTTAAACTCGAAACCGCGGTTTTTAACCGAAATTAAAACCGAGTTTTTATCGGTGAATAACTGTCGGTTAAAATCGATACTCGGTTTTTTCATAACTCTGTTGCAATCCCTAATATTTATATAGCTATTCAAAAAAAAATTATTCTCAACCGTTTGTTACACGAATCAGCGTTTAAAGCTGTGAAAAAAAGTAATGAATGTTCCCTATTTGGTCTATTCGTATCGTCCCAACAGGAGGCAGCACGCTATGCGCGGGCGTGGTGAGCGCGGTGGTGAAACTGTGCGAGGCGCGCGCGGCCTGGCTGCGGCGCGAGGCCGCGGCCGCGCTGTACCTGCTCATGCGGGCCAACTTCCAGCACGCCGCGGGCAGCCTCACCAGGGTGCACCTGCAGGTACGCGGGCGCCAGTCACGTCATTAGCGACCATATGTGCGAGTGCTGCGGATGCTAGGCCATCGCAGTGCCTGGTAACCATCGGAGATCGATGACTTTCACCGTCCTACACCTTAAGGATTACTTACGCTTTTACTCTAGAAAATCGAGCTCTGCCCATTACGTATCCTACAGCATTTAATTGTTTTTGGTTCCAGTCTTTTCTTTATGTGCCAAGACTAGAAAAAAGAACCGTTAACGCTTTCGCTAAATAGTGATTTCATTTCACGAAGGCACGCCTCGTCATTTAAATCGATCACAGTAGGTACACGTATTTATGATAAGCATCATGTTGCCACCAGACAGTGACACAAAGTAAGGTAAATTGTTGTCAAAATTAATCTTTGAAATGTTTCTTTTTCAATAGGTTATCATGGCAGTTTCAAAGCTACAGGACACTTCGACAGCTCTGAACTGCAAGCGTTTCCAAGAATCTTTGTCTGTGATAAATTGTTTCGCGACTGGCGATAAAGCGATGAAGGGGACCGGTAAGTTTTGAATATTCTTATCATGAACAATATTAATATAATATTTGATTTGATTAAGGCCACGGTTTAATATTATCAATCCAAAACCATGACTTTGTTTTGTGTTTGAAGTTTACATAAAGAGAGTATTTTTAATAGGTCTCTGCGATTATAATGTAAATATTTGTACAGATGTAGTTGATAAACATACTACGTCTGGTAAACTCTGAAACCACGATTATTTCCTAACGTATCTATAAATTATCGTTTAAATAACTAATGAATTTGAGTCAAATGAATACAAAACTTTATAAGTCAATCGCAACTGTCAAAGTGCAAAATTTGAAACATACAATATACATACATACATACATACATAAACTCACGCCTTCATTCCCAGAGTGGGGTAGGCAGAGCTACAGAATTACCAACAAATCTAAAAACTTGAACATACAATATAGAGATGTTATAACCACAACGTAAGATTTTTTAAAGTGATATTATTGATTTTTAAAGAAATTGCTAAATCAATGATAAATTAATAATTGAATAAGGTAATATGGTAATAACCACTATAAGGTTGAGTATCTACCAGAACTGTCCCAGAAAAATCTACGCTGAGCGTGTCTAGGAAAATGACATTTCTATTGATGCATGGATTTTTTTCTCGCCCACCGCGCTTCGTGCTCTGGTGGAAATTCACCCTAAATATATATTTTTCGATGCGACCTACCTCTACGCCGTCTTCCTGGGTACTGAAGCTAATGAGAAAGCTCGATGAATTCGAACTCATCCGACAAATTACAATGTCGTATTTTTATTCACGACATCTAATAATCTATCTGAAAATATAAGTATACACTATCTATTAATAATAGGTAAAACACGGTATACACTTGAGGTTTCCGGTACTTCCGGTCTTTGCAGAAAAACACACAGGTTCTTAAAAGGAACGTGACTTATGTGTATTAGTGGAATTTAAATTATAATTTTAAATCTGTTACCAACCGACTAAAAAACTAAGGACGAAAACTGTTTCCGTCGATTTTATTTGCAATTTCCTAGTAAAAGATTATTTTCGTCTTGGGCGGTACCTTGGTTACGCTATGAACTGGTCGCTTTACTCTAGATTCTATAAACTGCCCTTGCCTTAATTACATCGTTTAAGTCACACGATTACTCATACTAAGTGATTTAACTATTTAGGGTTGTCAACGGAGGTGGCGGAGTTGATGCGGCGCGTGCGCACCGTGGTGGGGGCGCGCGCGCGCCTCGCCGGCGTCGGCGGCAGCGGGGGCGCAGGTGGGTGACAACCATAATGCCTTGCTAAGCCAAATCGCAGCATCTTAAATAAAACTCCTGTAGCAATAACAACTTCATTACTAATGATAATAGATAATGTTTATTGGCGTAGCAGGGTCGCATAGCCTTAATGACACAACGCAATGGAACGTAGTGATTGAAGCCGACAAGGACACTCACCTCTTATATTGTTAACTGGAAGACGCTGCGGTGTGGTATGCGTAGAATTGCGTTCCCATTATTTCCTCTTTTCATACATTACAGCTAGAGTATGTAGTTTAAATAACAAATTGCAGATCTCTGGGGTCTAGCAGTTTACGCTGCATATCCAGCGGCAATCATACAAATTTTGGATTCTATAAAGAACATATTGACAATTTTTTTTTACTTTGCTACCATCTGAAATAACTAAATGTGGTTTTCGACACTTCAAATATACAAACGCATCTCATCGACCTTATTGTTTCGTATCGTGCAAACGAAATTCAACCTTACAACCAGACCACATATTCTACTTTACAAAAAGTTATAACTAGGTATTTCTCATAGGAGCGGGCAGTGTCCACTTGGCTGAGCTTCAGCATGCCTTGGCGGCGTCGTGTCGCGCGACGCCGCGGCTCAGGCACGCGTGGCTCGCCACCCTGGCCGACCATAACGCGAGGCAGGGAGACCACGATGAGGTAAATAGCCTTCGCATGTTTGACCTCTCACTGTTGCGATTTGTGGTCGAGCCTATAGTCCGGTAAGTACGTTGGCTCGGATAGGGATGCGCGCGCAGCTGTTATTTCGCCTCTCCCGCGCGTCTCAACCCGCGGGAGGGTCGTACGTGAACTTGTCAGATTATAGTGATTGACACTACTTTACCACTTTTTGTGTAGCTTAAGACCCGGCGATTGGAGGAAATTGTAAAAGATCTTACAGCGTAAGGAACTTTTCCCACCTCCGATGATTAGCGGAAAGCGAGTAGAGCCAGCGATCAACTATTAATATACAGTGGTGGACATATAATTAGAAACACTTGCGACATATTTCACATTATACAAGGCACATTGCCGTAAAACTTTTGTTTTTGGAAATAAAACAACAAAATGCATAGAATACGTTCAACAACTTACAATTAATTAAAAAACAAATAAATATTCGAGTTTACAACTACCATTTAGATATTTAGTTACGTACAAACAACTAAACGACATTTGCAGTACCATCCGTCATGGACAAGTAATTAGAAACACTAAAGAAATGAGGTAAAAATCAAAGTTTTAACGTGTCAACATCAACAATTTCAAATTATTTATGTAAAATAATGTTTGGTTTACTAAATTTCTTAACAATTAATATTTAGTTGCATAGCCTTTGTTATTAATGACGGTCTGCAACGACGTGGCATTGATTCAAGTAATTTCATACATTTATCGAGTGGGATCGAGTTCCATGCTTCAACAAAGGCTTCGTAAAGTTCATTTTGACTGGAATTACGTTTAACGGAGACTTTATTTTTAACGACGTACCACAAATTTTCAATTGGATTTAAATCGGGACTATTTCAGGGCCAGTCTAACATGGTAACACGTTGCTCACTAAGAAAGGATTTAACACTGCGGGCCGTGTGTTTTGGGTCGTTATCGTGCTGAAAGATCCAGGTCACAGGCAAATGGTCGTCGGTGTAGGGAATCATTGTCTCTTCTAAGATGTTTTTGTATTGAAATTGATCCATTATACCTTCAATCTTACGGACGGGTCCAACTCCGCAACCAGAAAAACATCCCCATACTTTAATATTACCACCGCCGTGTTTGACTATACTCCTCGTGTATTTATAATCAAAAGCATGGTTTATTGGACGTCTAATGTAGCGTTTGCCGGCTGAATTCACCATATTTATTTTTGTTTCATCCGAGAATAACACATTCTCGTACGGTCCAGTTAAGATATTTCTTTGCAAATAATAATCGCTTCTCTCGGTGTTGCTTGGTAAGAAGCGGTACCTTTCGAGAAACCCTCCCGAACAATTTAGCTTCCACTAATCTGCGGCGTACCAGTTTCGAGGAAATGTTCCTTGGGTCATCAGGTGAAAAAACTTCATTCCTAATCTCTTTGGAGCCTTTGAACGGGTCTTGTTTAGCTACACGTATTATTTGCGAATCTTCCCGGGGAGATGTTTTCCTTGGACGAGCCTCTCTAACAACACTTTTAGTAGTTCCGTTAGTTTTATAATGAGCAATAGCGTTGAAAACTTTCTTCACAGAACATTCAAGATGTTTAGCAATTCTTCTATAAGTCCACTTTCGATCTAAATGTAATTTAACGATTAATTGCCTGGTTGACTCGTCACAACTCTTATTTTTACCCATTTTTACCAATACTTATTATTCACGTAATTTTCCAAATTGACGTTTAATTGCCGCCGAAACAAAAGAAAAAGCTTAAAAAGAGGTTTTTTTTTTATTTTCAAAAATGGAACGAACCATGGATCCCGTTTCTAATTAGTTGTCCAAGCGGCCAGTAATAGAAATTCAACTATCATGATTTAAAAATCTTTTAATATTTAAAGATAGAACAGATTTACTTTTTTAAATATTTTATGAGTTTTTTAACTCATTGGCTATATTCTGGCATAGTCAATAGTGATTTAATCATTATAATTTTTACTCATAACGATAGTTCATTCTGTGTTTACCTAAGTTTTATGTACTGTTTCTAATTATATGTCCACCACTGTATGTGTCTCTTTTATTGACACGGGATCTACATTTTTTGTTTCGACAAAGTACTGGAAAGAGTTCTCGCCGGCTGTTTCAACAGCCAGCGATCAACTATTAATATAATGTGTCTATTTTATTGACACAGGATCATACTTTGTTCGTTTCTTGATCGAGTAAATAGTCGATAGCTAATCGCTTTCTCGCCGGCAGTGGGACAAGTGCCAATGACGAGATCTCACCTTTTAATTGGACTAATATGCCCCTCACAACGGGATAATCCAGAGTCCAGACGCATATAATCGTAAATAGTATTTATAATCATTGATAATTTGACCAGGCAATGTGCTGCCAGCTGCACATCGCAGCTCTAATAGCAGAATACTTAAAACTGCGAGGAAACAACACGTGGGGCGCCGACGCTTTCGCCGAGATCTCCACGAACATCCCGCGCGACGAGTCCGGCCTGAAGATTGACGAAGGTAAGCCAAAAAATGCTCAAATACGTGCTTCGGTCGATCTGTGAGTGCATCGTATTAGAACACAGATGATCAGTTTCTACGTTTGATACATTTTGCAGTAGCAGATTTTTTACTGTAGGGCGGCTTCATTGGCTTGGGACTGCAGGAAAACAGTTATTCTGTATGTCTAGCTACATTAACAGACCAACTCGCAAATGAAGGCAGGAATTTATTAGAAATTCTTGAACTTGTAATTTATAGATACTCACAATAAAAAAACTGTTTTTCAAACAAACAATCAAATCTTTCCTCCTTATAATATTAGTGTAGACATTCATACACTGACACACAGTGTGAAATCTGCCCTTAAAAACGGACATATATCATTTTGGAACTCAAACGATAGATTTCACCATTTCAAATGCGAGACGATCATACCGGAGTGCCAATTCTACTCAGAACTCGAGTTTTTTTTTTAAATCTTATTTTTCTATGAAACTCAAAATTTTCATAGAATTGCGTGTAACTGCAAAAGTATAGAATAATCACCGATTATCTGTTTAGATATCAATAGCATCTTGTTTCAGGTACGTAATAAAAAAAACTAGGCGTGTTTTTATGGAAGCAGTACAAAGTAATAGTTGATTTTTTCTTTTTTAGTTTTTATTTTATTTTTCCCTAACCCTAGCGTATTAGCATTTGATACTTACCTAAAATATTCGTTGAAACCATTACTATCCACCCCTAAAGTATCAAATCAAAATCTAGCAGGATCTTGGAAATATCCATATTTAAAAATGTTCGTTTAGGGTTGTCAAAAGCATGTTATTAAACGTCTTATTTAAATGTGGGTGTATTAATAAATTGTCCCGATAAATTGAAGTTCTTAAATGTGATTTCCATGTCTTATCTCCGTTCACTGATATTTTCTAAAAATAAAATTCTGTTATGAAAGTGTTTCGACCCAACTACACCATAACTAACTTTTCTTATTGGTGAAATGATATAATATGTTTGCAGAAATGGAGTTGAGTAGACTGAATTAACGTGTCATAGATTTTATCATTTATCTTAGATATTTGAGAAAGCGATGTTTGACCTAAATCCTTAAAGCGACCGATCGCCATAAATTAAAATAATTTAATTGAATTGACTTTAGCTTTGGCATTGACAGTTAGCTATCAAAACAACTCGAAAATTGCATGATTGCTTTTAGTTATTATAAAAGTGTGCATTTATTATTAATTCGATGGCAGCAGCCGATACTCTCGAACCTTCAAGAGTATTCGCAAATTCCCAACAAGGTTCCAACAATATCTTTACCAGACTAGACGCTTATAAATTGTTCCTTGCACTTGCAAAGCAAAAGGGCAAGAAATGTCGCCCCCTGGATGTAAGCTTAGAAGATCGAACTTTCGCAGTGCTGAATACTTTGGAAATACATACGAAGTACATAAATAACAAAAGACTCAAAGATCTAATCTCCAAACTTACCAGTAAATGCGAAAACTTATACAAATCATGTAAATACAATATGATTTTCTTCATTAAAAAGCACACAGTTTGGTTAAATGGAGACCTAAAACCGGACCTTTCAAAATGTTTGGATCCGCTTCTCTATCGCCCGCCTGTTTCCGAAACTGAATCTGGTTTAGTAGGCGATTCAATTTTCGAATTTGCTTCAGAACCTACCGTTCCTTACGCTGGTCCAAGTAACAATCGCGATTTCGAATCTGACATAGGTAATCCCAAAACCGATGTTTCTCATATAGATTTTCCGATATCTGAGCAAAGATGTGAATCAAAGTACGACGGACTGAGCGAAAGACAAAAACGAAGAGTTTGCAAAAACCTACAAGAAACCCTAAGTAATGAACCATCTGCTAAACTGATCAAGGTTTTGTCGAGTAGTTTAAAAGCAGAAGGGCAAAACCTCACAAAACCGGCATCAAAAAACTTTGAATTTGTTGTTAATTCCTGCCTAGCTCGTCCGTCAAGAGCAATCAAAATAGCCACAAAAATCAAAAAAGATCCCCAGCCCTATAGCCCAGAGGAAGCTTTAGCTATCTATATAGATCGAAAATTCACTGTAGATACATACAAATTTCTTGAGTATGATTTAAAATCGAGAGGCTATCCAGCATTTCCGTCATATCATCACATTCGAGCCGCAAAGAAAGATTGTTACCCTGATGCCCCAGTTCAAGTATCTGAAAGAGATGCATCGATACCTTTATGCAGCCTTATTTCACACACATTTGAAAGAATAATCAAATCGTGTGACGATACCATTTCAATTTATTGTGCTGAAAAAAATCTCGAATTGTTAAATTGCGTTTTTGAGGGCTCTTGGGGATTTGACGGTAGTTCAGGACAATCGCTTTACAAACAGAACTTTTTTCAAAGCGAAGAAAATGATAGTAGCATATTTGTTACTACTTTCATTCCCTTACGAATTACGACTGAAGGAGGCCGCGTGGTGCTGTGGTTAAACCCAACCCCAACTTCGTATAGGTATTGTCAGCCAGTTCATACTCAATATCGGAAAGAGTCAAAAGATTTAATCCTTTCCGAAAAAAAAATGATAGAAGACCAAATTGAAAGGCTAACCACATTCGAGGTCACTACTTCAAAAGGACAAGTAATATCAGTGAAATCTCAACTCTACTTGACTTGAAGGACTTTGCCATCTATGAAGATGGCAAAGTCCTTAATATCATAACTAATACTAGTTCACAACTTCGATGCCCTTTTTGCAAGGCTACTTCAACACAATTCAACAAATTAGATATTGTTTTTTCACAGCCTACCGATAAAACTCTTTTGCGGCATGGATTAAGTCCACTTCATGCGTGGATTCGCGTGTTTGAATTTCTATTGCATCTGGGATACAAAAATCCTGTTAAGAAATGGAGAATCGGACATAATTCACCAGAAGCAACTAAAGTCACTGAAACAAAAAAACGTATCCAAGAAGAGATCAGAAAAAGATTAGGGCTTTTGGTGGATGTTGTCCGACCTAATTCAGGAACAACAAACGACGGAAACACCGCGAGAACTGCTCTAAACGATAAAAATCGTGCCATTTTCGCTGAAATACTAGATATTCAACAGTGGCTGCTGGACGATCTACATACAATGTTAGTAGTTTTGTCTAGCGGATTGCCTATTGACGCTAATAAATTCGGCGACTTTTGCAAGTTAATTGCATCTAAGTACGTTTCAGCATATGAATGGCATCCGATGACGGTGACATTGCATAAAATTTTAGTCCATGGCAAGGAAATAATTGAAACTTGTGCTTTACCCATAGGGTTACTTTCGGAGCAAGCTGGGGAAGCCCGAAATAAATTCTGGCGTTATGACCGTGAACACCATTGTAGGAAGTTGGATCGGGAAAAAACCATGTTGGATTTGTTTCATAGAGCACTGGAGTCGTCTGATCCTTGTATTTCCAACATACGGCTTAGAGACCGGCAAAATAAATTAAAGCGTTTACCTCTGCCACTAGCCGCTATAATGTTACTCAAACCATATGATGTCCAAACGGAAGAACATTTTAATGAGTCACGAAGCGATGATAACCTTTTAAGCAATTTAGAAGGCCATAGTCATGAAAGCACAGAAGTTCTTCAAAACGAAAACAACATAATATTTTACTGAACATAACACCTACTTTTTAAAATTAAAGATTTATAGTGTATTTATGTATTGTAATGCTACACAAATAAGCGTCTTCAACGCAGACACAAGACTCGATTCACAGTTCAATCTTGATGTATCACCTTTTATCAGCAGAAATCTTCTGACCACCTTCCAGCTCCATCATCAGGTCAGCACAATGTTATCATGTTTTATGGTTACTTAAAAATTAAACTTTTCTATACAAATATTATGTGGAAAATATGCGACAACCCTATTTCCATAGTTATCAGAAAAAAATTTAGAACGAATTATCTCAGAGATCCTTTGAGATTTAGATCTAATTTTTTTTTAGTGTTTGCTGCACGTGTAAACAATTGTTTTGACTAGTAATAAAATCCTAATGCTTTGAGATTTCTGATAAAAAAAATAAAAAACAAAATTAACAAAAACCTAAATAATTCAAACAAAATAACAACTAGAGCTCTGTTTTTTATATAATACACACGCCATGCATTGTTTAATTTATTGTCACTGTGATTTGCGTTTAGTTTTGTCGAAAACTGGAGATTTTCCATGTTTATGTTTTTTGTAAATAAAATTTAAAAAAAATATTTCTCGAGTTCTGAGCAGAATTGGCACTCCGGTATGATCGTCTCGCATTTGAAATGGTGAAATCTATCGTTTGAGTTCCAAAATGATATATGTCCGTTTTTAAGGGCAGATTTCACACTGTGTGACATAACTTGGGTCGTGATTCCCAACACTAAATACAAACCAGTCACATCTCGCGCGACGAAACAGTCCATAACATCGACGAAGGTAAGCCAAACAAGCGCATCAAACATCGTGCTTTATTACTTGGGTAGTGATTCCCAACACTAAATACAAACCACAGCCTAAATACATTGCACACTGTGCCTATTGTTCATGATATCTTTATGTAGGCGGAACCAGTTCGCATTCTTTGTCATAGTCGTCAGGCACTATGTGTTTGGTTATCTCTTTAAATGTGTTTAGTGGACACAGCAAGTTGCAGCCCGGAACCTCCATCAATCGCGGCTCAGCTGAATCGTCGTCCCAGTAATAGATCTGATTAAATAAAATATATATATCGTATAATACAGTTTTAAACAGTTCAAGTATTCGTCTCTGGGGATATAAAAGCATTTGCTTTACAGAGGGTGGAAATTTAACGATATTGATGGATGACTGTAGGTCTTCTAAATAAATTATAGAATCAACTATCACTACCAACTTTGTAACCATTCGGCGGTGAAGATGAAACAAAGAAACAATTTATTTTCCACAAAATATATCACCCCGAGATGGCGCGCAACTTACCGGTTTGTTCTTTTTTTTTCATTCGCTCCCATACACTCTTATTGTAGTCTAAAGAACCTAACCCTGATCTTAAAGACTTTCCATGAGCTATATTGCACAGTAACTCAACCGAGTTTAGAATCTGCTAAAGTTAAATAATAGACTTTATAAACGAAATCTTCAAGAAAACTAAATACTTTGTAGGTAACGTTTTGTGATTATCACAAAACAAGAATTCCACTCCGACGCATGCAACGCAGGTACACACGCGAGCCCCACTTATTAATAGTTATAGGTGTGTGTCTACATTACTTCCGTGTGCCGCTGTATACAGAGTCCACGGGACCTAATTTGCTCCAAATGAGCTCTTCTTTGCCTCCATAATTGTACCGAATAACCAGTCACCCTGTATATCTTCACACATTCATACCCACGTGTCCGTGCGTAGCGTGCGTCGATATGGAATTCAGCTCCTTTTACAATATCAATACAAAGCAAATAGTACCTTGAAACCGAACCTCTGTTCGTACGGCAAGGGGTCTTTCACTTGCGCAGAGGGCAGCCTCTCGTGTAGTTCAAAGAGCAGCGCGGCGCCGGGGTCGGGCAGGCGCGGCGGCGGCGCCACGCAGGCGGCCAGCAGCGCCGCCACCGACGCCGGCGTGCCCGTGCGCACGATCACGCGCCAACTCGAGTTGGAAGCCTCGCGGATTATTTGTTTCAGGAGCGCTCCTAGGAAACATAACAATGCTATCAAAAGTCTACTTTTAAAACCCGACTGCATGTTTTGATAATTACGGTAAAACTAGCTTTCGTCCGCGTAAATTTCGACTATCGTTATTTCCTCGGGAACTTTTAACTTATAGTGCATAAGCTTTCTGCATTTAAAATTTCATGCAAATCCGTCCAGCCACTGCAGAGTGAAGAAGTAACAAACAAGCACTCGAACTTTTGCATTATAATATTGGTAGGATTATATACATTAAAAATCCGCCATTATGATATTTTCAAGTATCAAATGACACTCGCGACCCTAAGACGGATCTTACGACAACTCGTTTATCGTAATCGGGTGATCCGTTCAGCCTCTACAAGGGAACGAAGAACCTCGCATGCAGGAACAAATGCCTACATACAAAAATACATACAGGTCAAAATCATTACCTTCATTCTTTGGCAATCGGGTAATAAACCTAGCTTAGTATCTTAGCTATGACAATAATCGTATTATTTGGTTTTACTACGGTTCTCAGAGACATTTTACAGACAATTGTTTCTTTTTAAACTTGTATATGTAAAATCGTTATTAAAGATCCGACCTAGGTCCCGTTGTTTGATCAGAAGTTAACTGAACTAATTGTTAAAATTTAAATAAAAATAATCGAAAAATTCAAATTAACACATTTCCTTGAGATTTAACCATTAGTTACGATTTTTAACAATTAGCTAGGTTAACTACTGATCAAACAATAGGCCCTTAATCGTCATCGTTACTCTTGCACAAAAGTTCATTGAAATTGTAAGCAATCCGCGATCTCTCTTCAACAATAAGGCGCGGAAGACCAGCTGCGGCCTGAAAAACTAGTTACATGCTGAGCTGGAAGCAACAGACATCGTTTGGCACTATTTTTTGTTTGTAAATTCTTGTATTTTTGTTAGGCGTATGTAAATTGAAGTTTTTTTTTTCTTTCTTTCTAGATCGTGTAATAACTTAATATTCTTTATAATAATAGTAGTAGTAACATGCCGTAAGAATATCGATGTGCGTTCACGTCAACGTAACTTACCACCGCTCAGTTTCCGTAACAAATTATTGTAAAACATCATCAAGTACTCCATTCGCGCTGCGTCCATCAATTTTCGTTTCACGTGTTTCGCCCATTTCGGATTAGCTACTTTAATGTCGTCCTGGAAATTGGAATATTTTCATGCTTTATTAACATACCGTCAACTGCTGTCACATGGCCCGCTTTGTGCTTTCTATTTTCCTGGATTTATTTAGAGCGAAACAGGGTTATTTATTATGTACATAAGGGTTTTTAGGGCCGTATTAATAAACTCATCTTCATTGAGATGCCCATCACAAGATACGTCAAACTAAACGTCAAGCCATAGAAAACTGTCATTTTTAACGCAACTTGAGACTGGAATTAAAGTCGAGATCAGTTTATTAATACGGGCCTTAGTCGAACTTGTCACACTTGTATGGTTAACCTTTTATTTAAAACATAAAACCTCTTCATAATGGTGGTCCTGATTATTTGAAAGCTGCCGGTTTTCATAAAATCTGGCCAAGGAGCATCCCGTTGAAACTAACTTTCTTTTAAAAATAACCGCTAATCGGTTCATCCCTTAGTCACTTTGGTGCCACAAACCGACACACGAATCCACCTTTTTGGTCGGAAGTCAAAAAAAATAATTAATATTTAACCCTCCGTCAAAGTTCAGAGAAAGATAGACGAAGTCACACTAGCCGCCGGTATTTAGTTGTTAGATGTAATCGTAGTTTTAATATGTACCTGAATAAGGAATAAGTTGCTTAAATAGTAAGCATCCTGCGGGGTGCTGTAGTTTATATTCGTCATTTGCGCTATCTTGTGAAATAGGTTGTTGTAGGGCGACAACATGCCTTCTTCCACGAACGCGTTCAGGACTCTGTCCTTCTCTTGATTATATCTCGGACAGTTCTCTTCATAAAGGAGCTGTAAAACATATTCAACCAATAAATATAATATTGTAAATTATATTTGTTTTTGTTAATTTTTCCAAATTGTCGATGATGTATTACATGCTGGCCAAGTACGTACACTCGTATTTCTACTTCAAATATGTTTATGTTGGGTATTTGCATGTAGTTTTTGTATTTATTTTGCCACTAACTATAAGTTTTTTTAATAATATTTACATATATTTAGATTTAGTCCGTCTGTCACACTCGGTGCTGGCTGTAAATCAGCGCTGAAGGTTTTTAACACCTCAGCATTATGCTGAGCCAGATTCACTGCCGCGAAAACACGCTCATTACTTGTTTATTACTTTTCTTCCTTTTCTTTTCTAAAACTAGCTGTTGCCCGCGGCTCCGCGTAGAAGTCGTTTATAACTACGCGGATGTCCTTCCTCGGAGTTCACGCTATCTCCATACTTAATTTCATTAAAGTCGCCGGTACAGCCGTGAAAGCGTAACAAACTGACAAAGTTTCTTTCAAATTTATAATATTAGAATGGATGATCTATCTATTTTATTTAGTGTTGTAAAAATGTATTATTTAAAATAAGCTTGTCCCTGGGTTCTATGGACACAAATGCGCGAGAGTATTTTGTCATTATAAAAGTTGAGGTCATTAAAAATATTGTAAAGCAGATCTTACGAAATCTTTATCCCGTGGTGGATATGTGTAGGGCACTGGTTGCCAGTTGATCGTCTCATTCCACGTCTGCTCAGGCGGGGGCGGCCACAGCCCTGCCGAAATTAGCAGCGCTGTCATCTTACTCAGGTCCGTATTGGACGCTATAACAATGCTGCTATCTATAACATTAAGTACATGAGTATACTTTCAATTTGGAACTTAGCTAGCAATCCATATGTATCTTTCACAGTTTTAACTTGCCTGGTTCGTAAAGAGGTCCTACGAAGTCGTTATATCTTTTCCTAAGTAATGCGCCCATCTCGTAAGTTAACATCTTACCCTCCTGAAAATATTAATTTAAATTCTAATTGAACTAAGAAATGAAGCTGTATTGAATATTATGATGTGTTATGAGCTAATCGATCCCAATGCCATTTCATTCGACACATTCCGTATGTATATGCGAACGCTTTTTAACACGCAGCTCCGAGCGGGTTATAAATCATTATTAGTGTCGACGGTAATCTGCGTCTTCACCGGGAGCTGTCACGTTCCTGTCCGGAGCGACCTTCGACGCGTCCCTCCCGGACCGGGAAGTTGACACTTCGTTACAATGTCATTTGTACCATTTTGTCTCACGTCGACCCTTCCCTATCGCCCCGTGAGTACAACGGCCTTTTCAATACTCGCTGTCTAAGGCTATTCTAGTAGTTGATGTTTGTCAAGTTGACAGAAAATATGCTGAGATATTCCCATTGCGCTAGAATAGGTATAGAGTGTTTTTAAAACCCCCACAGAGCCTCTAGTGTCTCTAGTGCCAATAGGTGGGCTTGTCCGTCTTTTTTAGTAGAAAATAGTTGTACCGGAGGCACCACAATGGCATCGCACCCTGCATCATCATTACATGGTTGATTCGAATGTTGACGTCACGGAAACGAACTAAAGGGGTACATAATAATGCATTCTCGTTGTAAATGCACTGAGACGGCCAGCCTTCACAAGGTCGCTGCTCACTGTCCCATTTGTTCGACCGTGAATAGCATAACGTCAGCTCAGGACAGTAGCGCACCCAGTGCATAAGCCGAAAACTCATTCATAATATATCCACGAAGCCCCTGGTTTTGTATGGTATTGCAATTGGTTACGGCCTACGAATAACCAAATTTATAAATCGAGGAACTACGCTCATAAAAATCTATTGTTAAATAACTCTATTCCGGTGAATCCCACGAGCGCTTTAATTGAATTAGGTTCTGACGTGTGACCTAGCTGCTGTTATACTGACAGAGCTCGGCAGGGGTGAGCTGTAATTCAGAGTTTGCATAACATGGACATACCTTGTCATTCAATGGTAGATGTGGTGTAATTTAAAAACGAATGAAATTATTTTATTTCGGCAGCCTTTCTGCTACTATCTTTACGTCGTCATCAGAACAAATTATTTTTATAGCAAGCTTTTTAGCTAAACTCTTTAAAGGAAGAGATGTGGACAGTATTTTAATGTACAATTTCACTTGACTCAATTCAATGGATGTAGAAAGATGTTTTTTTATCTAAAAGTGGATATTAAACTCAAGATGAAATACGTTGAAAATTGAAAATATAGAAAAAGTTAGTTATTTATTTCAGTAACAAAGGAAATTTCGATTTAATAAAAAAACTTAGTACCTACTCGTTTTGTACATGATGTATTATAATTTTTAAGTTTTTTTTTCTTTTTTTTTTTCAATTTTTATCTATATTAATATCTACACTTGACATTAATGGCCTAAAAATGGCTCACCCCTGCCGAGCTCTGTGACAGCAATATTTGGTTCGACTGCTCTTTATATTTTGATAAGTTGATTCAATGTAATGAACTCACGTTAGTGATAGCGCCGGCTCCGTACGGCGCGAAGACGTGGTCCGGTGGCGCCGTCCCCAGCATCGCTAATTCTCGTTCATTGGGTGTGCGCTCCCCGTGAGACATTAGCTTAAAAATACAAACGTTAAAATATTTTTCATAAAATGTTAATTAAGTATATGAATTGTTAAATCCAAACACTGAAGGTAGGTATACCATACGTACCATACTTATAGGGATAATGATGATGAGGATGGGAGTGTTGTAACCATTTGGCTTCATAATAAACAACAACATTAATAATAAGCTTCGAACTGAACATCAAATGACAAGTATGACAATAACTACACAATATCAATAGCAGTCACAATGCCAAGGTTCTAGGTATGCTCGACTTTTTTAATGGCTGACTGTACCTAGTGTTAATTCTTATTCTTATTGCTCACTTGTCTATCGCATTAGGTAACAGCCTGTCATAATAGATTTAAGTTATTTAATAAATAAATAAATAAATATCAGGGGACAATGTCACACCAATTGCCCTAGTCCCAAAATAAGGTCTAGACTTGTACTCGTAATATGGGTACTAGATAACGATATAAATAGTTATGTAGAGAAACATTTACTTAAATACATAGAAAACATCCATGACTCGGGAACAAATACCGGGATTTGAACCCAGGACGCTTCGTAGCTTCGTAGGCAGGGTCACTATCAACAAGGCCAACGCGTCGTCTAAATAAATTGGACACTACTCGAGCTAAGTGATAATATTTATAGAATAGATAGGTTTAATGCTACTTTAACGCAGTGACCACAATCCTATATAAACCTCAAGTTATGTCTTTTGTTTCTACTAAGTATAATTATTATAAATAGACCAAGACTAGTCCGTGAGTTTGTATGCCTTAATGACCTGTATAATGTTTGTCAATTTCCTTGAACAATGTAGTAATGTACGTCGGTAAACGCGGAAAATATAATGCAAAGTAAAAATGGCCATAACACTTACCACGTGCACTTGTCGTAAAACGGTTACTTCGACGGCGGTGTCCTTCGTCAGGATCACGGCTACGAGGGCTGAATAACACAAACAATATTTACACTAGATCTTATTTATTTGTTTTACTATCTTATCTCTGGAGTGATTAAATGAATTGTCACCTTTAACTACTTTAGGAATGACCTGCTTACTATTAGTGCCTTTCGGATTTCGCTAATTTTTTTTTTGGGAGCAACCAGTGGAGGTAAAATTGGCCTTCTTCCCAAATCTACTATTAATCGTCTGTGTTTTTAATTAATTTATCGCCAGTTACATATCGGGTGTGTCAGCTACCCATATAATTGACAGCTGCCGGTTTCGGTTTGTTAAATCTTACCGGCGATGAGCGAGACGCCTACCAACACGCCGAGGCAGCAGCAGGTGTGTTCGGAGCGCATACCCGGTGCCTCTTCCGCCGCGTTGGTGGGCTCCTCCTCGCGACCGCCCTCTTTCCTGCGCAAATGCATCTACTTACACCTCGACATTACCAATAACAGTGCTTAAGCCGTTAACTGCGAAGATATTTTCCAAAACTTGTGTGTGTGTGTTTTCATATATAATTAAATTCCTATTTGGGTCCAAGTTAATGTAATCACTTTTGATAGTTTAGACATTTAAGTTGCTGTCTCGCAAATTCAATTACAGCTTAGCAATACTTGCAGGGTTACTACGAGTATTCTTCTTGTAGACTTTTTTGTGTTTGATTGTCCCTAATTGAAAAGCAGTTAACTAACTAACTGGGTGTCAATTCTAAACCACAATAACCTAATAACTCGTAATGGGTTGCCGTTCAAAACATTAACACGTGCCCCTATGTTTCCGATGACCATAAAGGATATGCAAAGTGGATAGAGGCGACGTCGTCACTCACATTTTCCTCCGCCGAGTCGGCAGTTCTACATTGTAATCTGGTGTTGGTGTCAAAGTTTCCGGTGAATGTTTTTGGACATTCACAATAAAGTCACTAACACTGTCCGTAGCAGGGTTCGTTTCGTTGATGGAGGTAATGTTGCAGGCGCGGCACAGGAAGTGCACGGAACGCGACGCGGGATCCCACTGAGACGAACGCGGGACGCCCGGCCAGATTCACGGTCGCCGCGACCTGTCCGCTCAGATGATTAACTTTGTCCAATCGATTGTGCCACAGCACCTATTTACACATGCGCGCATTTGACCTATACAGTTACAGTTGAGCGATTCACCCATGTACGTACCACATATAATTATCTACGTCATTTCTGGTTTGACGGATGGACATGGTATTGCAAAAAATCTTTATAAGAAGCCATACATATGTTGTCCTGGTATCCTGAATAATCATATCAATTGCCATTGAACTACGATGTTTGACGTTGCAATGCGGTAGTAAACCAATCTATCTATCATTAGTATTGTCGTAAGCAAGGACTTGATGTCGGAACTTGGAAGCACTCCGCAGTAGGGTGCTATGATTTGTTTGATAGTGTAAATTAAAAGATTGCGCCAGCTTGTTCCGTGCGAATGCGCGGTACCTTCCGCGTGTTCAGTGCTGCTTAATGTACTAGCAATAGAATACGACACTAAGAGACTAATACTGGGGTTAATAAACACACACTTAATGTAATGAATTCCTTTTAGTTGAAACAAAGTTAATTCAGTTTACAACAATGACAAGTTAAATTTTCTTACCTGATACATAATACACTTGTTAAATGTACCATGTTCGACCTCACTTATCACTGCATACTACACTAGATACTATATTTATGTTTATTCAATATTTTAAATAAAATAGAGGGATGAGTTTTCTACACTTCCTTATTTTGTTCTGATACTTATTCGTTTGTTTTGTTGTGGGTTACTGAAGAACGCTTCAACGGTAGTGGCTCAATGATGCTATTAAGTTGTGATTATGATCTTAGCAGATGTATTCCGCCGCGTCAGGTACAAGCTATTATATCTAATCAAGATGTAATTAAACTAGGTATCATTACACAGGAAGATAACTCCGTTCTTTATTTCATGAACAAATATAGTGATACTTGTCTGTATGCTTAGCGAGTCAATTTCGAAACAGCTGTGTTTAAATAAAGGGTTACGAGTCGTCGATTTTTAGACTGTTTTCGCAATGTTGTGTTTCGGTTAGGGCGTAAGATAGCCGGTGAAATTACTCAGCACCGTAACTAAAAACACTAAAAAACTATCTATAAAAACAACAAGTATAAACAAATTTTCTATTTAAATTGATTTACTCGCCTATATTGGCACTTTAGTCGCCTATATCATGAACGAACTTAAAAGTTTACATAGTTGTGATAGTTTTACTTTTAAATTCGTGATATATGCTTCCATTGAAGGTATTTTCTAGATCTTTAGTATTTGTAGTTTCAACTGTAACTGGGGACACGTAACTCTAGCGACAATGGCACTTCAATATATCTTAAACAGTCCCCCAAATCTAAAAAATATATTATGACGTACACATAATATTTTGTAATAGCTATCAAACAAAATATGTATCACTTGATTTAATCTTAAACAAGAAAAAGAAACCTTTGCTTTACTTGTGCTGGAGATACTCTAAAATGTGCGCGCTACAAAATCTCACTTTTGTTACTTTGATAGTTTCTGAGAAAAAGTGAGAGTTCGCATCGGGTAAGATTAAATGGAAGGATAGAAATCTTAATAACTTTTTTCTTTTCTTTTTTAAGTCTGTTAACATAACAGTTATATTTAGGGTTCCAAATTTTCGATGCGTACTCTAGATCTTACCAAAGTGCAGTACAGGATCTTGAAGGTTGCCAAAACCTATTTAAATTTTGAGACGTCTCAAATCTATCAATTGGGATACACCTATTTTTAACATTTATTGAGGAAACTTACGATTGGCAGTATCACAATCTCTCATCAATAACTTTAATGTGATTGTGATCAGTGAATCTACTCAGAAACAAGGGTTGTGCAGGAAGTGCTATATTAATTGAAGCTTAGGTAGTAAGCAATGGCCAATTTAAATACTCTGAAATAAGAAATATACTGTATTGCGATCGTTTTATTTACATTGCTTGAATGACGTTCGTCTATTATGAGTTATGAGTGTTATGACGATAAAAACAGATAATAGATAATAAAAAAACGTATTTCTAATAGCTCCGCCATTTTTTCACAGTTTGTAGGAGAGGTTAATATTATTTTATGAATTATTTTAAATAATAATAACACTTTTAATCATGAAATGCTTCAAATTACATCCTTAAAAAAAGTTAACCTTTGGAAAAAAAACATGCAGTTTTTTAGGTGTATACATATAATTATATCGTAATTTCTAACGTACCTAATGTTATATCAAAAGGGGTCAAGGCAAATAATTAATATTCATAACTAATTAGAAAAAATACTTCATTGGGTTTAATGTAATTATAAGGATTTAATGAATTCAATAAAAAATCTACGATAAATCACAGCCCATTTATTTCTCACTCGGCATTGTTTTGACTATATTTTTAATAAATTACAAAAATAATTACTTATATCATAAACATTGTACTACTTACACATCAACTTAAATCAGTTTCCAAATATAAATATAGATAGGTATATAAAATGATAATAATAATCTTCTTCTATTGTTGCAATAAAATCGGATTTAAAATAAATTATTTCAACCACCATTCATGTCTAATAAATTAGTGTAATTTTAAATATGTGACAACCCTGGTGGCGTGTGTTTTGGGCAGAAATAAGTTTTATTTCTATCTACCCTTCCTAAACTTACGCCGATAGACTATTTTCACACTTATTTTGTTAATATTTTCGCGGGCACTGCATTCTGAAGGCGTTTTGCGACAGCATTACGTCTTCGGTAAGTCTAAGGAAAGAGTCGTGGTCGCAGAAGAGTCCGCCACCGCAGCCGCGTATGCTGAGAATCTCCTCCGGTTGGTCTGTGCTAGGAGCGTACACCGCCTGTGAACCAAACAGTCATATTAGGAGGCCACATTCACATTCGCTAGTTTAAATTGCAAGAGTGTTAAGCGCTGCGTTGACGGGTTTAAAGAGCTGTGTCGTACATCTGACAAAATAGCTCCACAGGAGACGTGGTTGATGCCGGATGAGATCCCGTATCTGAGTATTATTGACCTCAAAATCAGTGCCACCGGAACGTCTGCTGTGGATACGACGGCGGGCATGCTGCGAGGACGCCCATACGGAGGTGTTGCCCTCTTATGGAGAAGTGCAGTGTTTAAGAATAAACAATGATGGCTTTCTGTGCGAAGAACGTGAGATGGACATAGCTTGCGTAGCACGCCTTGATTGCAGTGTCAAATTCAGATAATTGCTGTTAACTACAAGATCACAACATTTATGAAAAATGCTAAAATTTATACAGGGTGCTCGCCTCATTTTTTTTCTCGAGTTTCGAGAATTCTCGACTCCAATTTCTCGAGTTGTCTCGACTCTCGAGTCTTTGGTAAGAAATTGAAAATTATTGCTGAATATAAAATGAAAAACAAATGAAAATCACAATTCGCACTACAAGTTAGAAATACAAAACACAATAGGGAATATGCATGTTTTTTTTTACAGCTTCAATTGAAGCTGATTCATGTAACAAACAGATCACAAAAATCATTTTTTGAATAACTATAAAAATAACCAAGATATAAGCCAACAAAGATTTGTTCCTATCTCTTTCTAGAAAAACGGAATTTTACATGGAGTTTATATGGCCGCAGTGCACAATGACGTCACGGTGCACATCGGATCTCTCTGTCTAATTAGAAGTTTGAAATGCTTATAACTTCCGTATTTCTTGACCGATTTTAATTTTAATTTCCGTTTTGGTGATCTCTTTTACGGTATTTTCATATTTTGATGAGAAATGCGATTTTTAAAATCCATGCATATTCCCTATTAAAACTCTTCTTACAAACATACAAAAACTAAAATCTTACAAAAAATCAACGATTAAAATAAAACCTAAACTACCTAATCTACTTTTTCAGTCTTTTGATCAGACATAAACTGGTAATTTCGATAAAGATTTTTGTCTTAAAATGTACGCCTTTAAGAATATTAAAGCGTTAATCGATTAGTCCGAAAGTCGGTTTCTTATCTTGGTTACTATGTTTCCAGCCAGACTGAAAACACGCTCGTTTTCTGTAGAAGTGGGCTTGACGGTCATAAGGGCTTGATACAACATCTCAAGATTAGGAGTACGTTTTCCCGTAGACTCATAAATATTACATTCTTTCCTAATTAAACTTTTCGTGACTTGGTGTGGATCACGTTTAGCTGGAATCATATCTACTTTATCCATAGCTTTTTTTGATAGTGTATCAAAACTGCTTGGTGCCTTGTTCTTCCAATTCATTCACGTCCGTTACAAAGCGTGCGAGTGAGAAGTCCGCTGCACGTGTTTATAGTGCGCGGGCGTCATATTTGCTAAAAGCGGCAAAATGGCGAGCCTGACTTTAGCCCTTATTTCGTGTTCGCCGGAACTCGAGAGTCTCGAGAATCGGCTATTTTTTTCTCGTCTCGAATGGAGGCGAAACTCTCGAGTTGTCTCGAGTTCGAGAAGTCTCGAGCAGAAACCCTAAGGGTGTCCCAAAAATAGCACGTCACAGTGACACTGGAGATTTCTCAGCCTCAGATGAACCAAACCAGCCTAACATGACCTCAGTAAAAGTTGCACCGTTTTCGAGTTATACCAATTTAAAGTTTTTTCCAATTTTTCACCTCTTTTGACATTGTAAGTGCTCGCATTTACTGGGATAGCTTTAGAATTTAGTTTTTTTTATTTGTGCGCGTTTATGAATAGTTGATTAAGATGAGAGAAGCATTATTATGTCAATAACTAATGTAAAAGTTGGAAAAATACTGTAATGAACTTGACTTAAATTATCATCAACATAGTAATTTAAACTTTGAACACCTGCCAAAACTTTTTTTTACTACAAATGAAATGAGCAAATAACTTTAAAAACATGCGTGTTTTATGCCATTTCTAAAATGGTATGACACATGATATCTTAATGCATAAAAGTAGGAATTCGTATGACATTTGCCAATATGGACCCTCGGAAATCAATGCTAATCATCTAAAAAAATATCTTGTACTCTGCGATATCTCATTTGTTTGTGCTCCTTTGAAGAATATGATTGATTTTTGGTTGACCTTGGTTCAAAGATAATAAAAAACGGGTTTAATTTTCATTAGTTTTTACAGTAAATGTTCGAATTGTTTCCCTCCGACTCTAAGGCACAAATGGCATCTTCGAATAAAATTTCGGTTTCATTTTCGTAAACTGGTTTCCGATATGTCTCGGGCTGCATTGAAGACACGTCGCCGTAGTTCCTCTTCGTTACTTATTGGTTTTGAATAAATATTGTCTTTCAAACATCACCAAAAAAAAACATTTTACAAAGCGAAATCAGCTTCCGTTAAGAGTGCCGAGTAGTCGTTTAAGTTCCACAAACAAAATCAGTGACACATTAAGATATCAATGCAAAAAAGTAGGAATTCGTATCACATTTGCCAATAAGGATCCCGGCAACCAAACTAACAAATGAAACGCGATTAGCCGCTTTGCAAGTTTATCATGTAAAGAATTGTAGGATAGTTATTAATTTATTGCAGTTGTAGCCCTGTGACCCAAACTACTCATAGTTCGTTACCTTGCGTTTCGTGCTATACTCGTTGATTAATATTAAACCTCGTTTTAATAGCCAACTTTTTAGTTAGGTACGTTTTATTTTTATCGATTTGAATTATGTTATTTCTTATCACCCATGATCACTGCGTCCGTTTTCCTGTGGTGTTCCTGAATTAAATCGACTTGGCATTCCTCTGGACTCTGATTTTGTTTGTGGAACTGGAACGACTACTCGGCACTCTTAACGGAAGTTGATTTCGCTTTGTAAAATTTTTTTTTTTTGGTGATGTTTGAAAGACAATATTTATTTTAAACCAATAAGTAACGAAGAGGAACTACGGCGACGTGTCTTCAATGCAGCCCGAGACATATCGCAAACCAGTTTACGAAAATGAAACCGAAATTTTATTCGAAGATGCCATTTGTGCCTTAGAGTCGGAGAGAAACATTCGAACATTTACTGTAAAAACTAATGAAAATTAAACCCGTTTTTTATTATCTTTGAACCAAGGTCAACCAAAAATCAATCATATTCTTCAAAGGAGCACAAACAAATGAGATATCGCAGCGTACAAGATAATTTTTTAGATGATTAAAGGGTGAGTACTATTAAATTGTCGCCATTTGAATTAAGTTTTACAAAATGAAATAATGTTCTAGTAACTCAATTTTTTTTATTATAAGAAAGTTTAAGACATAAAATGGATCAGCTAACACAATTAAGGTTTCTCCAGAGCACGACGAGAGAATTCTCGGACTTTACTCTTGACGCGACTCATAGAATTTTGCACGGATTCATTTGTGATCAGTTTTGTACATTTCATCCACTTTCTTTTGAAATCGGGCAATGATGTGGCCGGTTGGCATGTTTTCCGCAACTTTGTTTTAATATTAGCCCAGTATTTTTCTATCGGCCGTAGTTCTGGGCAATTTGGCGGATTCATATTCTTCGATAATACATCGACAGAATTCTGATTATACCACTCCAAAGCTCGCGACGAATAGTGACAACTTGGCAAATCTGGCCAGAACAATGTCGAAAAAGTATGTTTTTTTACAAGTGGTAATAACCGTTTTTTTAAGCATTCGGATATATAAATATCCGTGTTTATTGTGCCAGTGGTTACAAAAGGCGAACTTCTCATGCCGCACTGGCATATCGCTTGCCACACGAGGAACTTCTTAGCGAATTTCTCCACTGGAATCACTTTTTCTGATTCATGTAGACCCGAGACGTTGCGAGAAGAAAAGTACTGGTTTCCAGGTATTGATTTGAAATCAGCTTTCACGTACGTTTCGTCATCAATAATTAAGCAACCTGTTTTTTGAACTAACAAGGTGTACAGAAATCTAGAACGTCTAATTGCTCGATTATACTGTTCTACAGTTCTTTTGAGGGCTTTTTGCTTCTTGTAAGTAGAAATACCATACTTTATTATTATTTTTTGTACATTTATTTGACAAGTACCAACTTTTTTGGACACATCTCGAGAAGAGATTGCCGGATTCTGATCAAACAGCTTACACACCTTTATATCCAAATTTTTGTTCCGTTTCCTTGTAGGATGGCCCTCTCGCTGCTTTCTTTCAATAGTTCCACCTTGTTTTAGTTTTTTTAGGGTCCTTTGCACTGTTCTCCGACTTGTATTACACGATTTCGCAAGATCCAAAGTAGACATATTGAGATTTATTGAAAATTCTCGCAAAATTCATTCACGAACGCTTTTTTCTTTTGACGACATCTTGACTGATAAACACAACTGAATGTTCTTTTAAACACTAAAACATGCAAATACGTTTCAGATTTGAAATATGATAAGTTTAGTCAAAAAGGTTGCGAGCACGAAAAAAAAATACGGAAAATGTTGGCGACAATTTAATAGTACTCACCCTTTAGCATTGACTTCCGAGGATCCATATTGGCAAATGTCATACGAATTCCTACTTTTATGCATTAAGATATCATGTGTCATACCATTTTAGAAATGGCATAAAACACGCATGTTTTTAAAGTTATTTGCTCATTTCATTTGTAGTAAAAAAAAGTTTTGGCAGGTGTTCAAAGTTTAAATTACTATGTTGATGATAATTTAAGTCAAGTTCATTACAGTATTTTTCCAACTTTTACATTAGTTATTGACATAATAATGCTTCTCTCATCTTAATCAACTATTCATAAACGCGCACAAATAAAAAAAACTAAATTCTAAAGCTATCCCAGTAAATGCGAGCACTTACAATGTCAAAAGAGGTGAAAAATTGGAAAAAAAATTAAATTGGTATAACTCGAAAACGGTGCAACTTTTACTGAGGTCATGTTAGGCTGGTTTGGTTCATCTGAGGCTGAGAAATCTCCAGTGTCACTGTGACGTGCTATTTTTGGGACACCCTGTATTTACCAGGATTAAGAAACTATAGTGCTCAGCTATTACAACAAGAAACATCGTTAAAGATGAGATGAGATGTGAGGTTTCGAAGATTGAACATAAACATGTGAGGCAAGGGGTCATATTTGAAAATTTAAACGGTCGTTATGTTTCTAATCGTGTTTTGACGAACAGTTTCAAGGAAAAACCAACAGGTTTATTATATCCAAAGAACAGACATATAGGCATTATGGTTATTGAGATCGAGATCTTGGAACGCTACCGACTTTAGCATATTATTATGTGGCCTCTTAAATAGGGCAAAGTGCGGACTAAATTCTTGAAATTATAAGAAAAATATCCTTACAAGTCGGTGGTGCTATCGATTCATTGTACTCGTTTGCTTGGCATAGGCTGTTTACGCATTCGCTTCCTCTTTCTCTTGACTCACAATCCCCCGAGCAAAAGAAAATTCAATCGTAATTTTGTTTTAACCGACTCTTTTTTTTGTTAATTAATTATAAAACAATATTCAAATGACTTTAGGGTGATAGCACCAGTGTTGGACACTTTAAGCTGACAGGCAACAATAATGGATGGACGGTTATAATATAAATTGATTGTTGCAAAACAAATGAATAACCCTTATCTGTTAAATAAGAATCGTGTGTCCATCATTGGGTCCTTGTCGATTACTGGTTCCAACACCATAATATAATTAACACCATATTATAATTTGACACATTTTGTATGGGCAAATGTCAAATTTTAAACTGAAGTAAGCCTTATCTGTCTGCAGTTTAAATATAGGCTTCGGCCGTTAGAGAGATCTTGTATGAAGTTGTATCATATTATGCACATAATACCTTCCGGAAGTCATCAAAATCTCTTGCATAGATAAAAATATCTAAGCGGACTAGCATACAGAAATAGCGACTTTATTTTTATAATAATAATAATAAATGATAAATCAAGGGAGGAGGCCTTTGCCCAGCAGTGGGACACTATATTGGGCTAATTAATATAATATAATAAAACGCGTTTACGTTCAACATACCGTTATTCCGTATCGCCCGGTTAAGCGATGCTTTCTCAGTTCGAGCGAAAAGGTCGCCCCGTAGTTGGGTTGGTGCGCTTCGAAGACCCTGGCAGCGGCCATCACGGTAGCTACGTTGTTCTCGTGCGCTGAGTAGAGACGCACTTTGGGCTGGTCCAAGTCTCCTGCCACCGCTGCGTTGGTCGCGTTCACTATTTCAGACATCAGCACTCCTAGGAAAAGGCAAATTAGACGTAGTGACGTGGGATTGGTAAATAATAACCTAACCTAACCTAACCCAAAAAAAATAAAAAAGCGTTTTATATTTCTATAAGTAATATTTATTCACTAAAAAAAATATGTCACATTCGTTCATAAACGCGGAAAAAAGCAATCTTTAAAATTCTCATGTTGGTTTGACAGTAGTATTCGCGTAATTATTATTGATTACTCTATATACTCCTGGAATTAGTTCAGTGAAACCGCGAAAGAAACAGACTCAGTCGGACATTCCCACTCTTTCTTACACAGTCTAGTAAGAAACTGTATCATAACAAAACGGAACAGGTCTTCCAAACAGTAACTAGAGAGTCCTTTAATTATGATGCTGATTACAAATAAATTTACTAATTATTACCTGTTGCCAAACGTATTAACTCTGCATTGAAGGTTTCAATAGCATATTCAATCTTTGTCATCTGTTTGATTTGGGGCATCACGTCTTGTGCCCATTTCGGTGGCCCAATTTTAACGTTTTCCTAAAACGTAAGTTAGTTAAGAACTGTGTCATTTTAATAATGCTCTTATAAATAATGTCACGTAAAAACATATTACTAACCAATGTTTGAAAAAGGCTGTCCAGAAAGAACACCGATTCAGGTGTAGTGATATTCGAACCCGTCTTCTGGCTCAAGTATTTGAAAAGACCCTGATAGGGCTGCAACGTTGCTTCAACTTCAGGCACTTCGTAGATTCTGTCTCGTAACCAGAGGTAACGAGGGCAATTGTACCAGTAAAGAAGCTGAAAATTGAAATAGTAATTAGTATGTGAAAATTAAAGTGGCTAAAGCATTAAGAATATTGGACTGATAGCAATGTAAACCTGAAAAACAGGCTTTCAGTAATCGACTCGACAAGCTACGAGTAGATACTACCACAGATACTGTTAAATTCAGAATAAGCTTAATTAGTACATTCAATTATCTTGAATGTACTAACATTGTCTCGTAGGTACCTATCATGAGTACTAATCACGAGATTGTGTTTACTATATTATACAGGGTGACTGGGGGGTCGTGATCCTAACTTAAATTTCCTAACTCAGTAATTGATTGAGATTCTATTAGTGTAGTGGTTTGAGAAACAATTAAAGTATAGTATTTCCCCTAAGTAATACTAAAATTATCGTCACCTAACATTTTCATGTTAAAATCTATTTTAGAACCAACCAATCTGACGAGTAAGACATTGAGTATGTAGGGTGACCATGCTCCTTAATAAAAAGTTTTCATTTAATGTTTATCCAAATAAAAACCAAATAAATTGTTTTAACGCTTCTAAATCCATTACGTTATGTTCCTAATCGTGTAGAGAGTTTTAGTGTGATTTGTTGTCTCACGACCCTGCAGTCGCCGTGTATTTACGAAATGGTTAAGTTATATTTTTTTATAAAACGGATAACAATCAATTGCAAAGTCTACCGTGGAGGATACAATGAAATACGTCACTTTTTGAGATAATTCATATTATCATATTTGCCGAAAGACGTCCACTGCTGGAGAAAATCCTTGTTCCGCCATCCAGTGAATTCCCGTGACCTGGGATAATTGCTTAAATTGAATTATTTGAGTTATTTGACTGTTAGAAAAATAAGAGAGTGGTCCAAGCTCAATCAATTTCATGATATTCTGCGATTTAACCAGTCACTTGTAATTTTTCAAGCTGATAAGGTTAGAACGGAAAACAATGCAATTATTATTTACTTATATCTAAACGCTGTAGTTTACGAAAACATTACTAAAAGCTTAGTCAGATAGATAATTTGCGTAATTTTATCATTTACCTAAGAAAACCAAGAAGGGTTAATGACTCGACGTCTTTAAGTACTAAGTTCTTGCCATTTTAAGCGTTTGTAGAATATTTATTTTATTTTTAACTTCTTTGCACAATACCTATCATTAAATGTAAAAAGTTCGAATAACGGACTTAATTCCTAAAATCATTATTTACTACTAGTCATCCAGATGAAGTGGTTACCACATTAATCGATCGATAATTAATCAATCATCGATTGTAATGAATGTTATAAAAGCGATTTCAAGATATTCAGTCAAATAAACAACTAAAGTCATAGACATATTCACATTTTGAAAATCATGAAACGGATTAATAAAACCAACCTAAAAATATATTTGAAAAATCCTAGATTAACTAAAATGACGTAGGCCGTTTGAAATAAATGATTGATTGTACAACACAACACACAGCAGATCTAAACTTCTTATAACCTTTGAACAACCATAAAACATTATTACCTGTATCGATTGCTTTTTAATCCGGAATACTGAATTATAAGATTCAGGTGGCCAAATCCTTTGAACTCAGTCGTTATGATAAAGTAAGGTACCGAACTCAGTGAGCAGAACCCGAGAATCCACTTTCAGTGAAAAGTTGACATTCAATACGAAATTACCAAGGGCACCACTAATAGGCCAATATTGCCGGCAAGGCCGATATTGGCCTATCAGATCATCTTATTATAACACAGACCATCAGTATCTTATATGATTACATTCATTTCTTCACAGATTTTTGAAGTTTCAAGTGGTCTAACAGAAGAGGCTGCGTTTAAACTGTTACTCTGTGGGAGCCTTTGATTGTTGCTTATACTCACGTCGTCCACATCATAAGGCAGCGTATCATAGGGCACAGGCTGCCAGTCCAGCAGCGAATTCCATCTCTGCGCCGCCGGTGGCGGGTAGATCGCCGCAAGAGCTGCTAGCGCCGTCATTTTCGTTCGATCGTAATCCGTAGTTCGGACCTTTATCTCCTCGGGAAGATATAGCCTCGATAGCAGACCATCGTACCGTCTTCTAATATACTGCCCGACTTTGTAGGCCCGCTGCTTGCCTTTCTGTACAATCAAGCATACTGAATTCAATATTTAATTAAGACTTCAAGATAATTTGTAAATTTCTGTTTTACTCTAAAAACTTGTATGGGACCTGGGCCTCGACTTCTTGAGCAAGGCTTTTGAGGACCGGTCTTACGCTGATTTGCACCCAATAATAACAACGAGCCGCCATACCGCGCTACGCTTTAGGCTATCGCGCCCTATGTCTAATCGGGTTATTTGTCATCACAATATCAAATAATATAATATTACAAATTTAGATCGCTTCATTAAGTGGAAAAAGTCTGTGATTAAAACAAATAATAAAAAGCGTTGGACATGTTTTTTTTACTCCTTCAAGATTGTGCGCGCACTAGTTACGGTATAAAATTTAAATGTTAGACCATTTAGCAAGAACAGAAACAGGCGAATTTTAATATAGTAAGAGAACATTGAGAACCAATAAACTGTTGTATAAAACATACATATATTCAGACAGACGTTGCCCGTCTCTGTTCTGTTTGATAGACTTTATTAAGCCATTATAGTATTAAAATCGAGGCAATAATATTTCCTGTCATATTTAACATAAAAAAAATAACGGCTCATTATTGAATACACATACATAAACTCACGCCTTCATTCCCAGAGTGGGGTAGGCAGAGCTAATTAAAGAATTACCAACAAGTCTTAATTATTGAAAAAAAATGAGTAGAATAGCTAGCATATTCATTTTCTCTGTAAATATTACTTACATTTGTCAGTGCTTTCATGCCGTAAGGGAAGAAAATATTCTTGTTTCTATAATCGGCAGCATAGAGTTCTAGCTCCTCATAGTCAGGTGTGCGGTCACCGTGCCGGAATATCTGTACACATTTCAAATATCAATGATATACCTAATAAGTAAAAACCGGTCAAATGCGAGTCGAACTCGGGCACCGAGAAAAACAGAATTCATTTTCAAAAAATAGATCCCTGTAGTGTCTTTAGCCTGTTTAAATGTTGACAGAATATTTGCAGCCATAATATCGTCATTATTATATCTGTGGCCTGGTGCTAATAGGGCCAAAGTCGGTATTAATACTGATAAACTATTAATGCTGATGCATGGTAAAAACGCTCATTACGGAAAACAATGATAATTGATATTGGCCCTATTAGCACCAGGCCACAGATATACAGTGGTGGACATATAATTAGAAACAGTACATAAAACTTAGGTAAACACAGAATGAACTATCGTTATGAGTAAAAATTATAATGATTAAATCACTATTGACTATGCCAGAATATAGCCAATGAGTTAAAAAACTCATAAAATATTTAAAAAAGTAAATCTGTTCTATCTTTAATTATTAAAAGATTTTTAAAATCATGATAGTTGAATTTCTATTACTGGCCGCTTGGACAACTAATTAGAAACGGGATCCATGGTTCGTTCCATTTTTGAAAATAAAAAAAAAACCTCTTTTTAAGCTTTTTCTTTTGTTTCGGCGGCAATTAAACGTCAATTTGGAAAATTACGTGAATAATAAGTATTGGTAAAAATGGGTAAAAATAGGTAAAAATAAGAGTTGTGACGAGTCAACCAGGCAATTAATCGTTAAATTACATTTAGATCGAAAGTGGACTTATAGAAGAATTGCTAAACATCTAGAATGTTCTGTGAAGAAAGTTTTCAACGCTATTGCTCATTATAAAACTAACGGAACTACTAAAAGTGTTGTTAGAGAGGCTCGTCCAAGGAAAACATCTCCCCGGGAAGATTCGCAAATAATACGTGTAGCTAAACAAGACCCGTTCAAAGGCTCCAAAGAGATTAGGAATGAAGTTTTTTCACCTGATGACCCAAGGAACATTTCCTCGAAACTGGTACGCCGCAGATTAGTGGAAGCTAAATTGTTCGGGAGGGTTTCTCGAAAGGTACCGCTTCTTACCAAGCAACACCGAGAGAAGCGATTATTATTTGCAAAGAAATATCTTAACTGGACCGTACGAGAATGGAAAAAAGTGTTATTCTCGGATGAAACAAAAATAAATATGGTGAATTCAGCCGGCAAACGCTACGTTAGACGTCCAATAAACCATGCTTTTGATTATAAATACACGAGGAGTATAGTCAAACACGGCGGTGGTAATATTAAAGTATGGGGATGTTTTTCTGGTTGCGGAGTTGGACCCGTCCGTAAGATTGAAGGTATAATGGATCAATTTCAATACAAAAACATCTTAGAAGAGACAATGATTCCCTACACCGACGACCATTTGCCTGTGACCTGGATCTTTCAGCACGATAACGACCCAAAACACACGGCCCGCAGTGTTAAATCCTTTCTTAGTGAGCAACGTGTTACCATGTTAGACTGGCCCTGAAATAGTCCCGATTTAAATCCAATTGAAAATTTGTGGTACGTCGTTAAAAAAAAAGTCTCCGTTAAACGTAATTCCAGTCAAAATGAACTTTACGAAGCCTTTGTTGAAGCATGGAACTCGATCCCACTCGATAAATGTATGAAATTACTTGAATCAATGCCACGTCGTTGCAGAGCCGTCATTAATAACAAAGGCTATGCAACTAAATATTAATTGTTAAGAAATTTAGTAAACCAAACATTATTTTACATAAATAATTTGAAATTGTTGACGTTGACACGTTAAAACTTTGATTTTTACCTCATTTCTTTAGTGTTTCTAATTACTTGTCCATGACGGATGGTACTGCAAATGTCGTTTAGTTGTTTGTACGTAACTAAATATCTAAATGGTAGTTGTAAACTCGGATATTTATTTGTTTTTTAATTAATTATAAGTTGTTGAACGTATTCTATGCATTTTGTTGTTTTATTTCCAAAAACAAAAGTTTTACGGCAATGTGCCTTGTATAATGTGAAATACGTCGCAAGTGTTTCTAATTATATGTCCACCACTGTATACAGGGTGGAAAGTTGAGATGGGGCATTAAGGGCAGCTACCAGAACCCTTGCTGCCACGCGAAAATGATCTTAGGAGACCTCACCCAACTTTTTGAGTGATGACAATCGACATTCACAGATTTTTGATAAAAGGTACAGTCAGCGAGAAAATCGTCAGAAATGAGTAATTTTTTTTTTAATGCCGATCGATCCCATTTCTCATAAGGATTAAAACATTCTTTGAGACCAACTGAGGTTAGAGTACTAGAACACTCACAAATCAAAGAAAACGTTTTCCATACATTAAGTAGGGCAAAACCAAAGTAGAATTTTCTTTAGCTTAAAGACTATTTATTTGTATGGAGAATACTTCAATTACATACATACATACCTCTCACGCCTGTATTCCCTCAAGGAGTAGGCAGAGCACATGAAATTTCATTGCCACTTTTAGCAATTACGGGGTGAAAGAAGCATAAAATGTGATATTGCCGTGATGGGGTACCTCAATTAAAACATTAAAAATAAGGAAAATCGGTATTCTTACAAATGAAAAACACTAAATACGATTTATACGATACAAACTTTTTGCTACGTAGATAATGCTGGCCGTCATAGTTCTCGCCATACTTAACATTCTTTAAGTAAAAAGGACCGATATGCGTAAAAAAACAAATGCGAAAAGTGTTCTCAGTTATTACCCTACTAAATGTATGGAAAACATTTTCTTTGATTTGTGAGTGTTCTAGTACTCTAACCATAGTTGGTCTCAAAGAATGTTTTAATCCTTATGAGAAATGGGATCGATTGGCATTAAAAAAAAAATTACTCATTTCTGACGATTTTCTCGCTGACTGTACCTTTTATCAAAAATCTGTGAATGTCGATTGTCATCACTGAAAAAGTTAGGTGAGGTCTCCTAAGATCATTTTCGCGTGGCAGCAAGGGTTCTGGTAGCTGCCCTTAATGCCCCATCTCAACTTTCCACCCTGTATATTAGGACCCATGACACCGGCGAGGCAAGGCGAGGTGAGATGATGCGAGAATTCAATACGCTTCTCGCGCATCTTCGGTGGTAATGATTTTTTAATACAAAATAAAATTCTCGTGCCGCCTCGTCCCGCCTCCCTTCGCCGGTGGAAAAGAGTGAGTCGGTGCGCCGCGGGTAGCAGCCGGCCGGCGCGCGCGCACCTCGTCGAGTGATTGCTGGGGGACGTGTGATTGCGCCGAACTTGGCTCGCAAGTACATTGCCACTTGCAGTATCAGCAGGGAAGGCAACGTCAGGGTACCCAGAGATCCAAAGTAGGGTTTTACGGAGTCTGTTTGGGCGATACACACAATCGCACGTACATCACGTTTTATAAGACGGATGACTCGCTCCCTTCAACTAGCCTTACACCACAACTCTACACCTTACAGCAATATGGCTATTTGAGCCAGACGCCCGGCCCGCGCCAGGCTCTGCAACCCTCGGCCGCGGCCTCGACACTCCACCCCGCGCTCAGATCAGCGCCACATTGCGATCTGTTTACATCTCGACCAAGAGTAGTGATCGATGAAAGCAAGCGAATGCTAGAAGATGACGACTGGATTAATAATAATTGATTAAGGTTGTAATGTTTTTTCACTTAGCTGTTAATTACAAATGTACTTTGATAAATAAATAAAGTGTGTACACACCAAAATGCGCTACAAAAGCCAGTCGTCTCATAGCGAAGCAAGCGAGGTATAGCTAGCCGCACACTTTGTCGATATGAACCGCCCAAGTTAGGCCCTTATCTAATTCGAAACCAAGGAAGGTCGTGTTCGTTACTTGGTCAATCTTGGTCATTATGCAACGACAGATGAGGCCTTACTTGCCGGCCAATTTTATGACCTGTTTTATTTTGGCGTAATTAATGAGGCTCATAGTGGTCGCATTGAGTTGCAGTTCGAGCGCATCACAGATCGGCGTGCAGGCCGCTATAACCACGTCGTCAGCGTACTGTCTGAGCAGCGTCTGTGTATGCAGTCCGAAAGATCATTTAAAAAGGGGTAGAATAAAATATTCGATAACAACTAGCCCTGCACCACGCCCGTACATATATATTCCGCATCGGATCGAACTCTACCGCTGTCTGCGACTACCACCCTGGATCTATTGCGCCACAGTTTGACAAACATAAACGGACTCAGGGCGTAATATGCGATACCATAGTAGAATAATTTCTCGCGTCTTGTCCAATACATTTGACCATAACCCTGTGTTAGTTAATTAAAGGTCAAAAATATGTCCTTAATTTAGAGACCCCATTGGACTGTTCGAAGTTAAGTTGGGTAACTATTTGTTGTCATAGAACCTTTTAAAGTGTGTATTGATTAACATTGCCGTTTTAGTAGGCCTTGGCGTTATATAACGCCATCGCGTTAGCCTTGTGAAGTTTTACACGTATCCAAATTAACATTTTGAACATGTTGAACTTAAATTTAATTCCTGATTTAATGCTTACCTTTACTTTTTTTATTTGAACATATACATAAAATGCAATTCTACCTAAACAATGGTCCATCATCACAATGAGTTAAGTGAAATAACTTTACAACTTCGAATTTAAAGTAGCATCAATATAATATCTAATCGGACAAAGACTCAAAAATGTGTTTGCTGGAATCTGCGGTGTAGGATTTGATAACGCGTGTACGTATCTTTGAGAATGTGTCTGTCCAGATGCCATTAGATTCTGATTATACAATTAAAGCTATAGGAGGATGATATTAATATAAAAAGTATTTACAAACTTACATGTGAGAAATACTAAGTTATCTACACGACTCTATACCACTGCCTGTTTAAATTATTAGTGACTGTACAACACGATTTCCAGTTTAAGTTTATACATTATGTTATGATGTAACAACTATGTATAATTTATATTTCATAACTTTAATGTTGGTCTTATTAGCCATAAGCAATCAATACCCTATACTATTATTAATTCAACCCTCGTGTAAACAAATACTGAATAATTAGGCACAAAGTAAGATTTAACCTACCAGTTTCATTTTTGCAGGTAAATTGCCTCAGATAAAACCTTAGAAGGCTCTTTTATTATGCCTTAGAAACCACGAAAAACTTAAAGTGCTTGGCAGTTGTGTGAAAAATTCTCCCAATCTTTTGCTTCACCGAAAAGCACGTGGTAAATAACAAACCCAATTCCGTACTAACAATCTGAAAACCTAGACATGTGCGTCAGACTCAAAACCGTTATCTCTTTGAACCGCATACAATTGTTTCTCCTAATGTATTGTTGGGTCTAAAATGTTTTCGCCTCAAATCCTTTTATGCTGAATACAGAATTTAATAAACAATTCATACAATTTTCGGCCAAACAATTCATTAAGTTAAGACAAACAAAAATTATGCACACGAAATAGACCCCTCAAAACCTTTTAACCACCACAGATGTTTTCTACTGTTTATTTAACCTAAACGGTATATTTTATGTAAGACTCTTGTTTACCATTTAAGACAAGTAAAAATGTTTATTAAGTAGCAACTTAATAAACATTTTACTTGTCTTGTATCTTATTTTTATTTGTGTATTAAGATGCTAACTTAAAAATACATGAAAGAAAAACTAATTTTATAATTCGTTACAATGATAGTCTCAAATCGTTAACCAATCGTAATGGGAATTATAGCTGGTCATTTTTAAGTTTCCATGAAATTCTGCCATACTCGCAGATACCAGATGGAGACATAAATTTTACACACACACAAAAAATTATGTGCATGCGAAAAGTCCAAATAAAACTTAGAAGTATTTAGTTTAAGTGAATTTCTTACGTAATGATAAACTAGCAAAATTAAAGACATATACCGAAAAAACTGCCTACGTCTGTTTGAAAAGGTGCTTAAATTCAACTCGCAAAACAACATGTACACATACGCTTCCTGGATACTGGGCCACGTACGAAGAGCGTGACCAATACAATAGCGTTACCGTGTACCGGCTGACGTACCACAAAAGCGAGCACCAAGTCCGTATTGGCCAGGTCGTCCTCCGGCTGCAGCACCAGCTCCTGCGGTGCCTCCTGCCCGCACGCGGCCGCCAACATAAACAACGCCACCACAGCCGCGCGCACCATCTTTCCTTATCAAATTTCCCGCCAAACGCTACTATCGGCAGTGCGCGCCCGCGAGCTGGTTTCGACTGCAACTCCGCGAGCCTCTGCTCCATTTATATACAGATAGAATAGTTTATTCAAGTGCGATTAGGACCGCTCCGCTCCTATAGCCGTGCGAAATAATAGCGGAACAACATTGTCCAAACTTATACGATTGGTATATCCCTCTTCTTTGACTCTTATTACACAGACATCGATATAATCTTGATTGAGTAGTTTCTCTTTTTAGTAAAATTTTACGCCTGGGAAGCACTATCAATTGATGATGTCAATGACGTATTTTTTATGTTTTGGTAAAAAAAAATTATTCCTATTTAGTTTTTAAATTTCAAACCTGCGCTGAATGTATAAACTCATGAATATTGTTTATTAACGTTTTGATTCCTTCATCACGACTAAATTGTTTAATTGAATGCTGAAGTTTTAGGATATTGTATAGTTAAAGTTAACTGAAAATTACCATAGACTTGTCAACATAATGTTCAAGTCAAACGCAAAATATAATTAGTATTCGTTTATTTATTTGTTGGCGTGGTTGTAAATAATTATTGGTTAATTATCTAAGAACGCGGATCGGTGGTGGATAGCTGTTTGATCTGGGAACACCTTAAATTTCCGCCGTTTTTCTGAATATTCATTTGTCTGAATTTTTCCATTTTTCCGAAAGCTACATAGCTCAAACTAGATTAAAATCATAATATTATTGCACAACGTAATTAAGGTTAGGTTTGATTTACAAGCGTTATCAAAAAATAAAGTCTTCTACCAAAATATTGTATTCCAAATTATAAAAATTCGGAATTTTATTCATTTTGGAATTCTTGCTCTTCGGAATTATGTAGTGTTTGATCTAAGTATACTAATTTTGTAAATATTTTAAATTGTATGTTTCTTTGTGATGACCACTAACAAAGTTCAGTACAGACAGACACAGTCGGAGACTTTAATCAATAGTATGGTATGGTGGTTAAAACCTTAACCCTAGTCAACTTAGTTTAATAAAATAACGTGGAAAATATAATAGTAGATTGTTCAACAAGGGACTAAAACAAGCCATAATGACACGAGATGATTAGCTACGCGAGCTAAGCTAGGGTGCCTATAGTTTCATAATGGTCGTTTAGTCTCGCGTTAAACACTCTACTTTTCAGTTTGAATGCGAGGAAAAAAAACGACGTTCTAGTTCTATACAAAATTACAATATTTATTATAACAAATTTTCTTACAAAGGGTCTAGCAGGCTAAGCTAAGAAGAATGGCCCCCACGAGGGATTGTGTTCTACTTTTAGGTGGAGTAGTGGCAGGATCTAAGAACACTGTATGCCTGATATCAGCCTCCGATCTTCTTTTGTTTCAGATTTATTCACGAAAATGTTAAAAAGTCAAGGTAATTTTTAAACTGTAATTATAGCTAAACCTAGCCAGCGAGGGTAACCAAATAAAATCAGAATTGTGGAGGATATAATGGGGTTACTAATACATATTTTTACAGACCTTCATGTCCTTAAACTTAGATGAAAAAAAAAATGTTTTTTTTTCGATTAATTTTTTAGCCACTTTTCGCGGAGACACAACTACCAAAAAAATTACGTGACAAGCCACAATTGTCAACTACGTATACATTCAAAAACATTTTCAAATATCATGGTGCGTCATGACAACAAAAATAAATAAACGAACGTATATTTTGTCGTCAGCTGCAAATCAAATGTACTAGCTATGGTACTATTATTCTAAATGTGTTTTTTTTTCTTTCTTATTCTACACAAATAAGGAAAGTCAAAAATAATAAGTAATAAGAATTTATTGTAGGCTCATTGACAGAAGAAAATGTTAGTACCTACCATTTCATATCGATAAATAACTCGGAAGAGCAAACAGAACAATACAATTCTTTCAATTTTTTGTTTCTTTCGTTTTGCGTAAACATCTATTACAACATTTACATCTGCTTTCAGACATTATTGCAAGAAACGACATAAAAAATAGCTAGAAACTGTGTAGTCGTAAATTATGACATATGTCATTGAATTATTTTATAATGAACGAAAGAGGATGTTATACCTACTTACATACTCATTTGCTATTACTACTCTATTAATATGACATGATATAGTAAATATACGTTCGTTTATTTATTTTTGTTGACATGACGCACCATGATATTTGAAAATGTTTTTGAATGTATACGTAGTTGACAATTGTGGCTTGTCACGTAATTTTTTTGGTAGTTGTGTCTCCGCGAGAAGTGGCAAAAAAATTTTTTTTTTTTCATCTAAGTTTAAGGACATGAAGGTCTGTAAAAATATGTATTAGTAACCCCATTATATCCTCCACAATTCTGATTTTATTTGGTTACCCTCGCTGGCTAGGTTTAGCTATAATTACAGTTTAAAAATTACCTTGACTTTTTAACATTTTCGTGAATAAATCTGAAACAAAAGAAGATCGGAGGCTGATATCAGGCATACAGTGTTCTTAGATCCTGCCACTACTCCACGTAAAAGTAGAACACAATCCCTCGTGGGGGCCATTCTTCTTAGCTTAGCCTGCTAGACCCTTTTTACCGAGGTTTTTTTTTTTGTAAAATGACGCTTCAAATGCCTGCATAAATAGCCAACAGATTCAAACTTGAATTAAATAGATTAGTATACATTAATCGTGTTTAACTAAATTAAATTGTTTTTTTTATATTTTTGCAGTTTACATTTTGAGGTTATTCCCACGTCCTAAAAATTGTATATCACTGAAAATGGCGATAATCCTCCATTCACAAACACCATGATTGTTGTTTAGAGGTTTCCAACGTAAATAAAATAACTAGTCCCTAGAGACTAATAATGAGCTTAAGTCCCGATGTGCAGAGACTAAAGTATCATTTTAAGAGCATGAGAAGTGAAAAAAAAGTACTTGGGACAATCTTACACGAATTGATTCATCATTCATCATTCGTTCATTGATCCAAACTAATCCCTAACTAGGCTTATATTAAGGGAACTAGTCAACGTTATCTATACTTATATTATACATATAGAAAATTAATACTTAAATATATATGTAGCATACATCCAAGATTCAAGAACAAATATTCGTGCATATCTCACAAGGATTGGCACCTAACCGAGAATCGACTCCCGGACCGTTAACTTAGTAGGCACGGCGGCACTACCATACCAACAAGGCTTACCGTGTCGTCCATGATAGGCTTTTTGACGATGGTGTAAAAAAATACAGTCAGCAAAAAAAACAGATCTTGACATAAACATTAAACATCATAACTGTGTGTGTGCTGTAACTGTGTGTTCTTGTACTATTTTTAAAGTTCTCCATTCTTTTAATATATTGATTCCGTTTTGAAACCTTAACAAGACGTTTCAACATTTTTTCGTACGTTTTATAATATTCGCTTAAAACAGAGCTTGTCTTTTGATTTAATAACAGCTTTAAAAGTCTTTTATTTTTACATGAAATTTTCAGACCTTAACTTAGCCAAGATTTTGTCTTTTTATTTTTTAAATGTATTCTTTTTTTTGGAATGCAGTCGTCTAAAATTGAGCTCATGGCTTTAATAAATGCGTTATAGTTTTCATTAATGTCCCTATCTGCTGTAATAATCCTATTCCAGTCAGTATTTTGCAATCGTGTTTTGAACTGGGATATGTTTTTATGGTTGTATATTCCCTTCACCGTCCAAAGCGGTGGCGTTTTAGTTGCATTTCGCGACTCTAGTTATTGTTATGCCCTTATGATCCGACAAACCAAATTCTTTAACCTTAAAAGTATAGTCATGAGTATCAAAATTAGTAAAAACACTAAAAACTACATCTAAACACGTCGATGTTGTTTTAGTGATTCTAGTTGGTTCTTTTATATTTTGTGTAAAATTAAATTTCCTAAATATGTCACTCATAATTTTAGTTTTGTTGGAGTTATTCAAAAAATTCACATTGAGGTCACCTCCGATTATTACATCTTTATTTGTATACTTAAGTGTAATTAATTTCAGTAGGTTTTCTAACTGTACATAAAACAAATCTACTTCTCTAGAACTATTTGGCCAATAAATCGTAATTAAAATTAAATTGAACATAACTATTTCGATTGCACATATTTCTATAATATATTCTATAGATAATTTATTTATTTCTCCTAATTCTATATATTCTATGTCCTTCTTTGTAAGTATGCAGACTCCTCCGCCGTCATGATTGTTCCTACAAAAAATACTTGCGAGATTGTGGTCTTCTAGAGTTATAAGATCTTTCTTGACATCTGTGATCCATGTTTCAGTGAAAGAAAGAATTGACAAATCCTCTTCTTCGATCAAGGCTTCAATTAAGTGCAGTTTGTTGCTCATGCTCCTTATATTTTGGTACAGTACTATTAAATTACTTGTTACGAAAGGAATGTTTGGAATGTTTGTGTTCTTTGCAGGTGGATTTATTCTGTGTTTGGACTTGTTGTGTTAGCGAGGTATTAAAATTTTCGGAAAATCTGCTTTTGTGGGTGGTATTATTACCATGTTTCGACCCCCTATAGTTTTCTCTCATTTGCTTTCTTTCTTGTAAGCCTTTCTGGTCGAGAAACTCCTCTATCCAAAGGCCAGTGTTTCTAAATTTCTTGAAACAAGAGAGTAGGTACTTTGTCATCCTTTTACTCAGGAGTTCTATTCTGAGAGGCCTGCGCGTGCCTGTGTGTCCTATGCGTTTCAAATCTTCAATGTAACCAGTAAGATTTATTTGAGTTATGTCATGTCATGGAAGATGTTGATTACTCGATCGTGTAATTCAGCTTCAGATTCATATCTTGTCTCGTTAAGGCCGTATAGTACTAGCACTTTGCCGCTCTCCATTACTTGTAAATACTCATATAGAGAAATATATACTTAAATACATAGTAAACATCCATGACTCAGGAATAAATATTCGCGTTCATCACACAAATATCCGCCCTTACCGGGATTTGAACCCAGGACCGCTAGCTTCGTAGGCAGGGTCACTACCAACTAGGCCAGCGCGTCGTCAAATAAATAAGTACGAGGGGAGGTCCAAAAGTTCGCGGAATGGAGGGCTAAATAATTAAATAAAAAGACGTTACTATTTTTCCTTTTCAATATAATCTCCCTTAAGGTTAATACATTTGTTAGATCGTGATATAAATTTTTCTAAACCCACATAAAAATAATTTTCTTCTTTGCTGTCAAAATGAGCCAAAATTGCGTCCTTTACTTCATCATCGGTGTGAAATTTTCTTCCCCGCAACTCTTTCTTCAAATTTGGGAATAAATAATAATCACTGGGGGCCAGGTTCGGGCTGTAGGGGGGATGAACCAATTCTTCGAAGCCACATTTGTTCAGGGCAGCCATCGCAATACGACTCTTGTGAACTGGAGCATTATCCTGAAGTAACAGCACACCCTTAGCCAGCTTTCCTCGCCTTTTTTCTTTGATAGCTTCCCGCAACTGCTCCAGTAGCCTAGAGTAGTACTCTCCAGTAATTGTGACATCTTTGCTTTTGTAATCGATCATCAAAATTCCTTGGCAGTCCCAGAAAATCGTAGCCATCAACTTTCCGGCCGATTCTGACACCTTAAATTTCTTAGGTGGGGGGGGTACCCTTCTTGTGCCATTGCATCGACTCCTGTTTAGAGTCAGGTTCAAAATGATGAACCCAAGTTTCATCTCCAGTAACAATCCGCTTCAAAATCGACGTACTTTCTTCTCCACACCGTTCTAAAAAACTGCTACACGCGTCGATTCGCTGCTGTCGCTGATGCGGCGTAAGCATTCTCGGCACCCATCTTGCACTCACTTTAATCATGCCGAGGTGTTCATGTAGAATCCGCAAAATAGTGGTTTCAGATACTCCAACTAATGCAGAAATCTGTTTCTTCTTCAGGCGAGCATCTTCTAATACTAATTTTTCAACTTTTCCGTCGGTATCTGATGTGGTGACCTCGACAGGCCGTCCTGGGCGAGGGTCGTCTTCAATGGACTCTCTGCCAATTTTAAAAAGACCGTGCCATTTGTAAATCATTGTTTTTCCAGGGCAATGATCACAGTAAACTACTGACATCTCACTCATGATGGTCTGAGGAGTTTTTCCTTGCTTAGTCAGGAACTTGATGATGGCTCGATACTCAATTTGCTCCATACTTCCAGGATTTTTCCAGATTGACTTGCTTGCTCGACGATATTTTGTAAAGTAATGAGCTCTTCAGGCTGAAAGTTGGTATATATACTCTTAATGAGTTGGCCATTAGTACTATACTAAAAAATATAGTCATCCCCACCCCCATCCCCTCCATTCCGCGAACTTTTGGACCTCCCCTCGTAAGTCGGCGGGATAAGTAGTGATAACTTAAGGTTACCATTATGAAGACAGCATCGACCATGTGCCGAAAGTCCAGTGACGCTTCTACTATCCTGTTTTGAGAGATATAATCATTTTAAACTGGTATCAAAAAAACCACACACGACAAAAAAACTGTCTGAAAAAAAGCAAATTAATGCGTCATAACGATTGCTTGCAGAATTCAGTTTTGCAAAAAAAACATCCTGCCGCGAACTTTATCTACACTAATATTATAAACAAAAAAACGACACACGACAAAAAAACTGTCTGAAAAAAAGCAAATTAATGCGTCATAACGATTGCTTGCAGAATTCAGTTTTGCAAAAAAAACATCCTGCCGCGAACTTTATCTACACTAATATTATAAACAAAAAAACCACACACGACAAAAAAACTGTCTGAAAAAAAGCAAATTAATGCGTCATAACGATTGCTTGCAGAATTCAGTTTTGCAAAAAAAACATCCTGCCGCGAACTTTATCTACACTAATATTATAAACAGGAAAGATTTGTATTTTTGTATGTTACATACATTCATACATAATATTTAATCACGCCTTTTTCCCAGAGGAGTAGGCACAGACTACTTCTTTCTACTGTGTTTCCACCCGCTACGATCCTGGCAAATCTCTTTCTATTTGTGTATGTTTAAAACGAATAAACTCAAAAATTACTGGACTACTACTACATTGGCTACTTTTAATCCCAGAAAAATTAACGGTTCCCGTGGGATGACTCAAAAATAGGAATTCTACGCGAACAGGTGCTGGCAGGAGCTAGTGTAAAATAGTTGCAGTGGTTATCGTCTTTCTAATTTCAATTCTGAATCGTTGTGTAAAGTAAAGGGCAACGTTTCGCTCACGAGTTACGTCTATACATATAAGCGCTTAGAAAGGTATACAGTATGGGCTCCCGGTCCGTAACGCGTAACTCATGTAATTAAATATCAAGAAACATTATTTACTCGAATTAATAATCGTACTTAAAGTCTCATTTAAAACTCATTATTGGCGCACGTTTTTAGCAATTAAACTTGTATTAGCTTACAGCCAAAAAATACTATTGTATATGGAGCAGCAAAACAAATTATAAAAAACATTACCTGATTGCTCAAGAAGGAGGGCAATGTCTTTTATTGATGGCACGTGCCTGCACGTGAAGATTAAGCATTTCAATAACCGCCTAGTCCTTGGCCTTCTTTTGATTTTGAACAAGAATAATCTCGATATTTTTAAACTAATTGGATTCCTTAACCAATTTACCTTATTAGGATTTTTTATAGAATTGTCCTCTGAGATCTTCAAGATGGGATTTTACATTTATATTTCTACTTGCTGTTGCCCGCGACTTATTCTTTGTACTTGCTCGAAATCGGGCAGACAGTTAATTTCGCATAATTGTAATATTACTTAGTCGATCGAATTTTCATAAACGCGAAACAAAAGACGACGAGACTCGAAATGTTATAATCAGAGATCGGAATATGGGTGTCATTACTCTCAATAATGTGGACATGACTCCAAAGATTTTAATTAAATAAATTAAATTACATTCAGTGATTACTTACCCTAAAAATATTGCATAGAATATTTAGTTTTATTTAATAATATTTTGCCGTGTATTTTGCGGGTATTTTGTAGTATGCCGTGTGGTTGCCGGCTTAGAATAGTGCCACTCCATGTCTTCCCGTGGAAGTCGTAAGAGGCGACTAAGGGAATATAGGCTTGTAGTACTGTTAGGCGATGGGCTTGCCTTGCCACCTGTCACTAATATACACTGGTAAACATCTTAGCCTAGTTGTGCAAATTGTGGTTACAGAGTTATCAACAAGTTTTTGGAGTGGTTGGTAATTCTGTAGCTCTGCCTGCCTACCCCACTCTGTATGTATGTATGTATGTATGTATGTAATAATATTTTTTCCGTGGTTAGTTTCCTATTCAACGTTAAAATAAACTTATGAGGTGAAAAGCTTCGTTTTCACTCCACGGATGTTAATGGAGCAAACTTAAGTAGATTAATATTAATGGCCACTCCTCACGTCTTTGTATTATTTATTTATTATTTACCTGAGAAGGATCAATATTAAGGTTTAGGCATGGCCTCCCAACTCGAACAACGTATAATTATTACTTTAATGAACTCATAGATGGCGCCACAGGTATCGAGCGAAACATTTGAATCAGTAATCGTGAAGATTGAATGATTTTTGCACCTTAATAAATTCAACGTACACTCAATTACATCAAAAACATCCTTCTCTACATAAAGTAGGGTATATTTTATAAGTTTAATAAATGCAATAAATTTTATATTAACTCCATCTAACTCATAAAAAACTTATAAGCTTTCAAGCTTGCTACGCCTTATTAGGTACTGTCACTAGATGGTGCCATCACGGATCGCGAAACTACTATCACAGTATATAAATAAACCAGTAAAGAAACTAGGCCTACTTTTCAAGATAAATACCTACGCTCCAATTGACAACAATTCATTTTGTGCTAAGGTAGTAAAATAAAATACCGTTTCTAGATTTTACACTGCTGATTACAGTAAAAATATCTTTGGATTTTTTTATGCAATAGTTTTTTTTATATTTAGGAAACACAGTAAAAAAAGTTGGATTGTGAATGTTAGGAATACACTTATAGTGCCCTTAGTCCATTTATTACCAAAGGAATTCAAAAAAATATACAACTGGCATGTTCATTGTTTATCTGTCTGACGGATTACTTGATTCTGACGACACGCTTTCAATTCAACGCAAAATAGTTTATTTATTTTAATGGCGTCTACAAATTTTTTACGTAATTAATTAAATTACGCAAAATAGCAAATTTGTGAACGAACATTGGCAGCGAATGATTGACATGACATGACAGTCAGTTTTGTTTACCTACTGTTTAAAGTAACTTTTTAAAATTTTATATCATGCTAAGATCACGACATCAGGTATTCCTAACTTTGTATATACGATCTTTTTAATGACTATTTCTTTAATAAATTATTAACGACGAATTTAAGTTAAATAAAGAAAAACCAAGAAATACGGGTAGTCTAATTTTTAACCAGCTATTATAAACGTGAAAAAACAATAATGCTTTTTTTTTTGAAATGTTGTCAATTGAGCGTAAGGGTTGTCCACTAACATTTTGTAAAATTGAAAAAAAAACTTGTTTATTGTATCTCAGCTAGTTAGTGCAAAATCGATACGTGTGACCTGCGACAACAAATCCGTTGCAGATTGAGAAAAAGTAGCCGCCATCTTTAATTTTTTAGTTATTCAACCGATTGCTTCCAAAATCGATATCTAGGGATGTGCGTGGTTTCCGACAACGAATTTCTTGCCAGAATGAGAAAAAGTAGCCGCCATCTTGAACTTTTTTATTATTCGACAGGCTGCTTCCAAAATCGATATCTGGAGATCTGTGTGATGTCCGATAACGAATCCGTTAACATAATCAGTAAAAGTAGCCCCTGCAGATAAAATTGGGTAGATAATAAACATAACTTTAGCATTTCAAGAAGTCTTTATTCTTCGTTAGTTATACATTTCAGATTAACTAGCGACTGCACTACCACAATATCAAATAAAACTGAAGAATAAACAAACCTAATTTATTTATTGGCTGCTTTTAACCTTAATTACAAATTACTCATTGAAAAATACTTTCGTCTGCTACGACATGTTCGGAACGCTTTATTGTTTAATTTTATTGTGTAAAAAATCCCCAGATATCGATTTTGGAAGCAATCGGTTGAATAACTAAAGAGTTCAAGATGGCGGCTACTTTTTCTCATTCTGCCAACAGATTAGTTGTCGGAGACGATACACATCCCCAGATATCGATTTTGGAAGCAATCGGTTAAATAACTAAAGAGTTCAAGATGGCGGCTACTTTATCTCATTCTGCCAACAGATTAGTTGTCGGAGACCATACACATCCTCAGATATCGATTTTGGAAGCAATCGGTTGAATAACTAAAGAGTTCATGATGGCGGCTGCTTTTTCTCATTCTGCCAACAGATTAGTTGTCGAAGACCATACACATCCCCAGATATCGATTTTGCAAACTATTTTTAAATTTTTACTTTTGCAACACGTCATCGTATTATAAAAAGCTCTTTATTTAAAAATATTTTATTTATTCTTACCTTTCAACACCAGCAGGGAGTTTAAAAAATGATAGTTCCGGGTTTGAAGAAGCCGAATTCAAACAACCGTATACCACGCAATACTTTTGTGGTATATTTCTCAAGAACAAGCGTAAAATGCAAAGGAGCCCATTCGTCTCGACGCGACACACGCGACTGACAGCACCGCCAAATCCTCTTAGCGGTCTCGTAGAGGCGTGCGTCTGTGTGAGTGCGTCGTTTCGAGCGTTTGTCGTAGCTTCTTTACTGGTTTATTTATATACTGTGCTACTATGCACTTACAGGCCGCAAGCGTTTCGTTTTTACAAATTCTTGTTTGATGCGTAAAATCAATACTCAAAATACTTATTTTATATTAAAAACAAAAAAAACAATAGAGAAAATAATGTCTTGACGAATATAAATGAATATTACAAAATACTGTTTTGATGGTTTCGGTGTATTAAAATGTTAGTACAAACACGGAACGAACAACGTGCTATCTTTAACCATTGAAGTATCAAAACGCGCTGACAGTTTGTGTACAAACATTTAAACTACACTCGGCGTAAAAATTGAATGGAATATTATAAACAGAGAAACGGGAAAATCTAAAACTCGTGATAATCAGGTCACCCTAAACAAATTGACAAACAAATCAAGTCAAATAAAGAAGTTGCCTTAGCATTCGAATATTATTTTTCCAACACAGCCATTAAGACCACGAAATGTCTTAAATCATCCGCGGTGCAAGCTCAATCATTACTTTGCACTAATGTCAGTAAATGTAATATAAACTTTGAATTCAGCCCTGTAAATTCAGATTCAATAGTCAAAGTATTTAAATCGCTTAGTTTAAAAAATACTGAGGATTTGTAGGGCACATCAGTTAGTGTACTTTTTCATATCATAGATGTAATTGCACCCCATCTAGCATTAATTTACAATAATTCCATTTCAGAAGGGATATTTCCAGATCTCATGAAATATAGTAAAGTCATACCTCTTTTTAAGTCATTTAAACAGAAAAAAGTCGTACCTACGATAAATAAAATTGAGAAATTGTAATAATCTAGTACTTCGTACTCCTCGTACTAATTACGGAAAAAAAATCTGTATGAAGGTGCAAACATACATAATAAATAAGCTTCCTGAAAGCATAAAAGATGCTAAGACCATGCAAAATTTCAAAAGATTACTTAAATTCTATGTAACTGAGCAAGTGCGCTCTGATATCCGCAACGCGCTTTAAGCCACATCCATTCAACCTTAATCTGTGTCCACCTTATCGCTGCAACTACGCGGGCGCTCAGCCTCGACTTTGTCTACCTACTAATTTAGGTCTACCCACCTACCACGTAAAAACATAATACATATTGTCTTAGTAGTAAATTAAATTTAAAATCTTGTATGTTAAAATGTATGTAATTAATTTAAGGTACCTACTAACTATTTTTCTTTTTTCTTTTATATTTGTTTTGCGTGAATGTAAATACGCACGCTTAAATACGCTCACCAAACTATTTTTAACTTATTCTTAATTCTCATGTAAGTGAATTGTAAAATTCTTATGAAAAAATAAATTCTTTTAACCTAATAAACCAGTTATTTTTACCTATTGCTTTTATTTATTGTCAGAAAAAACTTCCCGAACATGTCATTAAAACATTCCTATTTTGTCCTGGACATCATTAATCAGGGCAGATGTTCCTATGAATGAATAAAACGCTGCCACAATGTCACCGGTAGGATTATAGCCATTACATATTAATTGTGTCGCATTACTTCAAACTCGGATATCTCCTTGAAATTTGGTATACGAATCTGAAACTTAACTTGTTCGAAAAAAAGGCGCAAATTCCGCTGTCTTTCTGAATGGATTTATCCGAGTTTGAAATGAAGCGACTCAATTTTAAATCAACAATTTTCTTGACGTCTCATTCTTGAAGTCAATGCCATCTGGTGACACGTTACTAAAACTATTAGGTAGGCTGCCAGCATCCAGTGGTGGCTCAGATACGGCATCTACTGGTGTAACTACGGGACTAAAATTGCCTACCGAATTGCCTACATTAGGACGGCACGCTTTTGCTCTATGAGATTGGGTATCTGTACTTGTATTCTGTTATCTGTGGTTTAGGTAACAAATCATTTAATGTAATTTAATTTGTTTAATTAAAATCTTTGAAGTCATGTCCACATTATTGCGAGTAATGACACCCATTTGTCCGATCTCTGGTTATAATATAATGCTATGTATATTTGTTTCAGGTATGACTGACGTTCATTACAACGAGCAAGCTCTCCTGGACCAGTTACTGATCTGCACGGAGTACGTCGACAAAGCGGAGCGCTACGAGCTCCTCGGGCCGCTCTACCGCCTCATCATACCCATCTACGAGCGCAAGAAGGACTACCAGGCCCTCCTCACTTGCTACCAACACCTAACCAAAGCATATGCCAAAGTTATCGAAGTCACGAATTCTGGGAAGCGACTGCTCGGCAGGTTCTACCGGGTAGCGTTTTTCGGCAAGCAACATTTCGGCGAAGACGAAGAAGGTGTAGAGTTTATCTATAAGGAACCAAAACTGACCTCGTTGAGCGAAATCTCAGAAAAACTACAAAATTATTACGAACATAAGTATGGCGCGGAGAATGTCAAAATGATCATGGATTCGGCACCGGTGAGGATATTATTGTTCATACTTGCCTACTCTTCACGGTGGTTAGTAATGGCCACTTGTGGCTAGGCAAAGCAACTAGCCTCGTATTTATAGTGGTTAATACACAGCGATATATTATTATGTTCGAGAGCCCTATAATTCTATAACATAGAGTGGGTAGATTCACGGAATTTTTTTTTGAGCAATTCAATCGCGTTGCAATAGCGATAGTCGCTACCGACAACACCTGGTAGAAGCATTCACATGATCCCGCTGGCGACGGTGCGTGGGCTGCAAACGATAATACTGATTATTAGCTTGTATCTATTCGTCCGCCAAGTGCCGTGTGGCTAAGTGAACACCTAGCCTTTTTCTCATCCGGAAAACAACCATGGATGAGATGAAAAATTATGATCCATTGTTATTATAATTTAACGTTTATAAATCACTTTTTTATTGTGGCCGTAACGAATAGAAGAATCTGTCGATAGGGTTTAAGTAGTGAATTTTACACGGCCACTGTCGTTTTAAAATGATTTGCCGTAGTAATAATTTTTTTTTAATGCATGTTTCAAGCGGAGGCTACATCAGTAATGTAGAGAAATTAAAACTGTTTGCATCAGTATATTACTAATAACTTCTTACATGAACAAGTCACTAAATTCAAACATGCGTCTCTTCTTCAATTTTCAAATTTGATATCTACTACACACTATGAATCTACGACCAGAACCGACGGCGTTCTATTTAAGTTATGTTTTTTTTTTTTTATTTTACACAATTTGTACTTATACTTTTGTGAATTCCTCGGTCTAGTTTCACTATAGAACGCTTCCCTCAGGTGGATCGTTCGGAGCTGGACAGCAAGCTGGCCCACATCCAAGTGACGTGGGTGCGCGCGGCGGGCGCGGCGAGCGCGAGCGGCGAGCGCGTGTTCGAGCGCGCGCACAACGTGCGCCGGTTCGTGTTCGAGACGCCCTTCACGCGCGACGGCGCCGCGCGCGGGCCCGTGCACCACCAGCGGCTGCGGCTCACCAACCTCACAGGTCTTTTGCAATTCAAGAGCGGAGCGTAAAAGGGTTTTACACAGAGCTAGCGATATGTACCTTTATCTAACTGAATAGTAAATAAATTAAATAACTACTGGGGCGCGACTCAGTGGATCAAAAACACCATAATACGTCACGTAACTTCATCACTAACACTAACTCAAAGTAGCCGATATAGGTAGCCCTAACTTCCATTCTTCCAATTGTTTTAGTAAATCAGAAGTTTGATCATTCGGTTTCTCTCTAGCTCTCATGTTATTATTTGTTTTATGTAACAGCTATTCATGTTTTAATAGTATTTTATGTAACTGGTACATAAAGAGGGTCCTTAAAACACGAGTGTGGTTTTGTGAAACGAGCCGAAGGCGAGTTTCATAATAACATCACACGAGTTTTTTAAGGCCTAATTATGTACAGTTGCATACATTACTTTATCTACACACATATTATAAGTACTCTTTCCGGATTTTAAAAACAGGCGGCAGAACAAACAAATGGCGGCAAAGCTAACCTGTGTCACGAATATGTTTTTTTTTTTTTTAAATCATAGGCTAACTAACAAAGTCCCTATTCTAATGTGACTCGATATTAAAACGGCGTACGACACTTTACTTAAAATATACCGAGTCGACGTTTAATAGATACTAGAATTGACCCCCTGTTTGAATTGTGTTGGTTTTGGAAGATGTTCCAAATTTAAACAACATTACTTTATCAAAAGTTGTATCGTAATTTTAACTTTACAGTACAGCTACAGATTAGAAAAAATATCATAGTAAAATTGTATCTTGTAATGATGGTCATTGTCTACGGATTTTGAACGCATTATAGAGGACTTATGATATGAGTGTAGATAAAATCAATTTACAGCTGAAAACTGGTTTCCATACGTGAAGCGGCGCGTCCCTGTGATCGAGACGCAAGTCGAAGAGAAGAGTCCTATAGAGGTTGCTGTGTCTGAAATGGAAAGCCAAGTGGTCGAGCTGACCGATATTGTCAGCGCTAAGGCGCCAGACTTGAAGAAACTGCAACTCAGGTAGCTGGTTTACTTTTTTTATTCGATCATTACAATGCAAAAGCCATCTCGTGTATTCTGTAATTAATTATATTATAATTGACTGTGACTTCAGGCTCCGATGCGTTTTTTGTCAAAGTTGTGGTTGCTATGGCGCTTCAAAAGCTTTAAAAGAATCACCTCTCGAAGTATAACCAACTGAAAGAATAACGCCTTTTGAAGAAATATATGACTTAGTTATTTGTTAAACTAACCATTCACATAAGGGAAACCTAAAGAGCTTAAGCCGCCAACAATAAATTGATATCCCTCTCTTATTGCGTAACCAAATATAAGGGTAACCCTTATAAGTAGCGCTTAAAAGGCAATCGAACGGCTTTTATAAGGGAAACCCTTATAAATAGCGCTTAAAAAGCCAAACGAACGGCTTTCAAGCGATACGACTTTTCTAAATAAATCCTTATTAAAACCCATTCGAAACCCCTTGAATGGGTTAGCGGGCCGGTCCCTGGTCTAATGATCTTGATAACTTATCAATACATAATATCAATGATAAGATAGACAGTGTCAGTTATATCTGTGTTCCTTATCGCTGTCATACATTTTCGCGTATGGCAGTTTTTGGATCCATTGCTTATATTCAAAAAATCCTTATCTTATGTCGTGTCTGCCCCTGACTAAAAATAAAGATATCTTAGGACGTCTGGCATGCGTGTAGGACTGTGTCATTGTTAGATATAGGGATATAGATATAGATAGATAGGGATATATAAAAATGTAATATACAGGGTGTAAGGGACGGCTCAACGAAAACTGAAACCATAGCTTCAGACCATTGTACTGAACTGAAATCCAGTGGAAATTTTCCCGGGAAAACGAAAAATGTCTCGTTTTTTTCCCATGTTTTTGCACATAAACCGATCTAGGACAACATATTATGACATACTGAAGCTCATTATGTAAAAAAAACGGTGAAAACTGCATTTTCACGAAAAAAACGAGAAAATTTTCGTTTTCCCGGGAAAATTTCCACTGGATTTCAGTTCAGTACAATGGTCTGAAGCTATGGTTTCGGTTTTCGGTGAGCCGTCTCTTACATCCTGTATGTATAACGTATACAGGATGTAAGGGACGGCTAACCGAAACCTGAAACCAACGAGAAAATTTTCGTTTTCCCGAGAAAATTTCCACTGGATTTCAGTTCAGTACAATGGTCTGAAGCTATGGTTTCAGTTTTCGGTGAGCCGTCCCTTACACCCTGTATAGCAAAGTATTGATTACTCATGCAGAGCTCTAAATGCGGTACTATGCTACGTTTGCTGCCGGTCCGGAAACAGATAATCCTTAAAACTAACAAGATTGTATCGACGTTACTATCAAAATTTAACTAATTCATAAAAGCTGTCTTTATTTTTACACTTCCAGATTACAAGGAAGCGTATGCGTTCAAGTCAACGCCGGTCCATTGGCGTATGCCAACGCGTTCTTAGACCCGACTTTAGCGCCCATGTATCCTGACGATTTGGTCGACAAATTAAAAGCAACCTTCAAGTACGTATTTACACATTAAACCGTATCTAATTGCACAAGGTCGTGTAAGTTATCTTAATCTAAAAACTATTTACAGAGAATTTCTTACGGTGTGCCATGCGGCGCTACAACTGAACGCGAAGCTCATCAGCTCCGACCAGACGACATATCACGAGGCGCTGGAAGCGAACTACTTCAAACTGAGCGACTCCCTCGCCATCGTGCTCGGACAACCCCTTCACGACATACTCGTCAACGGAAACCTTAGTACCACCGTCACTGGCGTTGAATTAGAGTCCAGCAACGCTTAAAAATTGTTACATGCCATTTTCCTGGGTCTGATTTCAAAAAATTTAAAATACTAAAAGAGTCGCTAGTAAAGATTAATACTGGTCGTTGAGTCTCTATGAATTAAACCAATTTTAACAATGCTGTGTGATTTGTGTGAAGGGGAGCTGGGCGTGCGTTGGCGGCGCGGCGCGGTGACGAGTGATGTGTTTCTGGTCAGGAGGAAGTAACGAATCTTGTGTTTTGATGTATTGAATTTGATTGACTTTACTTTATTTATTAATATATATTCTAGAGATGGCATTGTCGACGGTCATCTTTCTAAGATAAATAAATTATTATTTATGCCGTTCGTGACGTAAGTTTTAATTTTGTGTTAATTACATTATTATATTGTTTGTTTGTATTTATCATTGTCGTGTCAATGATGATATATTTATAATTTATTTTGTATTACGAAAAATGCGCGTGTTTATTTTAAGTATTTAAAATGACAATCAACTTCCAAGTTTAACGAAAAAGTAACGTAGATAATGTGTGCTTTTATGTACTTTCCTTATTTGTACACCTTTTCCCGAGTACGTTCGTATTAAAAGTCTATTTGTATCGGGTACGGTTTAACAAAACGATGACATTTGGTATAATTAGTGAATTGATCTGTATCAACCGAAATCGCAACTCCATGGATCCTAGAACCACGATTTGCCACCAAAAGTTCTAACCCTAGATTATAATATAACTCAATTTGTACTGAGACCGTATATATTTCGAGATATAAATGTCTATCCCATAGGTTAAGTTAGTTTTATTTTGTAACTTTCTTGATTAGTAAAGTTTTAGCAAATTAATTCATTATATCGAATGATTAATTATACTAAATTATTTGTATGATCATCATTTGTTTCAGACCCGTTTATAACTTCCATTCTTTCCAGTTGTAGTTTGTAGTCAATTAAAAGTTCCATCCAGTTGAACATTTCAATTAAAGTCTGCTGAGAGCAACAATTAAATAAATTTCAAGTCTGTCCAGGCATCCCGGTGAGGTTAGAAATATTTAGAACTAGGTAAGGCGTCACAAAATCATCATCATCGCGGTTCAAACTATCTCGTCAAATAAACGCCTTCGCGGCTACTCGCGCATTTATGGGTTTTCTTAGTTTCACTGAGCGCCGTGTACGACGGTACACGTCTGTGCTAGTCACCCTTTACTAGCTCAAAGTGGAAAACTCAGGGTAGAAGGGTAGCAGTGAACGCATTGAAGAAGCTACCTAATTAGGTAACTTCTATCACTTGTGATATGTTCCTGTCAATATTGATGTCGCACAATCGCCATTAAATATATCGGAGTATATCTATATATATATAAAAATTACGTGTCACGTTGTTTGTCCGCGATGAACTCCTAAACTACTGAACCGATTTTAAATTTGATTTGCACACCGTGTGCAATTCGACCCAACTTGAAAGATAGGATAGCTTACATTTCAATTTATAGTCGCAATATTATTTTATTGTAAATTATTTGTCTTTATAAGGCAAAACAACGTTTGCCGGGTCAACTAGTTGTACTATAAAATCTTAACTCTACTGCATTGATATTCGAGTGTGCTCAGATATTTTTACGTACTTATATGTTCCGACATATTTGATGGTGGCTGTACGTGCATTTGATTGTCATTTTCCTTCTACAGGGGTCACATTTGATTAAGTTTATAAAAGTGCCATGATATCATTCCATACTCAGCCGATCAAATTTTACAAAAAAATACGATTAATTAAGACTACGTACCAGGTTAAGATAATACTGCCTCCTAATAAAAAGGGCGCATTATGGTATTCTATTGTAAGTGAATCCATGCTTTGGTGATGGAAAGCTGAATTGACCTTAGCAATTAAATTACTGATGCGCCCTTTTAACGAGAGCAGGATATAACTTTCATGTTTTTAGCAAAGTTAAGTGCTAGAAAATGGTTATCATAATTCTAGCTAATTTCTCAGCTATGTTTTTCTTGAGGTTCCTTATTCTAGTATTTATAAAATATTCTTAACTTACCCCTTTCAGTCCCAGCTAAGTACCAAGTGACGGTTGTTTAATTTTGTAATTTAACCAATTATAGACACATATTTTTATTATTTAAATGTCTATTGTAAACAACCTGCTCAATTGTATCAGCTGATTCTGAAAGGGTTATTGTAATTTATTAAAATATAACTCTGCGGGATCGCCCCTAAGACTACTGAAAGGGGTATCAACTGGTCGCTACGATGTACGACCAAGGTTCTATTGGTTTATAAACAAAATGAAAAATGTAATAAAAAATACCCGTGCGAAATCAGGGCGGTTCGTGAGTTAACATTGAATATAATTATGTTTTATGTTAGTTAATCTTCGCCTATATTACTCTGCGTAATATTTACGAGCGCACAAAAGTAGACTAACGTTTTAGAAACGTAATTTCTACTCTTTAGTAGATAAAAATAAATATATCTGAATCCGTGATTGGCCGCCCTAGCCCTTGCGTGATCTGCTCAGACTGTCTGACCCACCAATTTTTTAGAAAATAAATACCTAGCGGCGGTGACTATCGAATATGATATTATCTAAAACAACTATTTGTTAAATATGAACGTATTAAAATCAAACTTGGAAACCTGCAAGCTTATTGTCTAACGCACTCGCAATGGCAACCGTTTTCAATTTGACAGTCTGAAGGAAACAATAAAATTGATCTACTTTGAAGACGATTGCGAGTGCGTTAGGCAATAGGCTAGCATTTCGCTCAAATTCTAAAATTACTTGTGATATTTATTTGTATACCTACTTAAGTAATTGAATCGAACAATGAAGAAACACTGCTAGCTCACACTCACACTCACACGTTGATTTCCTCTAAATTGCCCCGTAATTGTTTTAATCTGTGGTTGCATTGTGGATCAACACTATTTCTAAACATTGCATTTTACAACTTGCTTTATCAATTTTGAATGATCAGTTAACATTTTTTTGTAATCGCACTCTACTCTCGTCTCTCAAACAAGAGTTCTGTGAAATAGACGGGTATACATTTAAGGACTTCTCCGTGGGCTTACGTCATAAATAAATGGAAAGTTGAAATCACCATCGTAAATCCACTACGTAACTTGCAAAGCTTGTGACCACTAAAATATACGATGAACTCCTATTCCATTTATTAGTATCAAACTTGCACAATAATTATCAATGTATGTGTCGTTTTGGATTTTGAAAATAATAAACTTACTATAAACTATATGCATAGTTACTAAGTTCATAGCCTAGGTGGGTTATTCTCATCTGTTATAAGCACCTGCACAGTGCTGCCTAATTACAAATGAGTAAAGTTCAAAGTGGCAACACAAAAATGCTGGGTGTTCATAGGTGGGAATAACGTACCTAGGTGCTTAACTACCTACCTTGTAAATGGCTAAGGCTCAGGACCGTTTGCCAAGCCCATCTCGTGTGTTACAAAAAATATATTGTAGATAATGAAGCGTTAGATTACTGCTCTGTATATGTTATAAGTAGTGGAGCAAAGATTCTACATAAGGGAGCGACAACACCAGAGCTTAACTGTGAGTAAATTACGGTCCGTCAAAATTGACGCCATGTAAGTACTATGACCCATTCTTTTGTTTTTACGCGTCAGTGTGGCCGATCCTTAATTCCTCGAAATATATGTTATTTGTCATCCAATATTTTTTTTAACACCGAATGAACGGGTGAAACGCTCGTGAGCCTTAGCCAAATATGTCATTCCGCGGGCCCTATGTATTAGGCCGGTCGCCCATTGGACACGTTTCCGTACGAAATATACTTGTCCGAACACGCACGAAGCCGCGCGAACGATCCTGACCTTGAAAGTACAACGGGAGCTCGCTGACTTGATGCGAATTGGTCGTACGTATACGCACGCGTAGGTGCGACGTCCGCATGAATCCGGACTTGTTGGGATTTTAAATATGTTCGTGCGTTATTTGTGCACGACCAATTCGCATCCAGTGAGCGCGCTCCCGTAGTATGTACTTTCAAGGTCGGAATCCTTCGCGCGGCTTCGTGCGTGTTCGGACGAACTATTCGAACGAAATATTCCGTACGAAAACGTGTCCAATGGGCGACCGGCATAGAGGGCAATGTAAACAAATCACTGACATGTTTCAAACAGGTAAACGTATTCAGTGTGCGCACTCTATTCGTGCGACCCGCATCGTACGTCTACGTACGTAAGGATTTCGTGTCCAATGAGCGACCGGCCTTAGGACTAAAGTAAAGTGTTAAATCCATAATCCTGACAGTGTCAAAGTTAAAACTCGTCGGCCTAAAGTGTTAACCTGCCAAGTCCCTTTTTAGGATTTAGCAGGTTTGAACTTTATTTCATCTATTTAGAATGCAAATCTGCTAAATCCTAAAAATGGATTTGGCAGGTTAACACTTTAGGCCGACGAACTGCCTTTTATACAAAGGGCCCATTAATATAATAAACTCAACGTAGTGGTTATTATCTTTAATACCCCTCTTTACTAATATTGAAACGCGGATTGACTTGGTCACTTTGGGTTAAAATGTCTCGTATATTATGTATCAAATATCCGCTTGGTCACGAAATAATAGTTTTATTTGAGTATTTTTTAGTTGTAAAGAATAGAACAAATGTAAGCGTGGAGGCAACGCCTTTGTAATCAAATAACCAATATAAACATTTACGATAAACGATAAGTTTTTGGCTTAATTTTACACAAAGATTTATTCATGTTTATTTATTTTTTATAGCTTAAGGATGATCAGTAAATGATAAATTTTAAAATATTGTTTATGCCAATTGGTAAACATCTTTTTAAACATTATTAAACTCGTCTGACGGACGCCGGCCGTTTCATTCCATATTTTCTCGAATACCACTTGCTACGTTAAGTTTTAATTAATTGATTAAATGGAATCAAACCAATAGGTACAATGTATCTCAACAATGTTTTACATACTTGTCCTTGCGAATTTAATCATTTTTTATATTATACCTTTTAGTAAGATTTGTTCGTATACTTAAAGGGATATTTTCTTGTTATTATTTAGTATTTTCAGTACCTACCTACAAAGTTATCCCTCCGCCCCATGCGATACTTGTAAGCATGTTTACATTAAGTAACGGTTGTTTATGAACTAGATAATCTCTTGTCAATCAATATTACTATTACAATTATGCACAACATAGATATGACTTGTATCTTCGTAAAATATCTAATTTTACTGTTTTAATACATTTTATAAAATTAAGAAGTGATTTATTTATTATTATTATGAGATTTATCCTAAATTTCACGGACCTAGCTACAGTGCGATAGTACTTAGAAGGGGCTTCGGGTTTGTAGAAGGAAGTGGGGTAGATTGATACGGAAAAAAAAAAGTTTAGGACCTGCTAGGTCAAAACATATATCAACTCAAAATCATTGATAGTATTGTTTCTAGAAGTTGTATTAAAGTTGATTTTAAAATACATTTGTATTTTGAGTTACTACTGTTTTTATGTAGCAGTGCGTAATATGGGCAGTTAAAGTAATTACCATTTAAGTAGGCATATACATTTTTGCTTATATCACAGGTAAAATACCTAATTGCCTAGTTGGGTTCGGCATGGCCGTCAAATTAATCTTAAAAGTTTGATAAATATAAAGAAAAATAAGTGAAATATGGTGAAAACGTTTGAAAAATGTTAGCATTCAGGTAACAGGTTTTCAAAAAGATTTTAAATATCATTTTTTGACGAAGTAGTTGGACCACTGCTCCGAAAGAGAAAAAAATAGGCTTAAGAAACCCTAAAACACCTAAGACACTTCCTTAAACAACACAGTCAAAAATTACTTACGAAAAATTGATAGCACCAATGTGTCCCGTCCCGTACTACCTTTGTGTATCAGTGCCCCAACGGTCACATTCGTAAATCGATATTAAATTAGGTACTTACATTTAAAATCTCCAATAAACATATAAAAATTGCAACAAGGACTAGGAGAATATTTTTTCTAGAAACAGTTTCTTACTCGTGTAATGCCAAAGAACAAAACCTAGCGATGCATTTACAGCTGCTAAGCCCGCTTTAGTAATATTTCGATATTATTACGAGGGGTCAAACTGAAAGTTTCGGAAATAGAAAAAAAAAATGAAGTTAAATTGAATAAAAGTATTTTTATTGTTTATCAAAGTATTCTCCTTTATATTTTATGCATTTTATCATGCGTTCAAACCAGTCGTCCACGATAGGGGTCGACAAAATTGCCGTTTTAAAAACCTCCACTGCTGCTGCTTCCGTCGTCTGAAACCGCTGACCACGCTACATATCCTTAATATTGGGAAATGTGAAAAAGTCATTGAGGCTTAAGTCGGGGCTGTATGGAGGATGGTCCAGTAAATCGACTTTGTGGATTTCTTTGGTGTGGGGGCTGGCAATGTCGTGGTGGAGGATGATGCGGCGACCAGGGTTTTTTTTCGGAGATCAGCAAAAATAGTCGGCAAAAAAATAGTGCTGTACCAATCGGCATTGACAGTTCTACTATCTTCAAGAGGAATAGCAGCCACGTGATCTGATTTGGAGACCAACGTAGCTACCATCTTTTTTGCCGTGCTGCGAGAACGAATAACTTTTGTCGGCTCGAGCTCGTCTTCGTAGACCCATACTCGACATTGGTTTTTATTTTCAGGCTCATATGCATATATCCAACACTCGTCACCTGATACTATGATAAAACTGCATTTGAGCTTCCTCCGTTGATTTTATTCAAAATTAGTCGTGCAAGTAGCTTCATGATGCGTGACGTCACCGACGTGACCGACTATTGATGACGCGTGTCGCATATAGTTGGTTGACCCTGTCTGCCTACGAAGCTAGCGGTCTCGGTTCGATTCCCAGTATGGGCAAAAATTTTAGTGATGAGCGCAAGTATTTGTTATGGCTCTTGAATGTTTCCTATGTATTTAAGTTGGTAGTATTTCCCTTCTCAACTTAGGATTGAAATACGACGAGATAAACTCCGGGTGTGGTGGTTTTTATTTATTATATCCCACAACGTAAGCTGTTCAGTCCGCACTGTGATAGTTAAGAAATCGCAAACAAGTTAACGCAAAAATATCAAGATTGGCTCGGGACCGCACTCATACGCGACTGATCGTCAAGCGTAGGATACTTCTGAGGCGCGCAGAGCGCGGTGTAGGCGTTTCGCGTTTGCGCGCGAATCACTTACATAGGACACTGCATATTGTCGGAAGTCGGACGCACGCATGTATACATGTTGTTCTACTATCATACTAGCAATCGACTGATGAAAATTAGCTGATGGTGTCCAAAAAATCCTAGCTGGTTTTGCTGATAAGAAATTTTCTGTAAATTACAGTCTCATCTTTCAGTAGTTTATAACAATTTGATATTATTTTGGCACTGGACTGGCAGCACCGGATTTTTAGCGGAATTTTGACACAATCTGTCAAGCTCAAGTCTGTCAGTGTCAGTTGTCAATGTCATACTCTATAATCTGTGGTGACTTGATTTTGTTGTCAATGGCAATTGGCAAATCACTAAACTAAATCAGTCAAAGCAAAATCATGTAGATGTAAGTTGATTACCAATACGAACGTCAACGTAAAAATATATCGTTAAATAAAAAGTGCTGAGATTGTGGTAATTATTTTGTTGCGAAAGTTTTACACTCGTCAAGGACATGGAAGACGAGTTAGAGGATAAGGTTTTGCATCAAACTTATCTTTCTTTTATGAAAATCGTGACGCGTTTCACAAGCAGTGCTCCGTTTGATACTCCGGTGAGCTATTTATGGAAAATGGTGCGACTTTATTTGCTGCGGTCGGAAGTCGCAGTGATCACTCTAGGTATCATATTGTTTGTTATGTACATCCAAACCATTGAACTATGGAGTCGCACTTTATTAAGTAGACTGTCTCAAGCCCTGAGTCCGATCAATGCTGTTCAGCGAATGAAGTACATGGAATTTTCGGAAGCAGACAAACAAAGTTGGGAACTCAAGGGGTCTCTCAGTGCAGCTTATGCGATAAAAGGCAGGAGACAGCACATGGAAGATAGATTCATCATTAATGAAGATATCAATAACACGGGCATCTCTCTGTATGCCATATTTGATGGACATGGTGGTGAATTTGCTGCTAATTATGCTAGAGATCATCTGATACAAAACCTTTACAACAAAATAGTAGAATTAAATGCATTTAAGGATGGAAAGACTGTCAGCACTCCCACAAAAGATAACATGGATGAGGATAAGGTTCAAGAACCTGAAAGTACCACAAATGTTGAAAGAAAAACCAGCTTTAAAAAATCCACAAGCACAGCAGATGATACATCAAGGAAGGAAATAACTGATCCACAGTTGCTAGCTCAACTTTCGAAGGCTAGACCAATGATTACCAGAGAAGTGAGACCCACTAAGCCAATAAAAAATGTGATTATACCATTGAGCAGCTACTTAGAGAAAGGAAAAATTAATTTTGGCAAGTTGCTGACGGATGAGGTCCTGGCCGCAGATAGGTTGCTGGTGGAGGCAGCCAAGCGCTCAATGGATGTAGCAGGAACAACTGCCCTTCTGGCCATTATGGAAGGGAACCACCTGATAGTGGCTAATGTAGGCGATTCCAGAGGTGTTATGTGTGACTCCCGAGGAAATGCCATTCCTGTGTCTTTTGACCACAAACCACAACAGGTAAAAGTACTTAAAATTGCAGCTGTTAAAATCACATTATTTCAGTGAAATGAGAAAATAATATTCCTTATAAATATTCATTTACAGGTGAGGGAACAAAAAAGGATTGAAGCTGCAGGAGGTTATATAGCTTTTAATGGTGTCTGGCGTGTAGCAGGAATTTTGGCAACATCTCGCGCAATGGGAGACTACCCTCTGAAGGACAAGAAGTTTGTTATTGCTGACCCTGATATTCTAACATTCAACCTCGATGACCACAAACCTATGTTTCTAGTTCTTGCATCAGATGGCTTATGGGACACTTTCTCTAATGAAGAAGCAGTTAAATTTATTAAAGAAAGATTAGATGAACCTGACTATGGGGCAAAAAGCTTGACTCTTCAGGCCTATTACAGGGGGTCAGTGGATAACATAACAGTGTTAGTACTCAATTTCTTGGACAACAAAATTGCCCAATCTGTAAGCCATCAAGGTCCTTAAATAGTGTAGTGACCAAAAATTGGGGTGATTTAGTGTCTTAAAGATGTGGGATAATAAGAAAAGAGTGTAGAAAAAGCAAACAAACAAAGGAAAAAAGAATTCATTACCTTTGAGCCTAAAATTTTGGTTGATAATTTTCAAGATCAATTGTTTATAATATAAAAAGATATCTCTAACTTATTACTAAATAATATATAAGCAAGACATATTTTTCTAAAAGATAATCTCTAAATTTTAGCAATATTTGAAATTGCATTGTTTTTCAACAGTTTAATATAACTCTTCATAAGCAAGTTTTGTACAGCCTTAATGAACTTCTGGAATGGAGAATGCATTTGTATTGTCTTATTGATGATTTGAAATTCCATGAAGGTTATCTGTTCAAAGGCAAGTTTTCACAAGTTCTATTAATAGATTGTGTAGGTCTGACTGAACTTGTTGTATACATAAAAAAAAAATGTACAGTCAACGGCATTAATATAGGCATAATAATACAGCCATCGCGTCAAATATATGTATACATGTAGCTTATTGCCAGTGGCATAATAGTGGTGGTATGGTGTATAGATATTTTCGACGTCTTGGGAATGTATATATATTTATGCCCTTGACTGTACCAGTACCAGTTTAATATTATATTTATGTAATAGTTTGTCCACTAATTTCATGCTATCAAAGAATTTAGTGTATTTTGAATGTTAAATCTATATTGTTATGTAAAAATTTTGAATTTATGCATGGTTGTGATTGTGATGAGATTGAATGTTACCATTTGGTGAGGAGATATTATCTAACACCCTTTTGCTGGAGGTTTTCGTTAGATATATTACTCTTGTTTAATGCATGTCAACTTATAAAACAAATTATGTACACAATTTAGGTATAATACAGATTTGCTGGTTACATATTTTCCTTCAATAGTTGTAAATGCAGATTTTTTTTTTTTATTTTGTAAAACTTTTAATTATGCTAGGTTCAGTTTTGTGATATTCTAATAATAATGCATTTTTTATGCGGGGGCTAACATTCGCGACTGCTCAGTCTAGAAAGAGTCGTGTCTGTAAACAGACTGAGCTATAAGTACGGTCGGCGTCATAAGTAGCTGCACACCTTAACGTCTAGGCTAAGCTGACAAAGGCGTTAAAGCGTCCGTCTCAACAATAGCCAAGGTGTCATTGCCGGCCTGGTTTTTAATAAAGTTTTGTTTTGCATTTGCTTTTAGTGTTAATACTTTGCTTCGTAAACCAGTTTTTTGTGAATTTGCTTTACCTGTTTGTTTATGTTAAACCAATTTTCCTGTCTAGAATTCGTCATCGCAGTCGTATCGTAAAACTTACTTTTCTCAAACATGCTCGGAAAAAACGGTTTTCCGATTGAAACACAAGGACGGAAAGAGCCTCATTTTACTCCTAGGAGTAAAAAAACCATATGAAAACACTTTCCGTCCATGTCCACATATTTCTTAAAATTGCTGTCAATTTGCATACAAAATCAAAAGGACCAAGACAAAAATTCCAAACAGCCAAGGTAACTGCTCGCTTTTTTAGCACAGTGCGTGTGTTTCTTTTTGAATTTCCATTCCAATGTATATGGTTAGTATTTAAAAACAATTGACAGTCGGTAACATTCGTTCATTCTGCATAATATAATTGTGAAACCGAATATTAAACTATTTGTTGTGTGAAATACTTTTTAGAAATGTATTTGTATTATTTCCTCACAATATGTTTGAGAAAAGCATTATGTATGCCTCGGTGGAAACGAGGATTTCCTGACTCGTATTTTAGCAGGCCTCGCTGTTGCTCGGCCTGCTAACCACCTCGTCAGGAAATCCCTTACTTTCCGCGCCTAGGCAACAATGTACTATTATCGCATCATGCTTAATTAAAAGTAACATTGAAAAGTCCGAATTAAAACTTAAGAACCCAATTTATGTAAGCAGTAATATTTCTGTAAATGCAGCTCCTGTAATTAAAATCACTTCACATTTTACATAAACAGTATGAACAACGTTTCATAAATATTCATACGCATTGGTTGTATTTTGACTTAAAGTAGTATTTTTAAACATTTGTGCAATAATAATAATATAAAATACGATGTATGTATAGATCTACTAAATATTTTTCTATGTAAATATTTTTTTAACCTAAAATATTTTCTTAACAACAAGAGGGCCTCTATTCTCCAGGGTACAACCATATTGCCTTCGACATGTTATCGTATTGTCTACGTTGCGATAGCTCTTATTTACTTGACAGTATTACTGGCCGAATAGAAAGCAATAGTATTACATGCCTTATGATTTTACGCAGATGAATAGAGGCCCTGATTTATAGACTAACAAGTACAATGTATGTTGCCATTCGAGTTGTGTGAAAATGTAAGCGCAATCACGTTAATAGGGTCCAAAATTTACGCAAAACTGTTATTGCTAAAACGTTAAAACGTGAAATCGATCGAATTAACCTGGATCAAAATGGTCATGAACGTCCATGTTAAACTATGTTTATTAAATTTAAATTAATTTGTAAAAACCGCATGGCTGAATTGGTAACAATATTTACCTACACCACAGGTCGGATTTCTAAATTCTGCGATACGGGCACATTCAATTGCATTTCTAGTATATCCCTTCAAGTGGCAAGCAGCCGTATAACGGCTGCTGTCAAAAAACAATTAATACTTTATGACATTAACTCAAAATTCAAATTTAAACTAACTATATTTTTCTTGCCACCTGAAGGGCTAAATTCGAAACTTAAACGTTTACGTTAAGCGCCGACGCTTATTTATTACATACCACTATAGAGTTTTGAAGACACCTCCATCAAATCAATTTAAAAAAAAAAGTACCTATTTGTCAAACCAGTGGTAATACCACTTATTAGTTAGTTTAATGAACGTTTACGCAATCGCGCGTGTTCATCGGTTAAAAACGCTGCTCGTTTCAAGTGAGCTGGCGCAAAGAGAATGAGCGAAACCAAACAAGTGTCATTGTGTCTTTTGGGGACCTTTTATAACGAAGAAGACTACCTACTTTACTATTTCGTAACCGTTTAGTATAGTTTAATTAAATTAGTCGTGCAAATCAGTAATCGAGAGGAACGTTTTTTTCGTGTGGCGTTTAATCTTAATTAATTAAATGAACAAAAAAAATGCTTTTGAGACAAACCTCTACAAGCATGTTTTTAATAAGAAAAACCATTGAAAAAAACCGGTTATCAAATTAGGTAAGGGCCGTATTTAGAAAACGTAATAATCTTGGCTGAAATAGGCGTCTCAAGACCCGTCAAAAACCTCAGCCAATATCAGTTTATTAATACGGCCACACTGCCCTATTAAGCCAATAAACGTTATCTCGTCATCGAATCTTCGATTGCCAAGTTAGATTAAATCCTCTCCTGTTAATAATAAAGTTGAGACTGCTACAGGAGTATTTGAGATGCTGCTATTTGGCTTAGCTAGCAGGGCAGCATAAGTGTTTCAATTCACGACGACGCGCGCTATACTACTTCATTGTACATGGACCCACTAGCAACTCCAATTGCGACGTGCAATCGTGCGCTTCATCGTGGATAAACACAAGTTACATTATAGCTGGGTTTTGTGATAACGTTAGCGATATCAATATTAGGTCTTTATAGTACGCGAACATAAATGTTATTTTTATAAACTTGTGTTTCATTACATAGATCCATCTGTGCTGCGCTTGAAATACGACCACAGATCACAGAAACAAGGGAGATATGTCATGAACGCCAATTCGTACAAGACCCGGTGTCGCCACTTTTAAACATGTGTGCGTCTTACGCTTACGCTCTATTAACCCATCGTATGCTTAGGCACGGATCCGTGCTCAAAATTTGAATATCTTTTTGTATTTTTTTTAAGCCTAATTTTATGGACTATATCTTAATCAAAAGAGACTAGAACTTGGTACTTTTTTGACCTCCCGCATACGAGGGGTTAACTACTACAAAAACAACCTCCTCATAATTGGTTACAGCTTACGAACTAAAAACGCCGTAACATAGTTTTGATAGTAGCAGAAAATTAAGCTTTATACTAAGTTCTCAAGGTTGAAAAATGCTGAAAGATCGTTTTTTTTCCATCGTAGTTCAGTCACTGAACGTAAGGTAGCGCTTACTCGTCACTTAGCTGCCATCTATGCGACGAGTAATTAATTAGTTCCTCAGAGCTAGATGGCGCCAAGATAGTAGTCCCTATGTTCAGCAGGTTAAGGACTACCCACACACAGCGACATCTAGTTATACTTTTTTCAAGAGGTGTGCGTTTCTCTCCTGTCGTCCACTTAGGGATGCCACAAGGAATGTTTCAAAATATATCGATAAACAATTCAAACTTGTTTGCAACGTTAATATAGGTACTATTCAATTTACAGGCAATAAGTACTATTTTTATTATTTTACTACTAGGTTAATACAATTACATCATTTAAACTTAATATATTATTGTTAGAATAGAATAATATTTTATTAGCAAGAATACGGTTTGCGTAAAATTGATAAGTACATAAGATTTTAAATTTGGAACGATACCTATATTAGAACGTAACAAAAAAATGGCCGAATTTCTTTGGTTAAATTTTCTGGAGCTGTTAAAGATTTTCGTTTTGATTAGTAGGTACATAAAAGTCTAAATTGTAAACTTGGACTTTATGATGTTAATACAAATATACTAATAAAATGGGTTCGGTTGAGTGTCACGTCACAAGATCTCAGTTTGGGACAAACCAGTAGTTTACCGACTTGATTATGTAAACTTTATTTCATAAATGGTACAAATTACTTAAAACAGAAAGATAGACTTAATACTTGGGGCAATCTCTACCATCCAACCTTTAGGCTTGAATCCATTTAAGAGTGAGTCGGCGCGAGCTGTCAATCAGCGCTGTGTGCAAGCACAGCTCAATACTGAGCCAGAGCCCTTTGCCTTTGTGGTTGGTTAATTTATTTTTATCTTAATTGTATGATTCGCCTACTTATATTTGAATTGCTAGAGTCCTTCGTCGTTCGTTAATATTGTAAAGAAAATTAAATTTTGTATAACGTGAAAATTTGTTAAAATTATTTTTCTTCTGTTTTAAGCGTGTCGTGGTAGTGATAAATAACTAGAACTATTAACACATTGAATTCTATTGATAGCTGTAGAATAAGCCATTTATCGATAGTCGATAGAAATCACGTCAACACAACTTTCACAACCTTACGCTCTGAAATCCATTCAAATATAAAATATTCATTTAAAAATATAAATAATGCTTAAAAACAAAATTTACCGGTGGTAAATTATGCCCTTTGATTTTATATTAACGTTTGTATTTCGATTTTTGCACACTTTCACGCTACATACAGTCATTTTATCATTTAAACGGAGCTTCTATACTGACAGCGTTCAGTGAGTGACTGTGTCAACGCTTGACACGCCTCGTGCCGATATGGTCAATTTGACCATATCGAGGCGACACGAACCACGCACCCATAACATATCTCCCTTGTTTCTGTGATCTGTGAATACGACTTATATACGCGCGGCTCTTTGTTCCTATATAGGTATAGTCTTTATTATTTGAACTGAGCTAATCTTCTACACAAAGGCCATTGTTTGTGTACAATACTATTATCTTTCTTTGTGTTCGTAACAGCAAGCCGATTACATACAAAAAAGAGAGAACTACATTGAATTATCAACCCTATCCTCCTATGGTGCGTTCCTATATTCAAAACCGTTGGTAGAATTGTGACGTCTCGTTAAAATTTGACACATTTTGTACGTAGCAAATGTCATAACGCTACTGCCCGTAAGGAAAACGATTCGTTTCTTGGATATAGGAACCGGGCATTAGTCAGTAGGTTTAAAATATAAAGTGTCAGGATACAGATATAAGTCTTGTGTAGATGATAGTATTGTGTAGAGAATAAGCTCAGTTCAAATAATAAAGACTTCTATCTGTATCCTGGCACTTTACATTTTAAACCTACTGACTAAGAGGATAGGGTTGATAATTCAATGCACATTCAATGTAGTTCTAACTTTTTTGTGTGTAATCGGCTTGCGGTTACGGACACAAAGAAAGATAATAGTATTGTACACAAACAATGGCCTTTGTGTAGAAGATCAGCTCAGTTCAAATAATAAAGACTATACCGCTCGTTTAGTTATCCGACCGCCGCCAATAAGTTCTGTGATGTTTTGTGATGTCTTTGTAAGTGTTTAAATGATTCCGCCGGTCCAGTCTTTCTGTCAAATCTATTGTGATCTGAATCCGGGGCGACCTTGTACCTAGATTATTAACACTAGAAATTAATAATAGGAATGTTCTTGCCTCATGCCTGTTGATTGCGAAATTTAGGAATGCAGATACCAATATCCAATCAGTAGGTTATTAAATTTAAGTGATGAGTGTTCTCACTCTGATCTACCAAAGTGTAATTATTGTACGTAAATATATGTATAAATCATTTGATTTCGTTTTATTACTAGGTACAGTCTGCGGCGAAAGTAGCTGGTCACTTTGGTACATTATCGCGTTGACAATTTTATTCGACATTTCTTACGGTTCTCTACTTGGTCAGTGCGTGACTGTAAAGCGACAAGGTACAAAAATTCGTAACTAAGTATCGCACCTGATCTAAAAAAAACAGTGGTAATAATCCCTCTATGGTGTCAGTCATAAGCCAGTATGCAACAGCAAGCGCTATCTACAGAATGCCAAAAAATAAATTGCAGTGGTGGAACTCTGAAGACCCAAATAAATTCAAGGCTGCGCGTGGCGTGTCAGCGCGTCAGCTAAAGGAAAAACTTGACGATATGCGTGTGCCGCCTTGCAGTCTACTCATTACGTTTAGTTGGATGGAAGTGTTGGGTAGAATTGGTGTAACGACACGTTTAGCCTAGTCGGTAGTTACCCTGCCTACGAAGCTAGTGATTACCTGAGTGTTTTCCATGCATTTAGATGTGTATTTTTCTTTAAATGTATACAGGGTGTCTAATAAACTGACGCCAACCCGCCTAGGGCTGATAGTAGTTTTGTATGTAAAGGACTCGAGTTCTGGGGAGTCTTTTTTATAACGACTGGGAAGTCAAATGTCGAGAGTCGACTCAGAGCATAGAAATCTCTTTATTGCAGAACCAACTTCCAACGAAGCAAGTCTCGCGAACTAAGCGAGTCTCGCACAGGACTCGAGTCCTTTTTCTGCGTTCGAGTCCTTTGGTGTAACGAGTATTATTGTTTGAGCCCACCTCTCCTTCAACGATGATACTTCCAGTACAGTTCTTAGTACGGCGGTGTAGCTCATGTAGCTGTTATTATACAAGGTGTCCCGTAAGTTGTACGAAAAACTAAAATGAATAATAGGGCATTACCAGGGCTACCAAAAACTCCCCCATGTATGTTCAGCGATTTTTAGTAGTTTAACAGATATTTTTAGTACACCACAACCTCTCCTACATGTAACTTGGGGAATGTTTTTTTTTCTTGTCTACCCCAGTGTTGGTGTCGTTCGTTGGATAGGTCTTTCAAAATATTGCGGTAAAATAAAATGTTGAAAAACTATTCTGTGGTAGGTAGGTACCTCCTGGTGCCTCGTATGTTTTTTTTATTTCTCGTCTACCCCATGGTGTGGGGTGTCGCTGGATAGGTCCTTAAAAACATTGCAGGTTTATGGAAACAATTTTACGATTGCCACTCCATGTCTTCCCTTCCCGTGGAAGTCGTAAGAGGCGACTAAGGGTCTCCCCAGACCTATCGACGCCGAATCGGCTTGAGCCGGTAAGAAAGTTTTATGTCCATGCAATAAGAGCGAAAACGTCGTCGTTCCGTTCGCAACGCCGAGCCGAGCCGAGCCGAGCGGAGCGACGTCGTTTTCGCTCTTATTGCATGGACATAAAACTTTTTCTTACCGGCTCAAGCCGATTCGGCGTCGATAGGTCTGGGGAGACCCTAAGGGATTAAAGGCTTGTAGTATTGTTAGGCGATGGGCTTGCAACCCGTGACTAATATACACATCGTAAACATCTTAGCCTGTTTTTGCAAAATAGAATTAACAACAAATTGTTAGAGTTGTTGGTAATTCTGTAACTCTGCCTACCCCACTCTAGGATGGACGTGATGGTATGTAGGTATGTATGTATGTATAGTAGGATCTATTTAAAATGTCGGAATCCACTTAAGAGCTTATCTTCCAATGAATGGCTTTGTTATCTATTGTGAAGCCCGACCGCAAATTAGCAGTGCAAAATGAAACGCATAAATAACAAAAGATTTCACATGAATAGCAACTTTACCGCCTAGAGAATAAGGTTCAATTTGTAATGGCAAGTCATTCGAAATAGTACTGTTTGAAATTGAAAGCTAAACAAAATACCTGGCTGCCGCTTTCAATTTCAAACAGTACTATTTCGAATGACTTGCCATTACAAATTGAACCTTATTCTCTAGGCGGTAAAGTTGCTATTCATGTGAAATCTTTTGTTATTTATGCGTTTCATTTTGCACTGCTAATTTGCGGTCGGGCTTCACAATAGATAACAAAGCCATTCATTGGAAGATAAGCTCTTAAGTGGATTCCGACATTTTAAATAGATCCTACTATAGTTAAAACCACCACCTACTTTTTTATTTAGTTTATTATTTTTCGGAAGAAGCTGATGGTGTATGAATGTTGAAGAAGCGAAAGAAATTTGTCAAGATCGTAGCAAGTGGAAAGAAGTGGTCTCTGCCTACCCCTCTGGGAAACAGGCGTGATTTAATGTATGTATGATGTATTTTTCGGAAATTGAATCCTTCCAATACCAGGATCCCGGGATCAGGCATTTCGAAAAGTACTTTCTAAGAACCCTCCCTCCTCGAGTGGGTATAACAGCTCTATATACTTCCAAACAAAAGTAGTGTGTGAAGGCGCGATGTTCTGTATTTTTAAACACCCTGGCTGCTTTGAACAACTTTATGGTGAAACTTTGCACTTTGTCCACTGTATGCTTGATGACGACTCATAATAATCACGAATACCTACTTATAACGTATACAGGATTATTGGTAAGTCGACCTATTCCCGTTAGGAGGTGATAGGGGTGACTATTTGCGATAATTTTGACCCTCATATGCATTATGCAAAAGTGGACCATTTTTGAGTTATCGCGTTTTTTAGTTTTTTTTTAAATTAGTCAGAAATTCAACTTGAAAAATTTATTACAAAAAAAGTATCAATTTAAATCTTATATTTTTTTCTGATTTATAAATACTATAAAACACTGGTTATTTCTCAATATTAAAACAGTAATTATCGGTCGAAATTTAAAAAAGCGAGACGGAAAACTTTTCAATATTTTTTTGCGATCGCTTTCCACTAAAATGCCTTAAAAACAAAAAAAACGTTATGAAACTTGGCTTGCAGATTATTTTAAAAACTTAACTGTTTTCTTAGCTCTCCAAAAATGCATAACAACTAGGAACTTATTAAAAAAAAAACTGAAAAAAAATCATCACAAAGGAAGCGGGCGGAAATTCGTCTTCGAACTAAACTAAAGTCAGAAATGAAACTTCAAAAATTAAAATAAAAAAAAATACCAAATTTAAATCAACTTTTTTTATTTGCTTTTGTACAAGATGAAATTGCTGTTCTTATGCAATATTAAAAAAAATATTATCTGTACACGTTTGAGAATGCGAGGCCGAAAACTAAAAAATACATGTTTTATTTAAATTTTTTTTTAATATTGCATAAGAACAGCAATTTCATCTTGTACAAAAGCAAATAAAAAAAGTTTATTTAAATTTGTATTTTTTTTTATTTTCATTTTTGAAGTTTTATTTCTGACTAGTTTTTTTTGTTTTTAAGGCATTTTAGTGGAAAGCGATCGCAAAAAAATATTGAGAATTTTTAGTTTTCCGTCTCGCTTTTTTAAATTTCGACCGATAATTACTGTTTTAATATTGAGAAATAACCAGTGTTTTATAGTATTTATAAATCAGAAATAAAAATAAGATTTAAATTGATACTTTTTTTGTAATAAATATTTCAAGTTGAATTTCTGACTAATTTAAAAAAAAACTAAAAAACGCGATAACTCAAAAATGGTTCACTTTTGCATAATGCATATGAGGGTCAAAATTATCGCAAATAGTCACCCCTATCACCTCCTAACGGGAATAGGTCGACTTACCAATAACCCTGTATAACTTCCTTAAATCCCTTACTTCATTGCCGTGTGGTTGCCGGCTTACAATTGTGCCACTCCATGTCTTCCCGTGGAAGTCGTAAGAGGCGACTAAGGGAATAAAGGCTTGTAGTACTGTTAGGCGATGGGCTTGCTACCTGTCACTAATATACACTGTTAAACATCTTAGCCTAATTGTGCAAATTCTGGTTACAGAGTTATCAACAAGTTTTTAGAGTTGTTGGTAATTCTGTAGCTCTGCCTACCCCACTCTGGGAATGAAGGCGTGAAGGTATGTATGTATGTAAATCCCTTACTTCAATTTGTATCAAATAAATAACGTTATCTGAAGGCCAATATATACGAGGTGAATTTTATTTACCATTGTTGTTTTACAAAATGCAATCATGCCGCTGGTTTGGCTATAAATGTTAGCCGATCAACCATTCAGTTAGTAGATATAGATATTGCATCTGGGCCAATAGCCACTCGCTTCATACTGGGTACCATAGTACCCGACCTCAATAAACTCTCGCTACATCTGTGCTAAAGTACAAAATACCGTTGATCGTGGATCGTGGCGGTCGACATCAGGCGCTCACCCATTATTGGAAAATATATTTTTGACGCGGCTTTTAATATCTGACACATTTCCTATTATGTTTCATATCTTGTACAAAATAGGCTATTTATATAAGTTTGTTTAATATCGTAAATAAGTCATTTTGATATTCAAAATAGGGAACAAAATCAAAAAACACATAAATTTAACGACCCCATTTAGTTTTTTTTTTTTTAAAGGAAATCTTTTAAGTAAATGTTTGGGTCCTAGAATTTTCTTCATTATATAACTATATATTTATAAAATAAGTAGCTAGTTAAACTTAACTTCACAATATTAAATGTATTTTTAGGTATTTTATTATATTTGTGGAGCACTTGCGCAACGACCTTGCCTTAAACGACGAACTTAGTTTTGAGTTTGAAAACTATAAATCGTACACATACAAAAGATGGATACTTATAACTTTTTCAAGAAAAGGATAGGAACCATTAATAGCCGTTTTATTCATGCGTATGAGTGGAATAGATATAAATTTAAAAGCTCCGACTAAACACGCTGCCGTGGATTCTATACTTAGTCTCCAAGGTGAACCGAGGGCCAAATAGTGTTGCGTACTGTAATACCCAAGGTGAAGCGACGGACCACGGCCTAAACCAGCGGGTGAAGCCAGTGGCTAAGACCCTACTATATAATACTAAAGATATTCAGCCAAGTTCAACCGAATTATTAATAACATAAGTAGATATTTAAAACCAATTCATCGCCCTTCAGCAAATCACGGACACGTTTACAAGGATTCAACAGAAAACAAATGTCCCACATCAGGGACGACTATAAATAAAATAAAACTTATTATTTTTAGTAAAATAACCAATTTATTAACACAATTTAACTAATAACGTGACATAACGAAGTAATATAGTACAGCTATTCACTTTTGGAAGAAATTAAAAAACAAGAAGTAGGTAATTTCCCTCGAGAGCTGATCAGTAACGAGATGTTTTCATCAATTCTTTGACTTTAAAAACCTTTATTTGGTTGCCTGGTTAACATTATTTCATAGAATAACCCGCCGCAGCTCGATAACTACCTTCTTGTTAAATCTCTAAACGTTGAACAGGAAATACAGACAGAACAACACAGAATCCAACAAAATGAGGCCAAAAACCGATCAAATACCATCTGTTACATGTGTATCAGATGTATTCCCGGAGATATAAAACTTAGGTGTCCAATACCAGAGTGAACAGACTGGTACTGAATCAACGAACTCCACCCTCGACCTCATTGAGATCTACCATCACGTGAGAGGTCAACCACTGGTCAGTCTTATATTAAAACATCCATGTGCTCGCAACTTAACGGCCTGGGACTGGACCTAGACATAAAAATAATGGCAAATAAACCGTTTGTGCCCATCATATTACGACATATACAAAATGTTATTCGGAAATTAGCTCGCCATCTACAGTACCTCTACACATGACTAGAACATAACTGAAGCCTTACAACAAACATATTGGCGAGTCAACAGACTCATGCTAAAAACTTGAAATGCGTTTTTTAAATAATTCAAATTTATGGCAGTTACCAGGACAGTTGCCAAAAACGCCAGAAAAGTCTGTATCAAGGCACTGCAATATGCTAATCCAAATAATCTTATGTATAAAGCTGCTAACAATTTGTAAGCACTATACCTACATAGTTCTGTATACAGATACAGTACTATACGTCAATACGGATTATAAGTCAGGTGAAGCGGACCTTGTAACAAACAAAAAAAACAAAGTACTTTGAGGCGGTATTCAGGAGTCATTTAACTGCCTATTTCGAAACAGAAGTGGACGCGTTTCAGTTTCATTACGATTACCAACATTTCTCCACATTGTACACTTGTTTTTAAAAATACTTATTCCATATAATAAAATCTATGTTTATAAGCCATTAGACACTAATAATGCTAGCTTCATTTGCGTCCTCAAACCGCTTCATTCAATCCTTTCCATTGATGAGTGACACAAAATAGATATTCAAAATAATTATTCCCTTAACTACACTTCACTCATAGAATTTCAAATTCCTCATCAGAATCATCAAATTGTCTATCCACATCTTCAAATTCTGAAACAAAGACCAATGACGTAGGAATAAAGGAATATTTTATGCCTTTTAGAATGATTATGCAAGGAATGTACTTCTTACCAGTAAAAATGCTTGTATTTTGTAAATCTATATCAGAAGTGTTGGGACCCCAGTGTGATGGTCTTTTCTCACATAATTCGAACAGAGGCTGCGTCTCCTTCATAAGACTTTGTTGTATAGTGTTACATAACTCATTAAAATCATTTTTCGTTCGACATAGAAAGCACTAAAACAATTAAGAATATAAAATTTTATTAATAGGATTAAAAAGGAAACATAACTTTGATTAATTTATGTACGTACCACTGCAACCGAAGGATCCATAGCTAGCATTGGTATGCGGGAGGCATATTTGCAATGATATGAACAGTCCATCTCTTTTTGGTCATCAGTCAGTTTGTTCTAAAAATAAGAGATTATATTGAAACACTGCTTATGCACAGACTGTCTCCTAAATTATTTTGTTTTGATGTAAAATAACCTCAAAAATCTCTTAAGTTTAATTTATTAGTCTAATGTAAGACTTACTTCAACTAATCCTGAGCGCTGTGTAGTGTGTGGGTCCAAGTATATGACTTCGTCTCCAACACAGCCTATCAGGTACAAAGCTTGGTTAGGCTTCCCTCCTATTACTCCAATGGACTGGGGTGATTGGAAGCATATCTGAAATTAAAAAGTGAATCCTAATGGTACTATAACTCCATATTGTTTCTTAAAGTTATAAACTTATAACCATATACCCTCATGTTACAAGAACACACTATTTAAAGCTAGTAGTTAAGACATTATTTAAAGTTTATATTTAAAAGTTTTAAAAAACAGCTTTCCTCTGGTGGTACTTTTACCTACACACAATAATTGTCATAGATCTGTTAGAGTTAGTGTTATAGATAAGGAAAGTGATTTAAAAGTTAGCTTGCAAGATGAAAACTAAAAAACGAATGCAAGGTGAATTTAAATAAAACCTTTTAAAATAATATGGATGATGGCTTGGCACATAAGAATGCAGCATTACAGCAGATCAAGGCAATACTGGACAGATGAACTTTATGATTTTAGTTTTAATAAACACTGACTGTAACTCAAGACAGGGAAGCATACCGTAAAATGGGGTGACTTTAGAAACGCGGGGCAACTTTGATAATTTTTTTAATCGTCGATTTTGTGGAATTGCTAAGTAATTATTTAGCTCTTTCGCGCAATTACTTTCATATGTCTCATATGAGAGCGCAAAATGTTGAAAGTTGAACTATTTAAAACCCCTAATATTTGGCATGCTTCAGGGGTGACTTTGATATTGTGATATATACACAAGGATAATCAAAGTAGCCCCATTTCAAGAAACAAGATTTTAGGCTGCGTAATTATTTTTTTCCAATAAGCCGTCTACCGTAGTCTGCCTCAAGCTGCTTTAAGTTACTCCAAATAAGTAGTCGCTAATATGATATTTTTAATAATTTATTTAACAATTAAATGCGGGAGCTACAGAAGATTTGTTTTTAAAATTAATCAATCTAACCCCCATTTTACGGTATGTCAAATAATGAGAGGGAGGGTGAAACCTTTCAGGTTGGTAAATAAATATACAGAGTGCCAGGACACTGTTATACCTGTTAACCGCCTCCAAGCAGTAGCATTAGCACTATTGTGTTCCTATGTAAGAGTTGAAACAGCTATTACAATAATCAGCAATGAGGCGTTTCATCTTGGTCCTCAGAGCAATTTTGAGGTTTCTTGCCTTACTTATTCCATAAAATGTAAAACAAAAGAAAATACCTTTACTCCATCCATGTACACTGGATTTATTTCACTGAGTCCGAGCCTAAGAGGCACAATCAGCAATAGAGGCATCCAATCAGTGACCACAACATTAGCTGAAGTGGTTGAGGAGTCCCCTCTGTCGTTTTTAACTATACATTTTTGTACTGAAATAGAACAAAGGAAATCATCAGCGTAAAACACATCACAGTAAATAAACACATGAGTCAGTAAAACTAATCAATTGCTTAAACTTGCTTAACACATAGAATAGACAATAGATAAAATACAAGAGAACTAATAATAATTCAGGAGATAATGATTGCAAAATAGTCGTTGTACAATACAATTAGGTCACAAGATAAAGTAGGGGGTCATCTCTTTGTTGCAAAGAGTTCATTTTGACTAGCTCCAAATGTTTAGTGATGATCTTTACTTACATATATCTTCCATTACAACAGTATTATCCAATGCCACATGTATTGCAAGTGAGCTCCATTTGTCATACACCACCAGTTTCCTTGATAAAAAATTAATATTAAAAACATCCAATTAAATAGTTTAGCAGTTTGATAAGGTTTTAAGTTCTTAGCATACTTTAAAACTTGTGCGACAGTATTAGGTCCAAACCACTGGCCAACTTCTTTGCCTTCTGAGGCCCCCATCAGTGCCACCTGGTGAATTGAGTATGGAGCTTGCTTTCTTTCCTCAAATCTTTGTACTATCTTCAAGTATGTGGGATCTCTGTAATTGAGAAATGCTATATATATTCTTACTGATTTTGATTAATCTTGTTATGATTTTAAGTGATGTCTTCGAAACCAAACAATTCACCTTGTTTCCGGAGTCCATACCCAATCTGAAGACAAGTGTATTCTAACAAGCGCCACCCCCAGCACCATCTGTCCGCAGCGCAGCATGCAACCCCAGCCTTTATCCGACGTGAGCCCTTCATCGCCTATCGATACAAATCCTTTTCTGTAGGTACACCATATAACCGATGTTATGTCGCGCCTTATCCTATCCAAGTCTGAAAGACAAAATTTGTTTTTTACCGTTCAAACGTTGTTTTGATACCGATTCTGTAATCTTATAGGAATACATTGAGAAAATTAAAACTTTAATACGTACCTTGAATAGCGCTGTATTTTTTACCTAGCACCCAAACGTTATCCTTTGTCTTGGGAATATCATCGGGCTCAATATTGTTACCATCGGAAGACAAATAACAAATATCAAACATAGCATCCATGATGGAGCATAATATTTAGTGATCCACTATGAGATAAAAAATGTTTAGGGCATCAAAGACTGATGCGTACACAAAATAATGAAAACACCGAAAACAAACACTGACAGCAGACAAATGACAACCATACCCTTTCTGTGATGACAACTCAACTCAACTCATCTTAACTAACTCACTCACGAGACGAACGAATAGGAATAATAGGATACGATACGAGTCATCTGTTTGAGATATTGTAAAAAAACGTAATATGCAATATTAAACAATTGATGCGACTATCTCAGGGCAAGATAATTCAAAGTTTTCCTATCCGTTAAATAATAATTTAAATGCAAACAATGGCAGGATAAAGTGAACTAAAGTTTATTCTAGTGGTCTAAAGGATTACTTTGAAACCAATTTTGAATGCTTTGTTTCTCTCACAACTCTGCCGTGCATAAAGTGAGTGAAAGGGATACCATAATAATACTACAACGATAACGTTTCTTTGAAGTAAAGGGATAATTTTGTCAATTTAATTCATAAAATTACTACATTTTTTTAATATTATAACCCATTCCGCACTGATTTCGCCAGTGTCAAGTGAGTAGAGTAAATCAGTAAGCAGAATAAATCAAAAGTAAAAGCCGGACATCCATGTCTATGGGTCACAGTTTCCACTTACCATCAGGTGGCCTGTGTGCTCGTTTGCCTTCCCATGCCATAAAAAAAAAAAAAAAAAAAAAACTTTCAATCAGCCGGCATAAACTACGCATAGAATCGAATCTCCTTTATCCAGGCCCAAAATGCCGCGCTTAAAATACCTACTTCCCCCTTCACCCCGCTACGCCCCACTGTCTTCGGTGCCCAAAGTTAGGGCTGTCACTTGTGAAATATTTTAATCAGTTTATGGATGTGTTATACAAGTTTAGTCACGAAAAGTTATTTATGTTTTTCTTCAACGTAAACATTGTTGCAAAATAAGTTTTTTAGATTTGCGTTAAATTAGGTAACAATACTTTATGATGATATTAAGATTATCTCCAGAAAATTACATGGCTTATGTCCTATTTATCATCTATAAAACACGGAAATTAGTCCATAAATAACCTTTAAAATAATAATTCAGTTGAATAAGTAGTACAGTCTAGGACACGGAATTACTTTTTACGTTCCTTTCCAGACCATTAATTTGAATTGTTATTAAATTGAAAAAGCTTAATTTCAAAATACTATTCTAATCCACTAATTCTTTTTAAATCGCGACACGCGCTGTGAAACAAATACAAAGATCGCGCCGCGCCGTGCTGCACGGCCAAAATCCTCTCACAAACGGAGCTTATAATTAATATACCGGAATATTATGGCTTTGTGAAATATTTGGCAAAGAACCACATAATACTAAGATATGAAAATATATATCCATCCCATTCATTATAGAGGCGACGGACAGCCATAAATATATCTTTAGCTAGGTCTATTAAGGTATCTTAACATAACATACCTTGCTATAATAATTATATTAATACAGGGTGACTGGAAATTCGCCGTATTCCTTGAAAGGGGTTATTCTACAGCTCATTTGTAACGATTTAAGTCCGGTCAACTAGGGGTCAAAACTCATTGGTTATCGAGTTATTCACGTTTTTAGATTTTTTTTTAAATATCCGCCTTTCAACCTAAAACTAGTCATTGTGTAAAAACTTCGTCACTTAGAAATAAAAAAAAACCTTTTTCAAATAGCCAATAAATTACTGATTACGAAAAATAATAAAAAATGCCAAAGAAATGCAAAGTTTTGCAAATAAAAGGATTTGAAGTTCAAAGTTCTAGTAATTATTTTCCAAATTTTGTAACATTTTAAAGCATAACTAAAAAAAAAGTACAACACTTCGCGTACAAATCACAGGAATAGTTTGCTCAATTCATAAGCTTTCTAAAAAGTTACAATTTATGATATTTTAAAATTAATTTTCACTTAAAAATGTACAATTAATAATAATAGCAGAAATGTTCGCGGTTAAGCTCCATCGTTTGAACCAAAAAACGCGGGATCGTTATCGTTTTTAAATTCAGCTAATCGTGTTCTTTTAAATTTGTTTTTTAAAAACATAAAGTGCGTTCCATTTTGAACCGAAAAACGCGGGAAGTGTTGTAGTAAAATGAATAGAAAATCGTTCTCCTTTTTAAATTCAGCTAATGGTGTTCTATTTTTACATAAATTTGCTTTTTAAAATCAAAGTGCGTTCCATTTTGAAATTTCGAGCATCTCAAAACTTTTTCAGTGACCTACGTAATCAGTTACTTTCAACTTTCTTTCCATTTCGGACGATATTGATAAGTAAACTTCTTTCTCAAATGCCTGCTTGCCAATTCGAAGAGTACGCAGATATCATTTATTGTTACGGATTCTGCGATGGAGACGCCGCTGCAGCTAGAAGGGAATACCAACGTCGTTACCCTAACCGCCGTTTACCTCACGCAAGCGTGTTTGGTTCATCGTACCGTCTTATTCGGGAAAGAGGATCAGTTCAACGCCGCCAATCTGACGCTGGAAGATCTCTACATGATACTGCTCAAGATGAAGAAATCCTTCAGTGTTTCCGGGCAGACGGCACTACTTCGACGAGATCCTTCTCGCTGGGTCTCCCTCTTCAATAGCATAGCGTGTACTGGAGTTTAATGACACGGGTACAGTACTGCCGAGCTGAGTGCAGTGTAAACCACGCCTTCCACTGAGACATACCGAGCCGGTTAGCCACAATTCTCGTCGAAGAAGTCGGCATTTGAGAAAGAAGCTTAGTTATCAATATCGTCCGAAATGGAAAGAAAGTTGAAAGTAACTGATTACGTAGGTCACTCAAAAAGTTGTGAGATGCTCGAAATTTCAAAATGGAACGCACTTTGTTTTTAAAAAGCAAATTTATTTAAAAATAGAACACCAGTAGCTGAATTTAAAAAGGAGAACGATGTTCTATTCATTTTACTACAACACTTCCCGCGTTTTTCGGTTAAAAATGGAACGCACTTTATGTTTTTAAAAAACAAATTTAAAAGAGCACGATTAGCTGAATTTAAAAACGATAACGATCCCGCGTTTTTTGGTTGAAACGATGGAGCCTTACCGCGAACATTTCTGCTATTATTATTAATTGTACATTTTTAAATGAAAATTAATTTTAAAATGTCATAAATTGTACCTTTTTAGAAAGCTTATGAATTGAGCAAACTATTCCTGTCATTTGTACGCGAAGTGTTGTACTTTTTTTTTAGTTATGCTTTAAAATGTTACAAAATTTGGAAAATAATTACTAGAACTTTGAACTTCAAATCCTTTTATTTGCAAAACTTTGCATTTCTTTGGCATTTTTTATTATTTTTCGTAATAAGTAATTCATTGGCTATTTGAAAAATGCTTTTTTTTATTTCTAAGTGACGAAGTTTTTACACAATGACTAGAGTCTGACCAGTGAGTCGTTGCACAAAAAAAAGCGGCAAATTCAAAAAATCTTTAGCTGGTAACACAAAGTATAGAGTGATCAAAGTTATTTGATGCTTGATGTAATTATATTTTATATTATTACGTTATTAGAATAGTAGCAAATGAAAACTGATAAATATCTGTACTACTATATTAGAAACCGCAAGCAAACACTAATGACACTTCTATGAAGTCACATTGAAAGGGAAAGAGACAAATGTATGATTTGACAGTACGGTACTCTTTTCGATGATTGTCAAATTGTTAAGTCTTGTGTTTGTTTAGATACTTATGAACAGCAACGTGTTCACATAACATTGTAAAACGTCAGTACAGATATTTTTGTGCCACTACATGTTTATAAATATTTGAAAGAACTTTTGCATAGATATTTGTGCACTTTGCCTTGATTAAATAATTTTGAAAAATAGTACTTAGTACAGATATTTATCAGTTTTCAGTTGCTTACATATTATTGTGTGATATGCTCAGATAAATATGACAGATGATGTGTGTACATATTTTTGATTGGTAAATTTGATCAGTTCATATGTACTTTTCTATGCTCATTTATTTTTGAAGCCTTGGATTTGCTCATAATTATATTTATGAACTCGACTGTAGGTACTATATAAACTAAACTGGTAACATACCTGTTTAGTTTACGTAGGTAGTACTTAGTAGTCAATAATAAATTAATATACCTAATGTATTTTTTATTAAAACAAATTTATAAAATGATAAAGCCATTTATTCATGAGTCATAATCAAAATCAGATTCCAAAAATTCAACACCTGATAGAGAATCATCACTTTCATCATCACTTTCACGAACTTGTATTATAAATGGAGCCAATTCAGTGTCAAGAATGTTATCCTTAGACTTGTATTTTTCCTCTACATTGATTACATGGTCTGTACATTTTTTCCAATCTGCTGGTGTAATCATTGAAAAACATTCTCTGATCAAGTTTTCAGTTTCTGAACCATGTAGTCCCAAATTTCTGCTAGCTACTTTTCGCTTTGCCAGGCTCCATATGAGTTCAATTGCATTTAAGTCACAATGGTATGGGGGCAATTTAAGGACCTCATGTCCATGCTGCTTCAATATTTCCTCTGCTGCATATACAGGACCAACTCTATTTACCTCAACAAGACACATCAATTCCTCTTTTTTATAGCACTCTTCGTATGGGATTTTATTTTCCCTTAGCCATTTTTGAATGTCTGCCTTCAAGCTGTGCATGGTTGGAGGCTTATTTATTTGTGTGACATGGTAACTTGCATTGTCCATTACAATCACACTCGGCTCCGTCAAATTTGGGATCAACATTTCACGTAACCACTTTAAAAAAATTACACTATTCATATCATCATGATAATCAGCTGCTTTGGATTTTGTGCTAAATACAAGCAGAGAATTTGGCACAAATCCTTGCTCTGATCCAGCATGCACTATAATATGCCTTTTGCCAGATGAAATTTTTTCAACAACACCGGAAGTCGAAGGCCCTTGCCATGACTTTTTTGGTCTATAGTTTTGATGGACATATGTTTCATCAAGATAAACAATCGATTTTCCTTCTTGTCGTTTCTTGTGTATACTTCTTAGAAATCTTTGTCTCCATCCAGATATTTCAAAATTTTCCATGAGAATGGAGCGTTCCTCTTTATTTCTTTTAAACTGAAATCCATTCTGGTGTAATATTTTCCTCAGTGTTTCACAACATCCTGAGAATCCTATAGATTCTTTCAATTCTGCATGTAATGTTCTTAGAGTAGGAACTTGCTTTTTGACACAATAAAATTCGTTAATTTTATTACGGATGGCTGTCACATCAAAATTGTCTAATTTTGACACAGTAGATGGACGGGGACGTTTTTTCCCTGGCGTATTCCATTCACCTTGGTTAGTAGAACCCTCTTTTTTTATTGTACGTAGCGTTCTAATGCTTACACCTGAAAAAGGAGACATTTTTAGTCCAGGAAATCAACACATTCATATATTGAGAACTCTTGACAAGCAAATATAGTTTATTACCTGTCATGATGGATATTTTTGCCAAATAACTCGATTCTGATTCTTTGTTATCAATATCCATCTTCAGTTCTTTTACTAGCTTTTCAATAGTTTGCTTAATGTTTTCATCACGCACGCCAGCTAGAATCAAAATAAATAATTACGTACGGTATTATAATACAAAAACACCAACGTTCCTATTATGTAAATGAAAGAGTGCCACTAAAAGCATCAACATTGTTTGACAATAACTTACCGGTCGTCTGAATGATTTCATCCAATATTCGTTTATTTTTCAGTAATCTCTCATTTTCGTCACTTCTAACCTGATTGTAGTTAGAGATCATAGAAAATAACATGCTTCTTGCACTGCTTCTGATCGGTTTAGCCATTATAACACGATAATACTTCCGTAACAGATACACTGATGCTATATTTTAGGTTATGTAAAAACTGTGATTGACAATTAGTTTGACAGATAAAATTGTTGCCATATATAGAATTCTGAAAAAATGCTTGTGCAGCGACTCGCTGGTCAGACTCTAGTTTTAGGTCAATAGGCGGGTATTTTTAAAAAAATCTAAAAACGTGAATAACTCAATAACCAATGAGTTTTGACCCCTGGTTGACTGGACTTAAATCGTTACAAATGAGCTGTAGAATAACCCCTTTCAAGGAATACGGCGAATTTCCAGTCACCCTGTATGTATTATAGCTGCGTGTGGACTGTGTCGACTAGTACGGAAAATATATCGTAAGATGCATTGCTATAATACATAATTATGTATATTTTGGCATATTAATATAATTTTATTTCGTGGGTGGTGCCCCTGACTGACTAGACATCTCAGGTGTCGCCAGGCGGTAGGTATCTAACGAGCCGACCGGCGACCGCGCGTCAGGAGCCGGGTGTTTCGCTTCTACGTGTAGTTATTATATTATTCATTGTACTGTTATTAGATTGTTATTAAGCGATGGGCTTGCAACCTGTCACTAATATGCTGGTAAACATCTTACCCTATTTATGCAAATTGTGGTTACTGAATTATCAACAACTTTTTTCAAGTTGTAATTCTGTAGCTCTGCCTAGCCCACTCTGGGATTACAGGCGTGAAGGTATGTATGTATGTATGTATGTATGTTACGCCGAAGATAACCGGAAGGACCCTGACCACAGATTATAATATAAGGGTATGAGAATGACACATGTCTGTCAGTGTCACTAAATGTTTGTGTTTTTACTTCATTCATATCATAATTTCAGCTGTTACAGCTGCATTATAATTTAATAAGGTTAAAATATTAACATTTTGGCATTCATGTTATTGTAGCTGCATTGGCTATATGTTCACAATGGAATCAAGCCAACTGGACTACGTGGCTCAGGCCTGCATGGACCTTACTGAGGCTATGGTAGCGGCGAAAACTGAAGCAGACCGGGACGCTCTTATTACTAATCATATAAAAACAGTGTGGGCGGTCGTTCCTCCCGTTGAAGATTTTAAGAAAAGTATTTTCATGTCGCTATGTTATTTACAGAGTGCGTGTATTAATGGTATATGTTGTTATAATGTCAGATTGTAATTATTTTTCTAGACCTGGAGTGGGTGAACGTATCCGAGCCTATCTCTCTATCCCAGCATTGTTCTGACAAGATAGTGATCTTAGACTTTTGGAGTTACTGCTGCATAAATTGTTATCATATCTTACCTGACCTGGCCCATATTGAGAAATTGCACAAAGTTGAAAGTGGACTAGTAGTGGTAAGATTATCTTGTTCACTGATAAGCAGGGATGGTAAATTCGGTACGATATCTGTGTGGTTAACTGTGCTTAACTGCGGTCCAACTTTTTGGTCCTTACCCATAACTAAACCCATACTACCTATTTTAATTACATTATGTATAATGTAATTAAAATAGTAGTAAAATAGTATATAACCTGACACAATATTGTATAGCTTTAATAACTAACACACCATTTTGTTTTTTATTTATGTTAGTTTCAGCATACTACTAGGTATATCCATAGAAATAAAGTGGTATATTCAATTTTAAAATTTTGCCAATTTTTTTTTACATATTGGGTCTAAGTAATTAAATATGTTCATTGTAAAAAGGTCTTTTGAGTAAGCTAAGTTAGTGTCAAATATGTCAATGTTGCTTTGGTGGAACATAGACACACAAGTAAAGACAACACTCAATAGGTAGACAACGATTAAGAGTCTTGTACACTAGTTTAACATGATTAACTAGTTCAATTTAATAATTGAATATCTTAAAACAGTACAAGTAATTATTTTTATGTCTTTGAGAAGTTAACTTTATTAGACCTAAAAAATGTGCCCCATAAAGTTAAGGTAAATATAAAAAACACCTTGTATACGTATTAATCTTGAACTTTTAATAATGTTCTTCTTGTGTCGATGGTTCCTTCTTCCATCACTCTGTGCCAGACCAGAAACTTGCGATAATAATATTTTAATACTTTTAAGTTATGATACAAGATAATCAGATAAGATATGATATGATATAAGAGGAAATATTTGTAGTTTGATTTGATGTACAGATTGGTGTCCACTGTGCCAAGTTCAGCAATGAGAAGGATTCAGCAAACATATTGTCGGCAGTCCAGAGGTACAACATCAATCACCCGGTGGTGAACGACTCAGAGAGTGTTGTTTGGGAGGCTCTCGGGATACAATGCTGGCCAACACTCCTTATACTTGGTATATCATCTTCAACTGTTGTCATTTATATTTTAAAATCATTATGATTATGTCACCATGTTCCTCAATCCAATTATCCTTACTTCCTTACTTATATAATATTATAAAAGCGAAAGTTTGTATGGATATATGGATGTTTCTTACTCTTCCACGCTGTAACAGCTGGACGGAATTGGATGAAATCTGATGAGACACTGCATTACAACATAGGCTACTTATAGGAATAACGATAATTAAAATCTACGCCGACGAAGTCATGGGCAGAAGCTATGAACTTTCGTGTGTATATATTTCAATGGGTTAATGGCTGATTTGAAAACAATTGGACCACGTAGGTGGCGCTGCTATCGGTATGTCACCAAACACCTAACTCCCCCTAAACGGCTGGACCTGGCTGGATGGTTTGAAAACACAATTGGTTCTAGCAAGCCAGTGAAGACTGTTAAAAAGGGTCCAATGTGATGAAGAAGTATTATATCTCAATTAATTTGTATTGCCCAATTGGCAGGTCCTGGCAACAGGCCGCTGTTCGTGCTGACGGGCGAGGGGCACCGCGACGAGCTGGTGTGGTTCGTGGGCGCCGCGCTGCGACACTTCGGCACCAGGATATCCAGCGCGGCGCTGCCCACGTCGCCCGCCAAGCACCTGAAGGCAAAAACTGAGGATTTCCTACGGTTTCCTAGTAAGGTTGGTGTTAAGAGTAATTTAAAACACCAAATATCTTTAAAAAATTGACTTAGTTTCAAACAAAGCTCTAAGCTGGTACTCATGAATGGGGCTGGGTTACCGCAATTCATCTATTACTGTACTTACTTGCTATGTTAAAATCTACTACATATAAGTAGTTGGGTCTATCAAGTATAATCCCAATTACAGCACATATAAACACTTATTACCAATGTGCACTTTCAGTAACTTAAATTATAGCACCTCTTTTAGTATGGTTTTCTTATAGCAAGTGTTTGAGATTACGAAATACGGCTGTCACAGCAATCATCTTCATTGACCTAATTATAGTTCGCTTTATGGAGTTATGTATTTTAGTTTTTATATCCCAGGTTGCATTGAATCCCTTCTATAAGGGCCGTCCAGAAGAACCGTTCCTGGCCATCGCTGACACGGGGAATCACCGCGTATTGATTACTGATTGTTCTGGAGTGGTCCTAAGAATTGTTGGAGGAAATGAGCCTGGGTTGAAGGATGGAAGTAAGTGATAAAAAATGTACTGAATTAAAAACAAACTGTCACTAATCTTTATTCTTCGTTTTTCTTTCACCTCTCTTCTATTTCGATGTGTCTTTTTCGGTGGTATTTCACAAAATTATGCGGGAGTGTGATAAATATGATCTTATATGACGGAAAAAATGTTCTCTTTTGGAATGAAAAACTTGCTTGAATGCGTAAAATGGCCTTCAGCCTCACTAAAGTGAGCACAATGCAATATATCGTGATCAGATTTATCGGTTATTCTTAAAATGACAATATTTGCCCAGAATTCCACGAGGCGCAGTTTAACTGCCCGCAAGGCGTGTGCTGGTTGCTGGGCAGCGTGCTGGCCGTCTGTGACACCAACAACCACGCGCTGCGCGCCTTACACCTGGATGAGGGCACAGTGGAAATTCTCGCAGGCAACGGCCAGCAGGCGGCACACGGCGACCTAGGCAAGTACTGCTACCGACAGCTCTAGTACACCATCTATTCCGGTATGCAGGCTATCAACACGAGCTGACGCTGCTTTATGCCTAGACGAAAGCAGTAGTTCCACGTTACGCAACTTAACTTAACTGGTCCAATGCGCCCTTCATCAGGTCTTCGAGTTTACCGGGTTGGGTATTCGGCCTGCATGATTGAATTCTTTGGCATCGTCGCATTCTATGAGCAATTTACCTTGCCACATTTTTTTTCTGGACAATTTTTTTTGTGGTTTCGTTGCTGATAGTTTTACGGCCGAACCCTATATTCAAACCGAGGATAGAGCTTACCTCGGGTTAAAATTTGACATTTGCCCATACAAAATGTGTCAAACGTTAATCCCGTTTGGCCGTTAGTGAATAGGTATTTTTGCGTTTATCGCGTGACAAAATGTGGATAAACCTTGCGTTATTCTCTGACACCAAACCAATATACGATGTTTTATCCACATTTTGTCACGCGACCTACATTCGTTTCGAAAAGTAATTATAACATAGCTCCATGCACACAGGTGGCAAATGCTTGGGCTTCCAAGCGCTGTCGTCCCCGTGGGACGCGGTGCTGTACAAGACGCCCGACATGGACATGTCGGTGCGCGCGCCGCCCGGGCCGCCGCCGCCGCCGCCCGCCGAGAAGGAAGAGGAAAAGGGTAGCTATATATTTACAGCTAGCGGGTGATCTACATCCATCGGCTTATCCTTCATTTAATAAAATATATATATGTCCTCTCTCGGGCTTGCTATCACGATACATTTCATCAAAACCGGTTCAGCACTTTAGTCATAGGAAGGTAACATACAAATAAGGTCACTTTTGCATTTATAGGTACATTTTATAATATAGCTGAGAATTTAAGGTGAAGCGCACTGACAACTTTTTACAAATAAATAAAACAGTAACTTTTAATGTTCATTGTTAACTACACTACCTACTTCTGCATTACTGCAACATGTGTTTCATAAACCAGGTCTTTTATTGTTTCATGCATTCTTCGAGTTTTTTGGTTACGTCTATTCATATCAATTTACGATGCATTTTCTCCTGTCCAAAAGAGAAGAAAGACGAGACGCGGCGCGTGTTGCTGGTGGCCTGCGCGGGCTCGCACCAGATCTGGGCGCTCTTCCTCGATACCACCATCTGGTGGAAGTACAAAACCTACACGGAAGGTAACCTACTACAGATTGTCGATTTGTTGTGTATTTTCAGCCTCAGATTTTCCTAACGAAGGCAATTATAGGGTGCCATGGATAATAGGCGCTTATGCAAAACTTTCAACCGGCGAGGTCTTTCATATGCTCCTTCGGCCATTAATGATCTATTACGGCAGCCCTATTATAATGTTTGCTAACGACTGTTCCGTCCTGGAACTTTTAGATGTTTTAAGCAGTAACTTTAGATATTGTGTGCCCCAATGACGAAATTTAGAATATTACAGGTACTTGCGTTTGTATTGCGGGGTCGGGAGCGGAAGCAGCCCGCAACAGCTCGTACCCTAACACCGCGGCTTTTGCCCAGCCTTCCGGGCTCGCGCTCAGGATGGGTAAGGACTATACAATGTTTTTTTTTAAGCCTTTTAGTTAGAGCTCATTCAAAATACTTTTAAATCTCTAGGAACGAATCCTGAAATATTTATCGCGGATTCTGAAAGTTCATCCATAAGGAGGCTTGCGCTTTCTGCGGGACAAGTTTCTACGTTGTGCGGTGGCGATCGGAATCCTTTGGTAAGTGTACTATGTGTCTTACATGAATGGTCTACACATAGGTTTGAGTGAGTCTGACTATAGTTTGTCTTTCAGAACCTGTTCGCTTATGGAGACGTGGATGACATAGGACAGGAGGCCAAACTTCAACACCCCCTAGGAGTCGCTTACTGCGAATCTAATAAAACCCTCTATGTGGCAGACTCGTATAACCACAAAATTAAAAAAGTCGATATCGGCCTCCAAAAGTTGACCACTCTGTACCCTAACATGCTCGAGACCATGGACCCGGCCAAGTACAACGAACCCTCGGGGCTCGCGGTTACCGCCGACGGAAAGTACCTCTACATAGCAGATACTAACAACCACAGCATCAAACTCCTCAACCTAGCGAAGAATGTCTGCCAAGAGTTTAAAGTTCGACTTCCAGAACCCAAATTTACGGAGCCGGATAACCTGATACTTTACAAAAACGATCTATTCGTTAACAGGAAATTCGGAAATCTGATTATTTACTTTAATGTTAGTTTAGACGCGGACACCAAGAACGTAACGTTCACGCCGGGCGCGCCGCAGCACTGGCACGTGTGCGTGCGCGACGACCGCAACCGCGACGTCACGCTCGACGACTTCGAGTTCATCGGCTCCCCGCACAAGGGGACCAAGCTGCCCGGCAGAGTGGAGATGAAACTGAAACACAGAACTGACAAAACTCATTACCGCTTGTACCTGAGCTTCCAGACCGCGCTCTGCGACTCCGCGGTGTGCTTCTCGCACTCCTTCACCATCAGATCGACGATCCTGGTGCGGGATTCCGTGAAAATGGTCGAGTCCTACAAGATCACCTGCAAGGTGAATCCGGTAAATCGATCTGGCGATAAAGTCGATTTGAAAAAATCAGATTCTAATAAATCATTGTAGTTTAGTTAAAAGAGAGATATATTTAAAAAAAGTAGCCAAGTTTATGTTGTTAATATATTAAGCTTAAGTTAACATTCGTACCTAATTAGAATACTTTTGTACGCTTATGAATTGTACCATATCTCTGGTTGTTATCCTAATTTCGATTACATTTTGTATAAAATATTTTATTTTATTTAGTGTTTACCCTTTCCGTTAATTTTGCAAACTCGGTCAATAAAACTACTTAAACAAAGCCAAGGAAAGTAACCATGACATTTCAGAAACTTAGCCAACTGAATTTAAATTCGATTCGTTTTATGCTTACTGCAGAGTAAATTAGGATACTATAATGTTGGAGCTCACGACTCGGCTGACCTCTGACAAGGACTTTTATCAAATTGCGCTTGAAGCCTCCCGAGATATCGTTCGCGAATTAGAGGCGAGTCGCATAGTCCGAGTACTCCCATGGCGGAGTGATAGCTCCGACGGCAAGGTCGGTATATAAGTCACGGCGCATCCGCGGCGACCCTGGCCACAGCCACGCATCCGTCTCTCATTTGCATCACTGACTGCAGCATAGGATAGGCAGCGGCCTTAATGTCTACATATAGCCACAGAATAAATAATAGTATTTGGAGATCGACCTCATTTTCGATTCGTTTTTTTCATGTTTCATTTTATTCTTTAAATAAACATAGCAGCTGTTCAAGAACATGGTATCTAACATTAAGCCAGTCAGCTTTTTAGGGTTCTGTACCAAATTCCGAAATGTCCGTTATTTTTAGTCTATCGAGACCACTTTTCTGTGAAAGGATTAATGGTATCGGGCTGTAATATGGTGTACGTATACGTATTATTTATTTATAGATCCGCACAAGGTCATCAAAATTTATATTGACGGTTAAAAAATTTAATTTAATTTTTGTAATAGATAGAAAGAATAAAATATAATTATTGGTTTCAGCTAACATGACATCCATGACCGAGGTCTCCTTTTAAGTAAAGATACAGTACAATTTTGAATAATAAATAATTTAGTTGCCAACGCTAGGGGACGATGTTGTCCAAAGGTTTTGTATGAAAAATGTGCATGTTCCCCCTAGTTAACCATAACTCACCAGGAAAGTTAAAATACCGCAAAAGAGAAGGAGTACCTACCTACGTTAAAAGTTGATTCGCCCTGGTACGTCTTGTTTTGTGTGGCTTCTAGACGATAATGACAACAAGCAGGAGCAGAACAATATTTCATACACAAATAATGACGTAAGTGCGATGCGGAACCCTTGCTCGACTCCGACTCGCGCATTTTAAATAGGGCATTGTTCTTTAAACGTATTTGTTCTTGTTATATTTCCAAGCTCAGGCCTTATTCAAAGCGCTGCATATTTTACTACCGGAGCACCAACAATTTCTGTTTTTAACCGACTTTTAAAAAGGAGGAAAAGGAGGAGGTTATATGGTTCACTGTGCATTTTTTTATGTATGTCCGTCAATTGTGAACCGATTTTAAAAAATCTTATTTGGTTTGATACTTTATACTTCTGAGGTGGTCCCATTGCCACCAAATCTGAATCTGATAAGGGGATCAGTGAGGAATTGAGGGAACTCCTCAAATACTGTAGGCATACATACAGCGGTTTTAGTATTTTTAGTAACAAGTCTAGCATGTGCATTCAGAAAGTATCATTTGGTGAAGTGGAACTGATGATGAAGACCACAGATGGCCACCGGAAGGCCTCAACGGTACCTACCTATTTCAAGGGTGGCGATAAGATATTTCGATTAAGATAGTTAAGTGACTACGACGAAGAACATTTAATTGTTTGAATATGACTATTATTTTCCCGCGGGGTTGTTTGCGGCTAGCTTGAAAAGTCTTAACGTATCATATCAACTAGGTAAGAAGTGGAACTACATAACAGCTTATTATGTTAACGTCACAAAAAACAAAAAACCGCCTTCAAAATCCCGAAAAAATAACTTATTTTAAAATATATATAATAATAGATCAGTCCAACTGGAGTCGCCGACTTCAGTTGGACTGAACTTAACAATATATATATATAAATTTTTTTTATATACCTATGCTAAGTGTGCAAACTACTATGAAAGATGTCAGTGTGATCGGTCACTGTTTAGCTCGCGATTGCTCGGGCGCCGGGCGGTCGCGGTGATTCAATAATCAGAAGTTGGTCAAGTTTCGACGGCTTAAGGCTGTTTATCTGATTGTTATTGCCGTCTTTACGTTCAGCCATCTACTAAATACTCATGTACATGTACCTACGCTACGCATCTATTTTAGATGCTACAATAACGAAGGGCCGTGCGAACAACGTCGTGCTTACTCAAATAATTATTGTTTTATTCACTACAATACACTTTACTTATATTTTACACACGTTATTGACAAATTCACGTTTCGTATTAGGTAGAACGTTGCTTGTGACACGATCTGTGGTTTTCATATAGGTGGACATAAAACTCAAACAACTTCATTTTGTTGAACTTATGAATCCCGTCGTGGGTTATGCACCTACTTAAGTTGTAGCCTTTGAAATTTTATGACGAGTAATCAGTCTATGCCAGGGATTCCCAAACTTTTTCGAGTCGAGCCTCCCGATAGTAAATAATATTTTATGCCCCCCTTTGATGGAAAAACAAACGTACCTACATTAATTTAATAACGTCGACCGACGAGACGTCGCGTTGGGATAAGAGACCGAATGTATCTCAATCTAGGTACCTATATGTTATTGAATTATATTATTTATGTTATAACGTTATAAGATAGGTAGGTAGGTATACCTATTTACACATTAATGCCTGTGTGGTCACCGGGTAAGAATAGTGCCACTCCATGTCTTCTCGTGGATGTCGTAAGAGGCGACTAAGGGAATAATAAAGGCTTCTAGTACTCTTAGGCGATGGGCTTGCAACCTGTCACTAATACACTGGTAAACATCTTGGCCTGATTGTGCAAAACGTGGTTACAGAATTATCAACAACTTATTTAAGAGTGCTTGGTAATTCTGTAGCTCTGCCTACCCCACTCTGGGAATGAAGGCGTGAGTTTATTATGTATGTATGTATGTATGAATATGTTGTAAATACTATGAAAAACTAGGTGTGTACGTTTTCATTTCCAAGAAAATATTTCTTTAATAGAAGTTCTATTCAAAAAAATGTTAAACGTTATAACGTTATAAGATAGGTAGGTAGGTATACCTATTTACACATTAATGCCTGTGTGGTCACCGGGTAAGAATAGTGCCACTCCATGTCTTCTCGTGGATGTCGTAAGAGGCGACTAAGGGAATAATAAAGGCTTCTAGTACTCTTAGGCGATGGGCTTGCAACCTGTCACTAATACACTGGTAAACATCTTGGCCTGATTGTGCAAAACGTGGTTACAGAATTATCAACAACTTATTTAAGAGTGCTTGGTAATTCTGTAGCTCTGCCTACCCCACTCTGGGAATGAAGGCGTGAGTTTATTATGTATGTATGTATGTATGAATATGTTGTAAATACTATGAAAAACTAGGTGTGTACGTTTTCATTTCCAAGAAAATATTTCTTTAATAGAAGTTCTATTCAAAAAAATTGAGCATTTCGCGCCCCTTTTGCCATCTTTCTACACTCCCTTAGGAAGGCTACTGGTTGGGAAACCCTGGTCTATGCCCTCTGATTAGGCGACGCATTTATTAAAGACAGCTAGGCTCTTAAAACGACCTTCGGGTTTGTAGTTCTCTCTCACTCGCTCTCATCGCTCTAATGCTAGTCTAAATGTTTTTTTCTGAACCCGTATGACCTTTAAGGCCTTGCACTGTGTAGGTACGTACCTACTTGTATTTCGTTTACGTCGAATCAAGGCCGTTATTTCCTCCTATGTGGGAGGATTTCCCCGCATTTAATAAAATATTTAAACCTGCTTTCCAGATATCATTATCACTTATCACCAATTACACGTGATGCAAAAATGGAAACACCTAGGTGCATCGGTCGTGTGTTCTCACATCACATCAAAAATGATATCTTTGGAATGGGCCATAAATCGTTGGCATATCGTCGTATCTAGTGAAGTAAGTGAAGCACGTTTTCAATTTGCACTTTTAAGTCTCCTGGACAAGTGGAACCACTTAATGTGGCACGATGGTATCACCAGCTCGGCGAGGTCTCCTTCGGCACGACGGTGTGATACCTACTTGTTGATAAAAACGTAATTATAACTCCCTTTCAGCAGACAGTACTGTTAATAGAAAACTTGTCGTTTCTTTGCGGAAGTCACGCCTTTTAAAATGCCGATATATTGTAATATATCGGCATAGTTTCAAAGGTTATCAATCCTTTAACTTTATGTTTTGTAAATAAAAAATATTCATCTTACTATTGTACGAGTACGAGGTTTAAAGTACGGTACCCATATTACTGAAAAATCTATTCAGATTCATACGGTTATAAACAAAATTACTCTTACCAAATAATTGCAAATTACTTCAGTAGGCAGGTAGAGTCATTCGGGGTAACAGCACGCAGTGGGTAAGAGTACGCGGTGACCTGTTCTCCGACTAGGTGGGGGGGAGGCAAGGTGCGTGTTGGCGTAACACAGTGGCACTGGCATTGCCACTTCGGAGCCAAAAGCCACGTGAGTGCAAAGCAAGTGCTTATCGAGACAGGTCGCCGTGTTAATTCAAACTGAATCATTTCCTTGTTTCATGTGTTGGGGAAAAGTGTGTGGGACTCATACGGATGCAGTTGAGCCAGTAAGTGTTTTACATTTATATTGTTCGTATATCGTAATATACATTTAAGAACAAACATTGTTTTTAAAATGTATTGAAGCGTGGATGGGAACCTATCGTTTTACATTTTTGCTAATTGGGGTAAGAGTACGGGGTCAAAAGTATGCACGCGTACTTTTACCAACGTTGCGTACTTGTACCCCAATACGAAAGCTTTTATTGAAGGTTACTTAAGTTATGTTTATTATTTCAGACTACAGCAAAATGCTGAGAAATTATAAAAGAAAGGCTTCACAACGCACCTTGATCTCAGATGATCATATAAAAAAGCCAAAAAAACTGGTTCAGCAAGGAGCTAGTCACAGATGCGCCGCAGAAAATGTTGTATAAGAAATGGAGCTCTACGAATTAAGTTCTCTCTAATTATCATAAATATGTCTGAACTCTAAAATTCCTAATTATATCCAAATATAAAGCTCTCGAACTTTAATAAATGTTGATTTTACTGATAATCTGCATTTTATTATTAGTATTATGCAGATTTCTTGAGCTGCGTACGTTTGCCCCGCATGCGTAATTTTACCCTTAAGCGTGCGTAATTTTACCCGCATGACGGGGCAAGAGTACGCGGTCGGATCATGTTGCTTTTTTATATATGTACGACGAAATGTCATACAATTTGACCGTAAATCTTCCTAAATAATAGAAATATACAAGATTTCCTATGAAGTTTATATTGAATCAATTTAAAAATCACCCTTGTGACCCCTTTTTGAGACCAGAGAAAATAAAGTGCGTACTCTTGACCCGAATGACTCTACTTATATTTATTTACTGTTTCATTAAACACCGCCCTTTACTGGAAGAGATCTCAAGAAAAAAGTTCGGATATGTGCATTATCTATGTGATGCAAAAATGTTTTATAATTGTTTATGTGCAATAAAGAGTTCATACATACATACATATAATAATAATATGTTTTAGATGCCGCCATATAGACAATTCAATGTTATTTATACGCATGTACAAGTAATGATACCTACAAGTGTAAAGCTGCACATACACAGTACACACAAAGTTAAACTGGTATAGCCAATAAGTAATGAAAACCAATACAATTTAACATTTCTCTGAAACCGGCCTCCACGGACTCTATGAACAGGAAAATAAACTGTTACGTGAAAACAAACAAGGGTGACCTTTCCTGAAACCGCAAACGACTTGCCAAAAGACCGACAACCGCGTCTGCTGCCAGGCCGCAGTCGCTGACTGGCGCGAAGCAGGCTAAGGTCGACCCAATGATTACCCGGACCGTCAAAAACAATCACATCGTGATTTCTCAATTAGACCCTTCGCGATCGTGAGTTTAAGAGCTGTTTTCTTTAACCTGTGATGTTTACGATAATAGACACCTTTAAAGCTGTTGGTTAACAAATGAAACGTGCGTCTTCTTTTTTATTGGGTTGCTGAGCTGGATTTGAAATAACTGGAGGTCGGGGCAATTAAGCCAGGTCCGATTATGAAATTGAATGCACATAATTATTATTATTATACCATAAATCATATCAGTGTCTATCAAAATCCCTGATTCACTGTGACAAGATGTCGGATTAACAAACTAAGGCAGCAAGTTATTAAAATTAAATCAAACATATAGGTACATAGGGATTATTTACTCGTAGTAATAAAAAGTGCTTGGCAATTTTGTAGCTCTGCCTACCCCACTCTGGGATTGAAGGCGTGAGTTTATGTATGTATGTATGTAGTATGCATATTTTAATATGTTAAATGGGGAGGAATATTTCCATCCTTTAGCTGACGTACATCCTCTCAACCTTTAGCTGGCTGGCCTGAGCTTAAAAGCGAGTCCGTGCATCGCGCATCGTGTAATAACAGGGCCTATTTTAATAGGTAAAACAATATTGCCTTTGATGTGTTACGAATTGTTTTTCATTTAGCTGCCTTACTGTCAAGTAAATAAGAACTATACAACGTTGACAAAACAATAACATGTCAAAGGCAATATGGTTTTACCAAGTTGAATAAAGAACCAGATAAGTATAAATATTGGCCCTTTTCCGTAAACCCTGCCAAGTATTGCAAAAAAATGGCCTGCCAATCATGGCTGCTTAACAATCCCAGAGCGATATCGTTTTTTGCGTTTGACTGAATTCTTGAGATAGGTAGAGTTTAAAAATAATCAAACCTGTAAAAATATAAACTTTAAGATTCGCTAATAGGCTGGGAAAGGTTGTTATGCAATACATACGCTCGTAAATAGTTTTTTTAATAATTCCTTAGTTTTTGTATGCATTAATGCCCGCCTGCTTATAATATATTATAATTTACCTAATCACCTTACAATCTGGTCATCCGACATGATTGATTATTGCACGTCATCGTAACATATTGATGGTTTATAAAAAAGGGCAGAGAAATGAGTCGTGATTCACTACATACCTAGGTAGTGCAGCTGTTAGCGGACTCCATATGTCACAACATGTCGGTTTAATATTATCCCGGTGTCAGCTCAGTACGCGATGCGTGTACGCTGCGTTATTTTTCCACACGCGCTTGGCATTCAGAGCTCGCAGTCTGACCACGCGCATTAAAATGCAACGCGATTATCGCGCATTCTAGGCAAATTGGCATAAACGCACAGTTTCCTTTTCAGTTTCGCAATCGGTTTGTTGGGCTGGGACTATAAAAATCTTTGTTAGAGCAACTATTCATTACTAAGAGGAATAGTGGGCACGTGACGCGAGAAGGCCGGCGCGGGCGCAGTCGTGACGATGAACCCGTAAATTAGTGAGATTACCGATATTAATTGAGTAATCATCGAGTGCTCTGCCGCTCGATCTGGATAAACACAGTATTTTAGGGCTTTATTGCACGAACAGACTAGACCATAGACCGTAAGATGCGGTAGATACTGTCTGAGCTTTAAATACATGCAGAGTCATGGATCGCGAATGACTACTAAAACTTTTTAGCATCCGTCAGGCCTTCCGGAGCGCGCGATATAAAGACTCCGGCGATAGCGAATCTTGGATTAAAATTCTGCATTCGTCGATGTGCACGAGACCTATTGTTGCGGGCTGCAGCAATGTATTTTGTCGATGCAAACAATGGCTTTCCCATGGTGCGTTATTTTTAACAGAGACAATGGCGTTTGGCAATTGTTACAGGCACGCAGGAGGCACTCACTTATGTTGATGCACATGCAAACACAAAGCTCTACTCGACGCTAAGTGATCGTGATCGTTTATTATCTCCACCTTTATTTTATACTGTTTGGTGTTTTTAATTCAGAGGTTAAGTTCTCAGTATTATGGAGCAAGAGGTGTACCATTAAAAAATCGAGTAATTTGTAAAAATTTGCGTAACTTTGTGGGACGGGGAATTTTTCCGTCGAGGGTCAGCTTAAAAGCTGAGTCACCAATTAAAAGACTGGGGCTTTGATTTAAAAAAAACTGCGCAAGATCATGTCTGATCATGCTTAGTGTTGGGTTCACAAAAACTATCTAAAAAAAAAACAAGTAGGTAAGAACTAATTTTAAATTTAAGTTATTTGGTGCTGTCTTAGGTCATGTTAGTAAGTTACACTTTAGTCGCCTGTATCTCGGGAATTAATCAAGTCGACATAGTCGTGATAGTTTTTCTTTTCAATTCGCTATACTCGCTTTCATTGAACATACATTATTTTCAATGAAACAATCAATCAATTTTTGAAAACAGCCAAAACTACAAATACCCAATATCTGAAAAATATCCTAGATACACTAAAAAAAAGAAGATTTTATTTTACCACTTCGTTAGAGTGACTAATACGTATATGCATGCTAAATTACAGCTTTCTAGTACTAAGACCTTAGTCTCTAGGCTGGGCTGCGGACGGACGGACCGACATGGCGAAACTATAAGGGTTCCCAGTTTGACTACAGGCATGACCCGCTCGAACATTTTATTAATAAGCAGTAAGCACTGATGAGAAAATGTTATCGTTAGTTTGCAAGTAGGTAGTTTGATATCTGAGTACCTAATACTATACTGACCAAGATCCGGGGTATTTTTTTTTTAATAATTATAAGTCCCAGTTGCAAATTATGAAAATCGCATTAATATTTTACAATAATAAAATGCTAAGATTATTTTGTGTCATAACATAAGTATCAGTTAAAATCTGGGTCAGTCGTGAATTCGAGAAACATTTTCTAAGAATTAGCTTTCACATGCCTACCTATATATCGATGATAACTTCTGAGTAAGTGTAGAATTCTGTAGGTACTTATACTTTTAAAAAAAGAAGTGGTCTCTGCCTTCCCCTCTGGGAAACAGGCGTGATTTAATGTATGTATGTACTTATACTTTAGTCAAAAGTATTATAATGAAACGAAAGAAGCGAAAGAAATTTCTCAAGATCGTAGCAAGTGTAAGGAAGTGGCTTACCCCTCTGGAAAACAGGCCTGATTTAATGTATGTATTATAATGAAACACTTTAAAAATGCATGGTGTCCTCTATGTAAATACATGGCCATACGTCAATGTTTACGTGTCTTAATGAATCATGACGGCGTCGCAGCGATGCGCGAGCAGATTGATCGGGCTGAAGCCATTTTTTTCTGTTTCCCTCATGTGCTTGCACAATGCCGCATAACATTACGAGGAGACCTACGAGACCATTTAGGTAAGCATGCGATCTGCTCGGCATAACTTAGCAGAAATAGGCAAGCTGGTGTATCCAAGCATATCTTAGCTTAATGATGAATCGTTTTTATTTACAGTACCTAAGAAGTAAATGTGTTCTGATGACGGGTTAACCTATTTAGATGCAGATTTTTTCATTTAAATATATTTTTCACATAAATTTCTCGTGGTGGTTCTTAGCTAGGTTTCATGAATCCGGTAGGCCGCGCCGTTTAAAAGATATCAGCTCCGAAAGAAGGGGTCAGCATTACATCGGGGTTTCTTGTATGTAATAGTTATTAATGGTCCGAGGTCCGAAGAGGAGAAGACCTTCACCGGGCTGTTTATTCGATAAAAAGTCTTATATATCAATGTTAAAATGTCAGTCCAGTATATAATGAATTAAAAATTTGATAAACAACTTTTAAAAAAACGCAATTGCTTTTGTTTAATAGACAAACCGTATAGGAGATTCGGATTCTCTACCATAAGAGAAGAACACGTCTTGAATGCATGCCATATTGGATTTCTCAAACACGGTAGTATGACATCAATATTGCATAATTAGAGACATTGTAGTGATGTTTAATAACAATTGGTTAAGCCGGAGATCCGTTTAGCTTGTAGGTACGTTACATTGAACATGGTGAAGAGGTGGCTGTTTGGATCCGGATTGACGCATTGTGTCGCCCCCTTACTATTAATTTTTCCCTAATGTATGCAATTACTTGACATGTAATTATAGTCAAGTCCTGCAGATATATGTTTAAAGCAGAGATTTAGGCCGCTCACATATTAATGCGTCGACTTTACACTAAACAACCAAAATCCAAAGTTTAACATTGAGGATTTCACAGACAACACTAAATTGCTTCGCAGTTCCGTGCAGGTTTCCTAACGATGTTTTTCTTCACGAAAAAGCATGCGGTAAATAGTAAATTAAATTCTAAAAACCGTCGCGTGGACTGAAGTCGAATCGAACTCACAATCCTTAACTCTGTCAAAAGCTAATTCTTAATAAGACATCTTGATGTCTATGTATCTTGAAGGTATGAGGCCTAGAAGGCTTAGTCAAGGCGGTATAGTGTGGAGGCTACCTTAATACCGGATTGGTCCGGTTCACTGTCCGTTGGGGCCGGCCGTGTCGTCGTTTGATCGTGTTTTTGTGTACAAAAATGTCTGATCGTTAAAAAACCTTTAGAAAATGATATAATCGGTATGATTCTTTATTAGAATCGTTTCCTTGGAATAGATAAGATAATCTATGTTAAAATAATCATTTGATATTCGATTCATTTGCTGAGCATCGCATGATTTTTTATTCTGTATTACATTACCGTCCTATTCAATGAGTTTGGATTTCTTATTCAAATACATAAATACATTAAATCACGCCTGTTTCCCAGACGGGTAGGCAGAGACCACTTCTTTCCGCCTGCTACGATCCTTACAAATCTCTTTTTCTTCTACATTCATATATCGAGTCATGCATGCACGTGTCGACATCTGTAAATAAGGCAAATAAGTCTGAAAAGTTTATAATAAACCGATAATTGTTAACATTGCAGTCTGTATCAAACATCAAGACTTAGTTTAATTTGAAGACAAATGGTAAAAAATACTACCTTCGAACAACAAAAATGACATAAAAAACTGAGCTAGAGCATATTGGACCATGATTAGATTGATTAGTGTAGGGTTCCGCAGCCATTACTAAAAACTCAAAAAACCACATTTAGGAACAAGTTTTCTATCTAAAGTTATACATTTGGTGCCGTCTTAGATGATTTTTAATTCTTAGCCGTAGGTACCTATCTTAAAAACCAATGAAGTCTACTTAGACGTGATAGTTTTCCTTTTCAGTTCGTTATAATAATGTACTTTCAGCCCAATGGAACATGACCCAGAGACATTATAAACCCATTTGTTGGACACTTCTTACGGCTTGAATTATAATGTCACTGTGACACAGTTCTATGGTGGTCAGGGTTCCATTGGGCTGATAGTACTTTTTGCGGTTCAAAAATACAGCTATTGTTATGGTCTAAGAACTACTAGAAATTATATTATTTTATTTATATTGTTTTCTATTACGGTCCATGAGATCCAGCCCACTTACAGACAGACAGATGGACTGTGGAGACTTAGTAATAAGGTTCCGTTGACATCTTTGGGTACGGAACCCTAAAATGCGTATATTAAAACGCTACCCGGCCGGTTCTTTACCAAATTTTACTAAAGCAATTAAGTTAAATCAGTTTAATTAAACACATTATGAGTTTTAATTACTTGGCACAATTAATTCCAGCGGGCCCTAAAAGGCGAGAGGATCCAGCCGGTTCTCCCTGAACTTACAATCTCTTCCTCGTACTGCAGCTTAAAATAAAACTAATAAAATAATAAGGTAATGTTGGGTACTCACCAGTGCCATTACTGGTCTGATTTTCCGGGGTGACCTCACGGCAGACTACGTTAAAATACTTTACAACAATGGATAAGGCTCAAAGACATGTAAATCTACATCTACTATTATATTATAAAGAGGAAATATTTGTATTTTAAATACGAATTCTACGCGGACGCAGTCGCTGGCAGAAGCTAGTCGGAAGATAAAATAAACCGTAGGGCTAAAATATTTTAACGGTTTCACTTTGATATCAGTAGGAGTACATTACATAATAAAACAGCGAGATGTTAAAAATAACTGAAGCTCAAATACAATAAGCGTTAAACAGTGTTCAGATATTTGATTAAAGAGCTGATGAGTACTGAGCGCAGCGCATCGCATTTAAAAAAAATAAAAACTATAATATACTACAGTGCAAGAAGGAGGTCTTGCACTTAAAAAGGCTTAAGCGTTCAATAAAGTCGGTTAAATTAGCTTTAAAGTGCATGAAAGAAATATACTATCTCGAAGGTTGTTTTATGTGGTATTGGACATAACATAATATTAGGTTTTCCCTGTGTCCCTGTTGTATTTTTGTCATACTCTTATTTTTATGAGAAGTGATACAAGATTTTGACATGAATTAACGATCACACTTTATAGACTTCTCCGTTTTGAGGTTTTTTATAGCAAGGAGAAGGCACGCGAGCACACACACAGGCCACAAGACGATATGCGGGATCTGAAACCCATCAGATTGGATTACAATCTCAAGACTGCGATCCTAGGACTCACTCAAACACACTCGTATTTTAATACATCAACTGATAGTACTCCTAAATGTAAAGTAAAGATAAGTAATTAGTCTACAATAACTAGACATTCTGTTGTCTATAAATATCTTTCTAGATTATTTTCCTTATGGATAGTCATAACCTTATAAATAATATAAATATTCATAAACATATGAATCGTCCATGCATACGATCGGCCATAAAGTTTTCTGCGAATCTCGAATCCTTGATTATACTCGTACAACAAATCTGCGTGACTCACAAACTTTTGTAAATACCTATAGATTCAGCGGTTTTTTTGTATTAAAAGGATGTTATTGGAAATGGATAATTAAATAAAAAAAATGTACGATTTAGGTTATTATGTCATATATAGTTGGCGGCAACCGTAGGAACCGACAACTACCTGAAGGCTGCACTTGGGATAATTACTAAAATGGTACACACGAGTTATTAGCTTGAACGTCTATTTGCGACTGAACTTACGAGGCGGGCGCAGCCGCCACTAGAATTACATACCTATGGGAAATATGCATATCTATATATACTTAGGTACATGTATGTCCCTACAAAAAACATCAGAAAATTTTGAATTGTAGACTGATAGCTTCTTAGATAAGAGTTAGGTACCTACTCTACCTCTGTACCTATGTATAAAAATTGAATCGCTAGTGTTATGACCTTTAGAAATCACTGAAGCACCAAGATTTTTGATGCATTGCATTGCACCCTATTAACTGACTGTCGAGTTTCTTGCGGCGATTCTTCTCAGCATCTGTGTTTCCTGTAAGGAAGATTTCTGACGTGTAAAAGTGCCCGCACGGGCCTCTTATTGAATAAACATCTCTTATATTTTATCTTACAGAATTATCAACAAGGTTATAGAGTTGCTGGTAATTCCGTAGCTCTGCCTACCCCACTTTGGGAATGAAGGCGTGGTGGTGGTGGTGGTGGTGGTGGTGGTGGTGGTGGTGGGGTGTCTTCGGTAGTATAGTGGTAAGACTGGTAAGTATCCCCGCCTGTCACGCGGGAGACCGGGGTTCGATTCCCCGCCGGAGAGCCATTTCTGGCGGTATAGGGTAAATATCGCTGAGACGTTACGTTGAAGATAAATGAATCACTGCTTGAGGTATAAAGAATATATTTTATAATTTAATGAAAAGTAATATCAAATAAAATAATAAATTAATGAGAGTATAATATTGTTGAGACACGAGTACGCGTGTCTTGTTCTTTTAGAAAATATCTGGAGAAAGATCCAAGGATCGATATCGGAATGTAAAAGTGGCCAGGAACTCAAACAAAAGAGTGTGTAACAACCTCGTTACAAGTTTATGTGTACCTATGTGTAGGTATATTTTTTCTTTATATATTGCACCAGCAATAATAATGTAATTTAACATTGTGCTCAAAAATATCCGACATTATATTTTAAGAAACGAGACCCGTAATTGCAAATATCTATATTATTGCTGGTCACTGAATGTGGGATGTACTCTACATATGTATGTATACTTACGTTTGAGAACCTTTGTTCTACTGCAACGAAGTTAATTATTTAATATACTTAAAATTACGACCAGTTTTGTTGCGGCAGTCCGCAGCGCACATAACTAACTACAGTTAGATATTCGTAGCTTTGTGTTAAGATATGCCATGTGATTGAGACCAAACATGCCTTTTGTGTGGCATTAAGATTGGCGCCCTCAGTACTATTATTTTGTTATCTAATTAACTAACTAATTTTCTTAAAATCGGACGATGGTTTTTGTAGCGCAAGTAAAAACACTATTTATGGGATACGTAACAAACTTTGATAATAATTACACTTTGAGTAGTCAGATTAACGGGAAAAGGTTGCAACTTTTTTCTGTTAAGTTATACTATTATTACTAATAGAGCCACTTGCACCAAAAATTTAACACTGGGTTAAGACACTAACTCGAGTTAATATGACAGTTTTCGTATGAATCTGACGTTTACTAACACGAGTTACGTGTCTTAAATAAGTGTTCAATTTTTGGTGCAAGTAGCCCTTAGTATATATAAGTATACTATTACCATTAAGTTAACTATAATGCAAAAACTACAACTCGAAGGCCAATTATTATGTCCTTTTAAAAAAAAAAACATTTGTAGTCAGCTGCAGAGAAAAGGATACCCCCCCTCCTGGTAAGGATTGATCTTTTTCAAAAACCTGTGATTAGATTTAAATGATTTTGAGTTTATGTGTAGACAATAGTAAAATCTTCAATTCATCGAAAAATCATATAATTCTAACCACAGGTTTTTGAAAAAGATCAATCCTTACCAGGAGGGGGGGTATCCTTTTCTCTGCAGCTGACTGTACAAAAACCGGCCAAGTGCGAGTTTAACTGGCGTGGAGAGGGTTCCGTACATAGGTTTTTTTTTATTGTTTTTTTATAGGTTTTCCTGTAATCTAAAAGCAATGAACAATTTTTTTTATTTTTTTTCAATATTTTAGAAAAATTAAGAAATTGAGTGATAACAAAATGATTAAAAACTGTCTACAGCTGGAAGTCCAAAAGGTTTATATACGTAGTTGGTTACTAAGTTCTGTTACTAAGGTTGATGCAAATAAAACTAACTTATGTTTATTTTTTAATTTCAATATGTATAAAAATTAAAAGCTTAATTAACATACATTTTGTTTCCGCAATTCCCGATACGATCTTTTAACATTCACAGCCGGCATCGATAAATTACGCATGACTTTTCTGTAATTTTTTTAAATTGCTTAAAAGTTAGTCTTTGTTTACCAAAGAACTTTTTTTGTATAATATTATAAAAAATCCTATCTCTGTATATGTTTAGAGACCAAAATTATATTTCTCAACATGACTTAATTCCAACTTATGAAGCAAGAGATTTGGTGTGTTTTCGTATTTCTGCAAAATTATGTGAAATCTTAAAGTCGATTTAATGAGTCATCAAGATTGACCGGTGTCCAAGCGGATCTTTAGTTGCTTTGAATACATTCGTATCAGAATTTAAAGCTAGAAGTCTGTTCAATATGTCACGCAAATTTGAACTCTCTACAGGAACTCTTACAAAAGTTGGGGCCGTTATCAGTATCATCGTCGTGCGTGATTTTAACTATGATTTTATCGTCCGAAATGGGAATACTTCAAGCTCGTACATCAAATAATTGCAATAGTTTAGAATACATTATTTTTATTATTATTCTATATAAATCAAAGTTTTGATTAATATACAGGTTTATGCAAAACTGCTTTAATTATTTTTTTAATTGTAATTAATCTCAGTAACAGAACTTAGTAACCGACTAGGTAGATTAAGATTACCGTTCAAAACAGAAGATTAATCTTTAAGGTATTAACGTTCAAAATAACATCATCGGCATTGAATATACCGAGGCCTAATGATGAAGAAAGAGCTTTTCCATAAGTTTTACGTAACAAACTTTACACGTATAGGTGAGAGGGGAATAAGGCCTCTTACAATAAGAAGTTCTGGGCTAAAGTTTCTACTAAAACCCTTTATGCACATCATTTTATTGCTTCGCAGATATGTGCAACTTTCCCCACAAGGTATTCAAAGCGATCTTGGCTACCACACGTCACTTAAAACAATACTGCTTGGCTATAGTTGAGTCACTTGAGCCTTACATTAGCTACCTTTTTAATCTTACACTAGTGGAGCGTGAGTGAATGCGCAAAATTTCACCTAACTATTATATTCCGTTGGCTTAACCATTACAATACAAGAGAGAAACCCTTAAGTGCTGACCTACCAAAACTGACTAGTTCCTCGAATAAAAAGAAGGATGTTTGTGTTTTGCCATTGTCTATCTATTTGTCTGATCTGGATGAGCCGATTTCGCGAAAATCTGTTGAGTTAATTAAGATTTACCGGCTCTAAAAAGTGATCACCTGTGGGCCGTGTGCCTAGTTAGAATTTGAAATTTTCTAAATTATGATTTTATTTACGGATCTCCTGAAATATCGACAAACATTTCATCGAATGTGTCATTTCACCGAATTTAATTTCATCGAAAACTAATTTCTGCTGAAATCTTATAGTTTTCAGGTTATCTTAAGCATTTGTAAGTAGGTTAGGTTAGGTTAGACTTGTGACCACAATAAAAATAAAGCTCCTGCACGTGGAAATGACAGCCGATGAAATGAGAAATCTAAAAAATCGGCGATGTGAATCGTTCTATGAAATGAGGTTCGATATTTCAAGGGTAAACCTTTTATTTAACGTGCGCTGTGCAGCATTTTTATGGTTAAAGAATCTTTATTCTCATAAGAGTTTACATAAATTCATACATGAGAACGCAATATATTTTTGGGCATTCAATTGCATAGTGCCACTCCATGTCTTCCCGTGGAAGTCGTTAGAGGCGACTAAGGGAACAAAGGCTTGAAGTACTGTTAGGCGATGGGCTTGCAACCTGTCACTAATACACTGGTAAACATCTTAGCCTAATTGTGCAGAATGTGGTTACAGAATTCTCAACAAGCTTTTAGAGTTGTAAGGTAATTCTGTAGCCCTGCCTACCCCACTCTGGGATTACAGGCGTGAAGGTATGTGTGTGTATTGCAAGACTGAGTCCAGAAGATGACACGATCACACGCTCCGATGCCGGTGTGATCCTTGCAGCTGCCAAGCTTATATTGGGCTGATCATGTCTGCCGCATGTGAGCTTTGGTTCAAATATCCACTAAGGAAACCAAACCACAAGAGAAGAAGACGCAGACGAAGAAGGAAATGGCATTACGAAGCGAATCAGTTCTGTATACACGTCGCTGGATAGGGAATAGTGAAGAAACCCTAGGAAGACGTTTCGTCAGCATTAGGACATAATTAGATAAGATAAGATAGATTTATCAACGAGAAATTTCTAGCCAAGGGTTTATTATTAACGCTTTCACAAAAAGGTCTCGTGACGCGACTCAGCGCCGCCCAAAGCCCCCCAATGACGTGTAATTCAATATTAAGGGCCGCGTCAATTTCGCAACGACCGGATTCCTCGGCGGCTAAATCACCTATTGCATGTCACGCGCACCCTGCACAAAGGTTTAAGGTCCTCCTTCACGCAACTAAAAAAAGTATAAGTAGCTACACTTTTTATATTTACGTAATTCTTATAAGAGTTATTAGTTAGGAAATTAATGAGCAAAATGGGAACAACAATTCGAAATTTACCTTTATTTATTAAATCACCTATGTCAAAAGTATCACACACATTAACTCTTGAAAAAAAACCATCTCAATTGACACGGGGCCGGTCTGACCCCGCAGAATATCAAAGTCATGACATTTCCTGCCCTACAATGGAAGCAAACTGTCATTTTCGCGGTGACCGGTGAAGGTTAAAACTTCGTGTAATCCTCATATATTTAACATAATTTTGCCGCTAATTGCTAAATTATCTGAAACGGACGTAATATTACAAACCTTTACGATACGAGTGTGTGATCAGATTCAAATGAAGATAATTTTAAAACCCTTTTTAATGGGAACCGGAGCTATACACGGAGTAATTGGTTGGACATTGCTGCACCAACAACTTATACTATAGGTATAATTACAATTTTATTCAATTCGATTATTAATACTGTACAAGACTTACTTAGTTATTAGGTATCAACATTTCTCATAGACTGCTAGAAAGGAAGCGGCTAGTTGACCTTTGGCAAGTGAACTCCTTAACAAAACAAGTATGTTTAATTTTTTTTGATTGTTTCCTTCAATTGTTTATTATATTACAAAAGAACAAAATGTTTTCAGACAATTTTTGCAACGGAAACGGGTTTTTTTAGGTTTAGCATCGGTGGAGATTATACGTTTGAAGAGTTCCATAACCATTTCTCCGTATTTGTTATTAAATTACAGAGTTAGGCTAAACGATAAACGTGTAGTTTCTGATAATTTTTGCATATCATTATTTATAGACACACGTATCGAAATCAAAAGCTATTAATATTGAATTATGTACGCATACATAATGCTTAATCGATTTCCGCTATTGTGTTTCCGAAAATGCTCTCCCGAGTTAAGTTAGAATTTACAGTTCAGACGGTAAAACTAATTAGTAAAACATTCAAATTTTTTTTTAACTTTTAAGCTTGTTAATTTCTTAAATATTTTTGTGTGACTCAATATATTTTATTTATTTATTTATTTATTCATTCCTTGATAAAACAGAGTTTTACATGTCAAAAGTTCAAAACAATAATTGTATTGATAAAATGAATTAAAATATATTAAGGTTAGTTTCGGTCGACTGCCATTAATAAAAAAGAAGTTACTTTCTAATTTATATTTTAGTAAGGTTCCCGCAGTAAATACCGTAGTACCTCAGCGTAGAGTACCTACGACGGGACGGAGATTTATCGAACGCGAAGATGTTAGCTCGACCGCACGCCCTTTATAACCGACACGTGGAAACTACATATTCCTGAAGAAACTAGATAGGACCCAAAAAAAATCACAACCGTCGTGAGTAATTTTTGAACAAATAAAAAACATTGTTACGTTGACGACCCGATGCCGTGATCTAGAGCGGCCTGCCCGTGACCCTGCCGGTTTTCAATCAAACATGTACTTATCGTCATGTATCACTAGACCTTAGGAAACTTATATTTCCGTGCTTTGGGAAGTAATAAACTCAGACGAGGTTCAATCAATTAATTGATTTGGTGTATCAAAACAATGTAAACGTAACATGCCCGGTCACATGACTCCGTAAAGGTCAAGGCCAGCCGTCGTCCTCTATTACTATGCAACCAAGAATCGTTAAAATCTTTCAAGCTACTTATTTTCTATTAACTTTCTTTGATTTTTTTTAAATCGCTTTAATGATCATGGTCTATTATTCTAGTTACAAATACTGGGTTTATTTTTATATACATATACTAGCGACCCGCCCGCGGCTTCGCCCGCGTTGAATGTATTATACATATAAACCTTCCTTAAGAATCACTCTATCTATTAAAAAAAATCGCATCAAAATCCGTTGCGTAGTTTTAAAGATTTAAGCATACATAGGGACAGACAGCGCAAGCGACTTTGTTTTATACTATGTAGTGATTTTAGGATTAACTACAACGTTGACTTAAAATTAAGTTTAAATTAATAGGTATTTCAAAGTTTGGTAGGGTCCCAGGGCTCCCATGCGGGCGGCGCGCGCGCCGTCCCCCCACGCGCCGGCGCATCCCCGCTACGGCCGCTATATAAGCCGCCGCCCAAACCAGCCGCGCGCTATTACGACAGTGTCTTGTGTTTTTTCCCGCCGTCACATATAATTTAATTCATCAATAAAGGTAAGTGAACTTGGGATTGAGGGATAGTAGGATCGTCCGGGATAAGAGCTTAGCACCTTTTTCACGGATAATATAGTTCTTAAACTTACTCGCATAATTACTTCAGTGCGGCATTCATTAACGAATGGTAATCAAAAATTTAATTAGGGGCACACCCCTGACCTGCCATGTTGTTCGGAGATGTTGCGTCAAGGCTCTACGGCTTGCGAATGTCTCGTCAATCTCGATGACAGCACTGACACTAAAATTACTAAAGCTGTACCTTGAGGCTTATCAGCGTCCTTAGCTTATGCGGACGGTACAGCGAACAAGTACCGTCCGCGGTTAACAGAACATTGTGTATGTGTGTCAAGCCCGAATTGCAACACAGACCGACGATTTGCGGATTGTGCCCTAGAGCCCTTTTCTAAAGGGTCATTTCGAAACTTGACGAGTTAGTCGAAGAGCACAGGTCGCAGTGGGACCTAGGCAACGTAGGAATGCCTGCGCGTGGTTTTTGGTTCTTAAGTATTAAAATAAAAAAATTACATAGTTTCGTGTCAAAATTATGAAATAATAGGTAGAGAAATAATATCTAGTAGTTCAAAATTAAAATTGCATAATACCATAGTAAAATTTTCCATTATTAAATAATAACTCGACTCCAAAACAAGATTTGAAACGGTGAAATTGTCATACAATCTAGACTTTCGATTAATTCGTGGCATTCAAATATGAGTTAAGTAAGACATAAGTGGTTGAGTCTCAATAACCTGTTGTTGTTTATCACGTCTTCTTAATATCGATTGCATCCGGCTGTTTTATTTAATTTACTAAAGGATCTACATACATAATATACATAAACTCACGCCTTCATTCCAGAGTGGGGTAGGCAGAGCTACAGAATTACCAGCAACTCTAAAAAAAAAAGATAATTCTGTGTGGTTACAGAATTTGCACAATTAGGCTAAGTTATTTACCAGTTTATTAGTGACAGGTTACAAGCCTATCGCCTAACAGTACTACAAGCCTTTATTCCCTTATGGTGCGTTTATATATTCAAAACCGTTGGGAGTTGTGACGTCTCGTTAAAAATTGACACATTTTGTACGTAGCAAATGTCATAACATAACGCTACTTACTGCCCGTAAGGAAAACGATTCGTTTCTTGAATATAGTAACCGGGCATTAGTCGCCTCAAACGACATCCATTTGAAGACATGGAGTGGCACTATTCTAACCCGGCAACCACACGGGAAACTTAAAGGATCTAATTAATAGAAATAAGGTTGTAATCAATTGGTAATCGAGCTAATCTCGAAATCTGACACGATCATTAGTATCATTACATTCATTACACTTTCAGTATCAGTTACTTGGTTCACTTAGAATTACGTTACAGACACATTTTTGACCTTCGCCACTAAATGCCATTCAAGATGGTTAAAATTAAATATTTGGTGGATTTTTTATAAGATTATATGCCGTGAGCCCTGATATATTAAGTTTATCTTCATCTTAAGCACCGCACACATGGGAGCGCCGACAGATTTATTCTGTATTAGGTAATATTACAAACATTATATCATCCCACCTTTTAAATAGCTTAACGTTTGGTTACCGGTTTTCTAATAAAAGTATCTTTGACATTTGAGCGGAGGCGGTGGCAATAAATATTAAAATCCAAGCGCGTGAGACCTGAGGTCGTAGACTCCAGCAGTTATTTTTTAAAGTTTTAAGTAAATTGCCGGTTTCTCTAATAAAACACGTCTCACCTCATCTCTTTCGAACTTCAACGTTTATAATAACTACACTGTGATATCAAAAGTCACTATTTTTGAGTCGTTATAGTATTAAAAAAAATTGGAAAATCATGAATGACAAATTAACAATTTAACTATGTTTGCCTTAAAACTATAGTTAATTGCCTACTAACATGAATAATTATCCGAGATTTCACATTAAGCATACCTACTTTACGACGAATAAAATTTTAACGACATTTTGTTTATGAGCCTTTTAAACATGTTTTTTTAAAAATATTTTTGTTGATGTTTCCAATTTACGTTTACTCAACGTGCGTTAATACGATATGCGACTATTTCGATATGAGTCAATTTCCGACTTTATTTTATTACACCAATTTAGTTAAAAAAAAAATTTTGTTAATTTCTGAGTATAGTGAATACAAACAATGTTTGGTAATCTTAATGTCTGCTGAAATTACGATAAGAGCATACTTTTGAATAGGCGTCTCATAAAATAAGTAGACCAGGAACTAGGTACCTTCCTGTCAGTTTACGGAAGAACTTTAATCCAAACACAACATTGCTTTCAGAAGTCTATTGTAATCTAATAAATTACCAAGTCCAACGGTCTTGTACATTTCATAAATATGTAGATATACAATACACTTTAGTACCTTATCTATTTTATGACATGTTTAAACTGCCATATATGAATTGTCACAAAGATTAAAGGGCAGGTACTTGACAAAAAACAAATCTAGGGCTCTATTCCAATCGATAAAAGGTAAACACCATTACCAATAAATAAGAACTATAGTAACGTCGCGTTGACAATACGATAATCTGTCAAAAACAATATGGCTTTACCGAGTAGCATAGAGCCCTGGAAGCAGTTTTAGTTTATAATATAAAATATATTTCGGCATATACACACATAAACATTCCCCAATAATTAAAAATTAATTGATTTATCCACGTTTTCGACTGAGATGAGATAACTTTATCTTCTTAAAATTGATCTCCGACGGTGAGAACTTAAACCAAAAATATGAAGTTATCTTTCGGCGAGTGTCAGTCGTTTTCTCCCGTGTTACGCATGCGTGTCGGCGCTGACAGCTGTCAGCTTGCAACAGAGGCGCCGGCGCATCGACATGTATCTGTGTCAGCTCCTGGGCATACCGATCATTGTCTCTGCATTTCACTTAGTTTTGTTACCCAGTGTTACACATATTACGTGTCTGTCTCAGAGCAGAGGTAAAGAGTTAAGTTTTAAACCGCTGCAAACGGTAAAAAATCGGTGAAAAGCGAGTCGGTCTCGTGAACCGAGCAGTCCGTAGTAGCCATGGAATGCTTGGAGGGTCCAAAGGTCACGAAACTTTTTTCATACATTAGCCAGGTTCCGGTAGAATATTTTACTATCAATTGCACTCTAATATTTTGTCATTTATAATTTAGAACTGAAAGTTAAATATGTCGTCAAGTGTCAAGCCCTCATAGCGAACTATGTGTACAACTTAATTGAGAGCCGAGGTATGCACGAGGTGCGGGGAGAGGGCAATGGTGACTATAAGAGCTTTATCGTACCTGACTCCCGCACCTCATGCCTACCCCGCCAGCTCTCAATTACGTTGTACTGCAATAAATAAAAACCCTTATAAATGAAAAATATATTGTCTTAAAAGTATATAAAACACGGTACCTACGATAGCAAAATGTGGTTCAAAATGGTCCTGAAAGATTTGAAACGGAATGACAGACAGACCAACTAACATATTAAATAAAGACGGTAAAAACAAATTCAGTCAAATTAGTAAATTACTTTTAAGTGTACGTTTATCGTCATTGGCAAAAAACTAATATAATTGACATGACTCATATGAAATAAAGATATTATGTTTCTGCAGATATGATCTCCAAAAAACTTTAATTGCAAAACAGGTTTATACTATATATCAGTCAATTAACTTAGAATCAATTAATTCACTTTTTAGAATATTTGGTAATTCTGTAGCTTTGCCAAACCCATTCTGGGAATAAAGGCGTGAGTTTATGTATGTATGTAACTTAAAACCCTTATATAAAATTTAAAATTTGAACTTGAAATCATAGATACGAGGGGTGATCCAAAAGTTTTGATAATTGGTATTAAAAATGGGAGTTATGTAAATCGTTATATTTTAATTGAAATATGCACACTTTCTATATTTGCAATCACTTATTAATGTCATTCAATTGTTTTATTTTACCACTATAAAAATAATTTTACTTTTGGAGGCTAAATTTTATACCTTCACTAAGTCATCACCACCTCGTGATTTTTTTATAGTTGCTTTTGAACATTATTGAATGAGAAGTAGTAGTCGAAAGTTAGGTTTAAATAACGGGGTGAGCGGTTATCAGTTCTCATCTTTGTTCGAAGAGCAGCATCCTTGTCAATTCGAAGGCTCTGAAGCATAATTCCTGCCGCAAATTAGTTTTTTTTATTTATTGCTTATTTTTAATATTTTCCCATAACTGTGATAGAATAGTGTTATATAACTCTCTTAGATTATTTGAACTCAATTTCTAAAAGCTAATGTCACAGTATATATTTGTAGGATTCAATAATCCCGGAAAAGGCCGAAAAAACCACCCTAAATTTTTGTGACAGACCTTGAGCTAAAAAATCCAATGCAAAGATAACTTATTTACCATCTAAATCATAATGATAAATCAAGGTTTCATTTTCAATAACTATATTTTTTATTAGTGTACCAGAACTTTCTCCACACCGCTCCAAATTATTACAAAACTAACTCATATTTTTGCCGCCTTGTGAAATTGTTTATACACATGTATTTTGTTTAGCTATCACAGAAAAACAAATGAACAATGTATATATATTATTTATATAATTTAATATTGATTAGTTCAGTAGTACATTCCACATTAAAAGAATATCATTATGAGGATGGTTCATACCTATTCTCAAAACTTTTGGATCACCCCTCGTATATCCTACGGTAAAATACACTACGCTGATGACAAACTTTTAAGCTCTACATAGTTATAGTTACCACTATTCCGTATATTTTAATATAAACCGTGGTTTCTTTTCTGTAAGTCCTTATATGGGATATTTTATTAATTATTAATAAAGTAATGATGCGTGATTCGGGCCTAGATAGACCTAAGTAATATGATTAATACCTAAAAAAGATCTTGCAATTAAGCGTCGTAAGATATGAAAATATAACTTGGAATGCCAAAAATTTGTACGATGACGCATTAGTTATTATTTATTAGTTACAATTTGTATTTAACCAAATTTAAACAACATTTTGAGAAAATAAGTATTTAAGTTAAAATACTTACTTAGGATCTTGGAAACGTTCTCCTCCGTGCACTTATGCCAAAATGCAGACCACTGTTTTAAGTTACACATTATAAAAGACATTATGAGCTTTGTGCAGGATAATATCATATCTTCCACCTTATATGTTGCCTTTGTATTGATAACCGTCACGGCCACCGACACAGACCCTCTGTTGGATCGGCCTTTCCTAAAGATCTCCTCCTGGATTGCCCAGTTATTTTCTATCTAGATATACCTACCAATATTTTATAGAATTGTCAAAAACGTCGGTACGCTCGGCCCTGACCTAACAGAAAGCTTGTTTTATATTTTTGGCTCTATCCTCCTCGGTAAAACCATATTGCTTTGACATGTGATCACATCGTGACGATAGCTTTTATTTACTTGAAATTAATGGCGACCGAGTTAACAACAATACGATAAATGTCAAAAGAAATATGGTTTCATCGAGTAAGATAGTGCTTTCTTGTTTGCTGACGCGGTCATTGTTGTCTTGTATTATGTATTTCTAGAAACGCATTGTGTCGCCTTACGTTCCCGCGTATATTATCACGTATATGGGCCTGCCGTATAACTCTGTATAAAATTTCTCTCATCGTCGAGAAATCTTGCCTTCTATCATGTCTTTGTAATCTCAAATGTAAGGTCAGGTAGGGCAAATGCTTAAAAAATATCGACGGTGAAGTACCATGAACTCCTAACTGACATTTTGAAGATAGTTACATTTTTATATATATACACTTTAAATATAATTTAGCATCATTACTGAAGACAATAAAAAAGATGAAATTAAATGAGTATGAAACCAGTGTCTTCAGTAATAATGCCAGATTATGTTTAATGTGTATCTACATAAAAATGTAACTATAGTCAAAATGTCAGTTAGGAGTTCATGGTACTTCACCGTCGATATATAGTTTTCTAATCAATTACCGTCAGATCGGACCTTAATTCATCAAGAATTGGCGAATAAACTATTCTATTCAAGATACCTCGTTTCGTGTTTTTACTCGTAGAGCAACGCGGCGTATACATTTCCCGCGTAAGTACCCGCCTAGTTGAGCCGGTGTAAAACAAAACGATCCCACGTTAACAATGATAATTAATCGAGTAAGGACGAGTTGGGCAACTGCTTCAGTTCGGCGATAGTATCGCGATCGCTATCTGTCGCGATTACAAGATTGTGACGATTGCGAAGTCGGGGCTGCTCAGCGGGTTTATATGTATAGTTTGTAGATACTCCCAAGTAATCGAGGATAACGTAATGTGTCTCTTATTTATATAGTATAAAACTTTAGTAAGATTTACATTTTTGCTCTAAAAAGATCTATACTAAAGTATGTCGGTGTTGACTTGACTCTCTAAGGCAAATGTCGGATTCAATGGAAAAAATGATTATAATACTGAGGTGCACAGTTGGAAGAAAATAATTGAAGCTAGTTCAGCAATTTACAGTTAGACTTTAAATAAGGTCCATCGTTACCAAAGAAACACTGTTTGGAAATACTTGTCTGATAAGGTTTCTTTGCGGTGTCCAAACATTTAAGGGACTCGTTCATTACCTACTTGTGATTTTACCACTGAAAAATAAAAATACTCGTAGAATGGTGAAAATAATTGAACAGGCCTGATTCGATTTATTTCTTTGGCCTAATGCGACCGTATAATGGTTTTTATGGCCTGCAAAGTGCCACCACAAGTCCCTAACAGATGAACTACAACATGGCGTCATAATCATAAATCAAAGAATGTGCACTTATTCGATGCGTCGGTAAGGCGTTGCGACAGGTAAGCTTGATGTTTACGCGCCTGCGCCTGCGTCGGACAAATGTCAAAGAGTTGCGCAACCGTTCAAGGCTACATCGCGGCGTTGTAGCGAAACCTCTTGGATCAACGACGTTATTATTATGATTTTAGGTAATAATGGAAGTGGATGTTTGACCTTACCAACTAATGTCCGGTACGTAATTGAATTATTAGTCTCCTTGTAAATTATAGCTTTGACGCTTATTGAGTTACCGCCCGTTGATGTCTTTTGTATGTGAATAGTCTCTACATGAAAATTAACATTTTAAGTATGATTACTTCTATAGAAGGTGATGATATCATCCAAGATCGAGTCCTTAATAGTCCTTCAAGTACCTAAATAAATGGCTAACAATCGACGGCGTTTTACTGGACGAAATCGGTAAATATTTAGATAAACTCTTTTATCTTACAAAATGAATACCGTAAAAATGTAATAGAGTTTAAAACGTTATAAAGTGGACCTCTCGTTTGTCCATATTATCTATTATCTCCCTGATCCCCATTAGGTTTTGCAACGCGCGCGATCGGCCGCGTTCGCTTTCTTCATCGATAAAAGGTTCTATTATCCGCCATTGTTTTACTTACGCAAATTGATGATTAAGATTAAATGTGAAAAGGTATTAGTGCGGCCTTGGTTCGTTGACCCAAACTAAGTAGGTATGATTGAAAAAACAATGGCAGCTCAGCAGAATCAGACTTAAGAACAAAGTTTCTTACTTATTTACAAGAGCAATATTTAATACTTAAAAAAGATTTGATTCTCAATATCTTAGTTTATTTTAAAGAATCTAAGGAACTTTTTCAATTATTTATGTTATATTAAAAGTAATGCTTACAGAGGTTGTCTCAATAGCATTTTTTTTAATTACTATTAAAAACAAATAAAAATTAAACAAGTAAAGTGGCAATTACAAAACTGCACATGTTTTTTCAGATCATCTTTTAAGTTTTTGTTGTCAGTTGCCTTAAAATGATGAATTACAGAGAAAACCGTCATTTACTCGTAAATGTAGTGGCATTGAACTTGGTAACATTATGCCATCGATTAACGGCAATTACTGCGGCAACACTCGCCACGCCATCGACTATAGGCGAACTGACTGGTCTGCAAATTAGACATGCGCCGAGGAAATAGTGTTTTAGTAACTTCCGTATCGTTATGGATAATAAAATAAATTAATGATAGTTTTTATAGCTCGCACTTCCGAATTAAATATTTTCATACAAAATTGACGTTACGTTTGTCTCCCCTTAAACTTAGTCCAATTTTTTAAATTTTTAGAGTTTCGTACAAAAAAAATAAAAAACGGAACCCTTACGATCACTCCTGCGTCTGTCTGTCTGTCCGTCTGTCACAGCCGATTTGCTCAGAAACTACTGGACCGATTGAGTTAAAATTTGGTACACATACTCGTATGTAAGTAAATTGATGACCCAAACATAGTTATGCAAAGTTTTTTTTTTATATATAAGGTCATTTTTGGGGGACAAATTAGGATTTTTTTTTAAAATTTACGATGTCATATCGCACCATCAGAACAATAGTGACCTAATACTTAAATTTTAAATTTCGAATTAGGTCTCTATCTTAATAAATGTATGACTTGAAGTTTGAAATCTGAAATTTTGAATTAGGTCCCTATTGTTCTGTAGGCGCGATATATCAAATGTAAGGACTCGTTTAAGGAGGATTTTTGTTATTATTGTAAAATATATATTTTTGCAAAAACTTACCAATACATACAGTGGAACGTATAACCTCCTCCACTTTTTAAGTCGGTTAAAAAATCTCGCCTGCGTTTTATCGTCGCCTTACGTTACTTCTGTGTAATTCGCACCTAAGACAGTTATTGTTGATAGGCAATAATTGCCCAAAAAATAGCCCATGTAAGTGCATCGCTAATAAGTAAGCAAGATTTCTAATTAAAAAACTAGAGTTAAAACCCTGCCGGTGCTGCCCCGGCGCGGGCGCATCGTGACCGAGCCGAGCAACCTCGGGCGTTGCGAAACGCCGCAGAACACATTGTCTAAACTGAACCTCGCACTGAATTCGCGATTAGCCCATTCGCGAACCATTGAGCTTACCTTACTTATACCTTTGTTGCGCCGGCGCCGATTGAATTGCGAGCGTGAGAATTAGTGACTAGTGTTCGTTAGGAAAAGGGCGACGTATCGGGTTCACAGGGTCAACGCTTTTATTTAACTTCACCGACTGAGTTATAAAACAATAGAGTATTAAATTTGTGTGTAATTAATATTTCAATAAAACTTATTACTCTACTTTAAGTGACATAAACTTATTTTAATGGTCTCATACAAAAATGCGTTATAGCAAAACCCGCATAGAATGATAGCTACGTTCGTCTGTCCGTCTATCACAGCAACTAAGTAGTTGATCATAAGATCATAACTATTGGCCTAAGATCCGAATTGGAGACGACCTTCACACAGCTGTTTATTCGATAAAAAGTATTTTATATTAAATTTAATATGGTAAAAAATATATATGTTGAATAGGTTCGCTGAAAAATTTCAGTCCCCGTATCTGAATTATAGAATCGGTTTCTAGTATTAATAATTGGTTATACTTACTTACAATACTACTGATAATTATTTAATACAATAATAGCCTTCTAATATAAATGACATGATGATCGAGTCGGGCGCCGATCGTTTCGAGTCAATCTACGGAACTGAGCGATTGAGTCGGCACTTATGCCCATATCGAGGATCGGAAGTCAATTATCGGTGGCCCTGAATCACAGATCGAAGCAAGATGAGGATGAGAACGAGATGAGCCCGCAATTATCCGGTCGCTCTCTGCGTATCGGTGTCAAGGTCGCCGCGGTTCCGCCTGGCGACGAACCGCTTCCGGGTCCCGTACACGACTTTGCTAATCCCGTTTTTTTTCCAAAAACATCTACACCACACCGTTGTCGTGACATTTTTTACGGTCCTGTTTTTTTGCTTCGCAAATTAGCGGCAAACGTACATGGAGCTCGAGTTAGAGTTTTTTTCGAGTAATTTGTCTTACTTATAAACCAACAACTACTTATCAACTTACTAGCTTTACCAACTCTTTAGCATATTTGTTATTATCACATTGATAACATTATAGTAGTTTTTAATCAATTTAAAGTATCGGCGAACCGTATTGTTAAAATGCAATATGTTTACGTTACAATGTACACACTAAGAAACAAATCCGTCTAAACTGACATTCGTAAATCGATCTACGAATAGAAATAGGTACCTGCACAACGTTCTTAAGGAAATTTGTTACCTTACCTATATTTGTTGCTATTGATACAAGTTGAGACATTGAGGTTTGAGCTAGGTTATTACGTGTCAGGTATGGCACAGTTTACGGCTATTAGGTCGAGTTTGGGCCACTTTGGGCGTCGTGTCACGTGTCGCCCGCGGCGGGGGCTTTACGTAACAGAACCGTCGACCGGCCTGTGTGACCTGCAAACTGACACAATCGCCCCGCAACTTACTCATCCAGGTGACCCACAGACTAGGCATATATTCGATATTCTAAGAATTCGGCGTCAATAGCTATCGTTCTCGTAGTCGTTCGGGGGTTATGCTGAAAAGTTCGAAAAAGTTGAAGTTGAACTCGTCGAATATGTTTAAGAGGTATTTCAGTGTAGAATCAGGAAAGGATTGCCTAATTTCGTGGATTTTTGATTAATTAAGAATAGCCTAGAGGCTCAAAAATCAAGCTCAGTTTTTAAGATGTAGAATCCTTAATTTATTGTTTATACTTGTTCGTTGAATAACCGACCAAGAACTATTTATCAGAGACATTGCTCGACTTAAGATTCCATGCACCTTGCAATCATCGATTCAACCAGTTTATATATCGATTAAGTAAATCTCTTTCCCAAAAAAGGTGAGATTACTCAATCCCGACCGTAACAGCCGAGTGCCCCAGTCAGTCACTCGCCCACATTCTCACCACTTGCGACTGCAGCTTGTAAAACTTTTGGAAATAATTCAGGCTCTGGGTGGCGGTGGCGCAAGTTTTGCATCAACAGGCTTATAAGGCGCTGCCACTTGTATCGCACGCAATTATGCAACTCCGAGTGATGAATTAGTAAATTTAATAATACAATCTTGAAATGATTAAAATTAAGTGCGTAATTTATCAGTTAGCGATGTATGTAGGTATGGTCTTATCGATGAGTTGAAAACGCGCTACACAAAATGTACTGTAATGTACTGTATTATAAAACAGGCAACATAAAATTTAATGGCTGTTCACACATCATAATTACGCACTGAGAAATACTTAATTTGGTGGAGATAGGTCGTTAGCAAACTCCACATCACATGACGCAGGACGAGGTTGTGAGACTTGCATCACACGCGGCGCTCCGCCGTGTCGTGAGACCCGCGATTGCGACCCACCACCACCAACTTCCATCTGTCTATTAAATAACTATTAACCCTACTGGCATTTCGAACGAAGGCTTCAAAAGGCACATGCACGATAATTTGCAAATATTCAAGTATACAAAATTACCATTCGAAATTGTGCATTCCTAAAGCATAATGAGTGTCACTGTGAGTACTTTATAAGCTGAATTGTATGTCATTTTATGCAAATTAAGTGATAGGTTGCATAGATCGTGCTCTCGCATAATGTTGTGTCATTCATGTTACGTGACAATTAGCATATGGAAAGATAACAGTTGGTTTCGATTACATTGTCGATTGTTGGTCACAAACCCGGAATCTCAAAGACAGGCTCAATGATAGCGATAGTAAGGCTGCGCGGCCATTATGGCTGGAGATTTTCTGAATCACAGAACATGCCTAGGATGTAAATAATGAATTTAGGATAACATCATCGTAGGTTTGGGCGCATTTCTTTTGGCAAGTAAATATTTGTAGTTTGCATCTAATTGTCGTCGTCGTCACAAATCCCACTTTGCCGTTAATTGCGGTTTAGGTATCCTGAAAATAATACGGAAGCCTTTTTGGAAATAATAATAAAATAATCGACCGTTTATTTTCCCTATGCGCGCTCCACCCCTTGTTGCCTTTGGTAACTAGGTAGGTACTGGGAATATTTCCCCACCTGTTTGCAATGGTAACTTCTGTAAATAAAAAAAAGTGCTGTTAGATAGGTGGATGACGACAACATATTTCTTGAGCCTTTAATTATTTCACGTGTTCCAAAATTTAAACTAGATCTGTTTTGTCCACAGATGCAAGCGTGGCTGGTGGTGGCGTTCGCGGCGGCGCTGGCGTGCGTTGCGCAGGCGCAGAAGCCCGGCCGCTTCCTCTCGCTGCCCGTGCCAGAGAAGTGCGCTAACAGTGAGTATCACTTTAACAATTGCAGTTCTAACACATCCAGTAATCCAGAGTATTTATTGTTGGTTGGTAGCTCAGAACCCGTTCAGAACCTTAATTATGTCATAATAATAACATTAGTGTAAAGTAGGAATTTGTAGCGGTGAAGAATCGTAAATAAATAATATATATATACATATATATATATATATATATGTATATATTTATTTATATATATATTTGTAATATTTATATTTTTGTGCAATAAAGAGTTTACATACATACATACATACATAAATGGCACTTCAAGAGGATTAACAGGAGACGCTTAAAACCGCGTAGATGTAAAAAAAAAACTCCACACAAAAGCTCCGGGCGGTAACTTGAGTCACCCCTAAACCAAAATCCGATATCCACGATTTTTTTATATTTTGTAGTTGAAAATTAGGTTTGTACGTTTCCGGTTTTTGCATTGCTTTTCAAGAAATATTTTCTTAAAAAGGAAAACCTACACACCTAGTTCTTCATAATATCTACTTACAACATATTCATACTGAAGGATTTTCCCTGGAAACCTTACTATAATAGCAAGTTACTGTCAATACCTATAGTCAATAGTCAGAATCACTTTTTGTCATTTTAACGTTTCTGTTTGTTTTTATTGTAAATGGTAGGGTTTTTGAAAGGACTATGAATTATAATGGGCTCTCTTAACCTGATAGTTAGTCATAAAATAAGTATATAAAATATATAAGGGGGTTGAACATGCGAAAATACTCCTTATTACCCGGTGTAACAACATTCTCCAATACAACCATACTCTGATTATTCTAAGATGATGACTGTGACAGCTCATATAAACACTTTTAATTAATAATTCAACTATTTTTAAACACATCGCTTGTGAGTATAGTACGAGTAAGTGACTAAAATTACGAAATACTGTCACAGGCATCATCTAAGAATAATCAGAGTACAAAATCTGTTTCTGCGATGGAATTTAATTTGGCGCCCATAATAGAAATACCTATTTCATTGACATATCATATCACACAGCCCTGTTAGTTCTGGGCCCCAGTCTTTATACACCGCCCATCGTTTTTATCGTCTAATAAATTTTGAAAAATATGGTAGGTAAAATAAATTATAGTCCAACACTAATTTTTGGGAAATGCCATAGCGGAAATGGGTCATTAATATAAAAACCATACCTACTAAATAATATTTTTTTATCATTAAAGACATAGCAGATTCTTAAATTGTCTACCTTTAAGTATTATTTATGGCAGTAATAATAAACGGGTTCTTAAATTTCTTATCGAGATTTGAATTATTTAAAAAAAAATGTGGTCAAGCAAAATACTCTTTCGGTAACAACCTGTTTATTAATATTAGTGTCACGCTAATTTTATTTTAACCGTACCCCGGCGTTACTTAACATCAGGTGAGACGGAGGTCAATTTATGATTGAAAAAAAAAGATACGACCTTTTAAAAAAAAAAAACCTTTTTTATGCCGTGTTGCGCCCTCTTCAAAGCTTTGAATTCAAATGTGTTGTTTTGTTATAAGTAGTAAGGATACTTTACTAATTGCCACTCATTTAAATTGAGTAAATTCCAGATAAGTTAAGCTATCATGAGATTTATCGACGTATAAAGACGACATTGAAAAACCATGATGAATAAAGATGATACATCTTCAATTCTAGAGAACAAGTTAGTTGCCGGGCGGACCCGGCCAGCGGCCATGTCAACGGATCTACTCGAAGTACATACCTGATACTATGCCTGATAAGAGAAAATATTAATATATTCACAATATATTCATGCGATTTAGGGGGAGGATAGTAAATAATTAATTTACACTTCTAGGTACATAATATGTATTTCAGGGTTCCCCTATGGAATCCCTAATCGTAATTTGTTCTAATGCATCGTTTGTCCTTATTTTCGTTTATCCTAATGCCATTTCCGCTTAAATTAAAAACTTTTGAGTGTTGTTACGAGTATGAGTTGAAGATGAACTTAAAATGTTGATGAAGAACTTTCATCTTCAACTCTCGGATTCGGATCAACTGAAAAACAGTTTAGGGCAAATGAAAATTCGGACAAACGACGTGTTAGGACAAGCGTTGTTAGGGATTCTGAGACACATCCGTATTTGAGACTACTCAACGAATCTTTTGATTTAATAAATAAATAAAATAATTATCGGGAGACAATACCACAGAAAATGCCCAAACAAAGATCTAGGCTAACGATATAAATACTCATAGACAGAAACGCGTGATGCGTCGGTATTTACCTACCTGAATTAGAGATAAGTTTGTCTTGGCACATTCTTGCTTATATATATCTTTTCTTTGTAAAATAAATACATACATACATACAAATAAACTTTTATTATATTTACATAAGAAGCCAATCAAGAAATCTAGTCAAGTTAAGTAGTAATATATTAATTACCATTTATGATTAATGATTGGAATAGTAAACATTTTTTAATAATCGTTATGTATGTTTAATCTTTGCAATCGTTATTTCTACTTATAAGGAAGCGTGGCTCCAGGAACTACTTAGCATGGACTGAACTTGAACTTCATTTAGTTAACACATAACCTTGTAAGGACGGCGTTATGCGAAACGATGATCACCGATTATTAGATCATCGCTTTAACATACCTAATGAGCGCGTCGTGTTCGCGAAACGATAACATCTTTTTATATCAACATGTACAGTCAAGGAATTTGATTGATTAGCCGTTAGCCGTTGTCAATTTGCCGGGTTATACGTTTTCCACGTGTCACGGCGAAATTTATATCACGGATAATTTATGAACACAATCAATTTCGTTCACTTTACTTAGGTACATTGTTTTTTAAGACATTTTGTCAAAGAAAAGGTTATTAAGTTGTTAATGTTTATCTTACACGAACTCGCGATCAATTTAAGATTACGGACGATACAAAGAGATGCGATCTGCCCACGAGTAGACATCAGGAAACGCATTAAACAGGAAGCTAAGCGGTATATAACCGCAGGTTTTAATGTGTATGTCTGCAAAAGTAAAAGTTACGGGCTTTCGCCGGTCGTTGCCCGGAAGGTCACGGGCGAGGCTGCCCGCCCCGCGCCCCGCGTGACGCGGCCGACCCTGCCAAGCCTTCTATTGATATAAAACTTTCGGGATGCGAACGAAAGGTCCTTATGCTTCAAAACAAAAATCGACACACACTATAGGTACTTACGCCACAGTCGTTGCTTGAGATTGAATGGCGGGTGCGTAAGATTGTCCAAAAACAATGTTATAAATGTGAAAGTAGCTTTGTCTGTTTCTTTGCTACGCTTCCGGTTAAACTGCTAAACCGATTTCGATGAAATTTGACATGGAGGTAGCTTGAATTTCGGGGAGGAATGTAGGATACTTTTTATCCCGGAAAATAGGACAGTTTCCGAGGGAAGAGTGATTAATGGCTTCTACTAATGGCCCAGGTTAATTTTGTTAAGTATGTTTGTATAACATATTGTTACAAAACAAAATAAACAGATTATAACGCAAATACAAATATGACCCTTTTAGTTAAGTAAGTAAGGCCGCAATGGACTGCTTAAAGCAGTCAGGACCGACAGCCCCGTGGTCGCTATTGGTCAATCTGCAGTAGGTATACGTAGGTACCTAGAGCAGTATCGCCAAATAGCGAGCACAGGCTGTCGGTCCTGACTGCTTCAAGCAATTCATCTATTGCCGGCCTAACGTTTGACCAGTATCCTAATGACCGACTTACATTGGTTAAGGACTGTGGCAAGTACAGTGCCAAGGACAGTGGAGTGAAAATATAGAAAGCGATTCTATTTGGATCCACTGGCAAGGCAACTTGACTCGCTACTGTCCGATCGGTTAACACTTCTGCACTGTCCACTGTTCTAGACTAATGTAAATTGAGCTTTAGTCCTAACACATTTCCCATAATGGTTTTTAGGTAGGCAGGTACAAACTAGACACGAAGCTTTTGACACTGTTGTCTTGTAGCCAAAGCAATGTTTACAACGCAAAATTATGATATAACATAATTCTATAGACAGGTTAAACACTCGGTGTGTTGGCCGACTTAGCTTGTTTGTACAACGTGGATATTTGCCTATTACATACCTAAGTACCCGCCACCCAGTGCTGTCTTCACTTTTGTTCTTGACCGACCCGCCCCAATGTTAGGTGGATTAAACTGATGATAATGATAATACACCTAGTATATTTTTTAAATTACAGCTTATTTGCATCAAAAACTGATGTAGTTAGTATCGTCTTCCTAAAAACAATAGGTAGGTAGTTCTCAGATATTATTAGGTAAAGTGTTCCTATTCAGACTGCCAATGTAAATAACAAGTACCTGCCTGTGAGGATGAAATAGTGATGGGAATAATGTTACCTCTAATTGGTTTTCGTGTCAAGTTTATGAAGTTTATTTCGAAAAAGCAAAATGTATATGTCAAGCACCAGTCAGTGTCATCGTATTTTACCGAAAAAGCTTTTCATCAAAAAATACAAGGTTAAATGGAGATTACTACCTGAAAATAAACATGAAGACAATGATTAAGTGTATAAATAAATAATACGACTTTTCTCAACCAAAAGTACGCGAATATGGTGTTATAATGGTAAATGTATTTGTTAATAAGAGTGACTTAATGAATGAATGAATAGGAACAGACAGGTAGGTGGTATATGACATATATTTAACACAGATTATTTATATAAATGAACATAATGCTTCTTCTGCCTTTGGTTTAACAGCTAAAGCCATTTTTCTAGGAACTCATATCCCCACGTGATCAATATGATCATTGATCACTTGTAAATACGAAGCCGAATGAAGTTTAGCCCAATGTATCTCAACAAGACAGGGGCCAGGCCCCCCCGGAATATATCTCTAGATACGCCAATGATCATACAAAAGTCAGTGTCAGGCTCTCCCATACTCGCTCCTTTATAGGAATTTATCGAATAACCAATCGCCGTGCGTATATAGGGTGATTAAAGTAAGTAAACGTTAACTTCACGTATAATTATTTACGTAATTCATAATAAGTCTCCATTTCTATCACAATAAATAAAAATAAATAAATAAATAATAAATAAATTTCAGGGGACAATGTCACACCAATTGACCTAGTCCCAATTTAAGCTCTAGGCTTGTATTATGGGTAATAGACAACGATATAAATACTTATATAGAGAAATATATACTTAAATACATAGTAAACTTCCATGACTCAGTAACAAATATTAGCGCTCATCACACAAATATCTGCCCTTACCGGGATTTTAATCCAGAACCGCTAGCTTCGTAGGCAGTGTCAGCGCGTCGTCAAATGGTGCTACTACTCGTATGCCTCTGTGATTATTGGTATTCATGGAGTGTCCCTTACACATTCCCACTTACTTATAAGTTATACCTCTATCACTCACTAAGTAATTTATCAGATATTTATCGGATGCGCTTCGCAAACCTTATTTTATTTTATTTTATCATATGCAAAATACAGCAAGTGTAAACTGGTCCGGCTCCGGCTGCATGCTTGCATAGCTTGGAGACACATTTTATAATGAAATCTCAGACAGGGTTATAGTAGTTTATGCAACTGATGTATAATGAGGCCTTCAAATAAATACTAGTGTGTTTTTATGAAATGAGCGTCAGCGAATTTCATAATAGGATCACACGAGTGTTGATGAACTGCTTGATGATGTGACAATCATAGGCAAAGGAATGAAGTTCCTATTCTCAAGTCACTCGAGATCAAATTTCCTGTGGTTTAATATAATAATACAAAATAATAATACAAAAACATACAATAATAATAATATACAATGTTTTGAATTGGCTGAATCGATTGTTAGACTCGATAATTGTTTTAATATACATATATGAATACTACTTAGAGAATTTAGAACAGGAGGCGCCTTACGCAGACTTTCCCCTCTGCCGAGGTATAAGATCAAATGATCTTGTGCGTTTATATTAACAGCCGTTTTTATTCGATACTCACATGACCAAAGTCGTTTTCGATGAGTCAAGACCTCCAGGGAAAATGCCTTGTTGTGCCGTGTTTTATTGCAAAAACCGATCAAATATTTCATGTTTGCAGAAAGATGGAATTACATTTCACATGTAAGTATGTTTCACCGTGGATTTTGATTATAATTAAGCATTTTATGTATATTTACATCGCACGAAACAAACATCGATTCTCTAATCGATTTTAAAACTTTCAGTGTAATATTCGTTTTATAGTTAATGCGTACTCCCCACGAGACTCGGAACAACTTCATGCTATATTGAACCTTAAAAGAGTAGCCGTAAAATCAATTATCATTCACTTGATTTAAATATGTCTGTTTGCGTACAGTCTTGTGTCTGTGTTTGTTGACCACGTCGAATAGTCCGGGCGAACGCTGCAAATTAACTTACCCCATCGAGTTATAGGAAAATACCGCCTTCCACGAAAAGAACACCTACAAATTTTAGGTAAAAAAAAATATTTTCCGGGGCACAGCTGGGGGGGGGGGGGGGGGGGTAATTCGCAGTGAAACGATATATGGTCCACTGGTTCTTTTTGTGGAACGTGGTATTTTCCTATAAGTCCTATAACTCGATGGGGTGAGCAAATTTACAGTGATGCCCCGATGTCTTGAATTAATGCGTACTCCTCACGAGACTCGGAACTATAGGGTCGCGATACATTTAAAACTAGTTTATATCGATAAAAAAGGTTAAGAATGCTTATAGTTTTAAGTCAACCTATATTTAAATAAATACAATTAACAATTGCAACAGAAAATTAAATCACAAAAAGCGAAAAAAAATGTTTGATAAATAAATAAAACCACCACAACACTTAACAGCGTTAAATAATGACCGGTCACCTTAGCCTCGTAAGGCCCACGTCAAATTTCGTTAGTCCGAAAAAGAATCTTGTGTCAGTCAAAAGTCACCTTGACACATGTCCTAGATTTAGGACGTTGGGCGTTACGAGGATAAAATTGCCTATTTAGTGCCTTATGACATAAAAAATATCGAATTCGATGACAAGAATCAGATTAGGTACAGTCGGGGTAAGAAAAAGTTCGTCGCTTTTGGACCTTAATAGTATCGAAATAGAGTTAAAAAGTGACGAACCTTTTCTTACCTCGACTATACATTGCTATTGTGCATTTGACACCAGCTTGGATAAATTTCATGTCATTAGGCACCGAATATGCAATTCTAAGGTGACCGGTCATTATTTAACGCTGTTGAGTAGATTTTCGGCGGTGGTTTTATTTAAAAAATATATTAGCTTCTCTTGTCACTACCTAACAAAACCATGTAATAAAAACTTGGAAGTCGATTTTAACAGACCTTCTTCTGATTGTCGAATTTTGCATACTTAGGTATGTACTTTCGACGAAAATATAATAATATATCCGCTAAACTTGACGTCGACCTACCAAGTTTAGACTCGCTGGTTGGATTTTGAAAACAGATGACTGTAAAGAAAGTAAAGTCGGTAGCAGAGGATTGTCCCAAAAAAAAAAATTGTTTCTAAAAATCTTTTTAAATTATTATTTTGTAAAATGTTGCATTTATAACTTGCTAAATTACGCATGAAAGGCTGAAGGATTTAAATGAAATTCAGAATACGGATTATCATATAGGATACGTCCTTTTTCTCCCGGATTTTTTTAAAGAATGAAGCTCAATATTAAATGTCAATAATAATTTTGCAGGTTGTATGTATATATATTGTTGTAACAGCGCTGTGTAGACCTGTCTCACAGCATAAGCTGAGTTTTGAACCTTTTGCCAGAACTTTTGTAGACATTGTTAAGACTGTTGTAGTTTTGTAGTTTAAGTATCTATCTTAAGGAATAATTTGTAAAACTACTGTGCTGAGAGGGCAATAAATCTTTTTCTGTTTCTGTTTCTATTATCGTACTTATCTTGTAACTTTGGCTGCGGGTTGGTCGTCAAAACAGGTCTTTGTAAAACTGAAGAGTACCTAACTCAGCCTTATGTCGAACAGAGATCGTAGAACAAACGAAAGCTCGTCAATTCATAACTCTTCGTCGAACTCACGGCCGATTTGTTTTGGTGAGCATCAAAATCTTGTTTATCTAAGTATTTGTTTGTAATCTTAGTAGAATTAAACTATAGTATTTATAGTAGGTTCTCTGATCACTTACTGAATAAATGTCTTTTGTTCCATCTTATACGCTGGTAAAACTGAATAGGTATACATTTTATTATTATTTCTTAAAATGGTATTCTTTACCTTATGATATAATAATTTACAATATATTAATATATAATGAATGGCGCATATTTGGTTAATCTCGTGTAGTAAAGTGCTGCCATCTAGGTATATCACAACCTTAGAAATTATCGATATCGACAAAGTAGATATGCATCTCATCTCTAATAATCGTTTGATATTCGGTAAGATAATGCACACATCTTTATTTTAAAATTGTGTAAGCACATGTTGGTAATAAAAAAATGTGCATGAGTGCGTAATTTTAAGCTAGTATTTTGGTTTTTTAGTGGTGTAGGTGTGTAGCAATGAGAGCGAATTTTGCATTTGTGTTGAGTATTGTGTATGTAGTGTTACCTCACCTCCCCCAAAAAGTGACAGACTTTTGTGCTTAGGAAATTGTATCAATGCGTGCTCCAGTTCTAAATTCTCTAAGGAATACTAGAATAGAGACCCTTTGAGTTTTGACAGCTGTTCCAAATTTAAACTCATAACCTTACCAATCTATACTGTAATAACATTTAGGTACAGTACAGATTTTACCTACTACCACAGACAAGAAAGTTCTCATAGTAAAATTGATTGTAGGTAATAATGCTGGTCAGTTCCTACGGACTAATACGGATAATAGAGTACTTATGATATGCGTGTTGATAAAATTAATTACCTTACAAGGCTTAGTTAGTGTCGAAATCAATAATCTCATTAGGTATATAGCTTAGGAACCATAGACACTGCAGCGGGGTTATTATGGCCGCGATTATCGCTGTGGATAAAGCATTCGTCTATCTATCACGCTCTCGCACTCTCATATTTGTCAGATAGTGACAGATGCTTTATTCCCAGCGAAAATCACGAAAAATATTAGGGCCGCTGATAAAATTGCCATTGCAATTGAAAAATAAAAAAATAATAATTAGAAGATAGAAGTTAAGGGGTAAGTAAATATAACGTAGAATTTTAGCATAGAACTCGTCGACAAAGTTATTTTTTGCGTTTGTTTGTATCATAAATGTTACAAATAACATTTTTGATCCAGAAATTAGACGAATCAGAACAGTATACCTACATAAGTATACGTATGTAGGTATAGTTCTAGTCAGTAACAATAATGAGTACCTATTCTTCGCATATACAAGTGCATAAAGGCAGCGACCTGTCATATTTTTCATATTAACCTTGGCAGCATCACTGGCTTCTGTATGTTTAATGGGGATCGTTAAGTCGGAATTAATTCTGGTGGCTCAGGGCCGGCGGGTGCGTCTCGTGAGTCCTCGATACCTCGATATTAATGAAGCCGTCGGCTTTGTGTGACTCTTTGTAAGGCTTCATGCACGCTATACTCACACCAATTGGTTGCCCAGTTATATTCAACGTATTTATTTTAGCCGAATATTAATTAAGTCATACCTACAGTTTTATAAGTATTTTTTTCATAAAGATACCTAATCCTTATTCTATACATTTTTAAAAGTTGATCTTTTTTTGCAGCGCGTTACATATGCCATGTTGATTTACACGTATACCTAATTAAACACTTAAACTGCACGCGTGAACATTTTATAAGCATTTACTATAGGTACATCATACCGCTGAAGTATAATGAACTATATTTCAGTTGGTTGCTATTTTGGTAAGGTATCCACAGCTAGCAGTGTGATGTGCCGAGATATATATATTCACTCGACTGCACGCCCGTTATTAAAGGTGTAACCTCCAAGAAGACTATTACCATTGAGTTGATATAGATTTAGGGAATCTTTCGTCACCCAGTAAAGGTTGGCGGCTTCAATCAATGGGCCATCAAATTATAAAGCTTTCATCATCCTGCACAAGATGGTTAATTGGTTTCTATGGTGCTATTCACGTTCTGGCCAATCAGCGTAGCAGACACTCAAACGCGTAGTTGTTACTTTTTTCTTACAAATATGTTTGTCAGCCTCGCCGCTTGTAAATATTAAACAGCGAAGAGTGAATATCACTACATACGACCTTATTCGAACGAGTGAATGCCTAAATAAGCACTTAGGGGTCAGTTAGCAGGTTCAACGTTAACTTCGCCTTTGTCTTCTCTAGATACGCTGTTAAAATATGCTACGTAGGCAATTTCAAATTCAACTAATTCAAGGTGCCATGGTTACATATGCCAAGGATGATTGATGCGCCTGAATTACATAGATACCTTTGACGTGTCGATCTCAGACTTATTTTGAGAAGGGTGCTTTGAAGCGATGCAAGTCATGCAAGTAAACTGAACCTATTACCAAATCCAAAGCTTATTCAATCAAGCGAACTATGTATTTTCCGCTTGCGGCTGGAAGCGCATTGCGTACGAGCACATGCGGACAAGCACGGCTTTAAACGCAAGCATTTATTTCAGAAATCGATAAACGAGCTACTTAGACGGAACACTATACAATCACATACCGGTGTTTCGCAATCCTAGCCTTCGCTCATATAGTTCTCTTCAATATAAATTGCTAATGTGAAACTTATGTATTACATATTGCCTTGTCTGTTGTCTGTGTTACAATCTTTTGTTTTAGAAGAAACTTGTCTGCGACTGGCGTTTTATGTACATGCGTTTTTGCATGTCTATTTAAATAGCAAGTGACTTACTAGGTAGGTAAGTAGTGTGTGAAAATAGCAAGATAGCTTTGTAGTGTCAAAGTAGCGTGCTTGATCGTCGAACAATCGCACATCCGTCTGTCTGTCACCGCACAAGGTCTCCGCAATAATTGCCCTCCGTGCGACTCTTAACACATTCCCGCCGCAATCACGACTCATTACTAATATTTGTGCAATTCAATGCAAGTAATTATCTTTGCATAGTGTGTTCTATTGTACCAGTATTGCGCAGTGAAAAGGGTAGAGGTAAACTCTCAAAAGCCCGTCCTCAATGCATCCACCAACTAGCTGTATGCGCTAGTCGGCACAGCAAATACGACGTAGCTTGATAAAATAACCGACTACCGTAAAAAATCAAGAGGGTTATGTGAGCAACGCTTAACACCCATCAAAAAAGAGGTTTAAATAAATATCAGGGGACAATGTCACACCAATTGACACTAAGCTCTAGGCTTGTACTATGGGTAATAGACAACGATATAAATACTTATATAGAGAAAGAAATACATACTTCAATACATTATTTTAGAGGTTTAGCGTAGCTGTATTGACCGCTTCGAGGCATTGTATTGTTTGTAAATAGTTGGTCGTACACAATGCGCCGGCGATCCTTGACCCAGTTGGCTCCGCGTGACCGACGCATCTGCCGGCCTGAGCAACACACCACGTACTAATCGCGCCAAAATTCGACCGCTGACGTGACGATAAAACCTTAGTTATGAAATAACCCGCCGTATGAAACCAATCAGTCACTCGTTGAACTCGCATCAAGGTTTATTATGTGGATGTCATCATGAAAATAATAAAGACGTTGATAAATGTAAGGTTATTTCGGTTTAAACAAATTGGCCATTGAAGATAAAACAGATCATTACAATTGTAATTTAAAAACATCAATATGAGTGGGTGCGTTGGTTTATGTGTTATACCATTACCTACACCAAAACTAATTCTGAAAACATTCAGAAAATATCATACATTCTTACGCACCGTACCTCCTTATCAATTTTATTTCAAGCTTATATATTTAACTACACACGTTTGTAAATTTCTCAGTAGGTAAGCAGGGCTATTCCCAGTAGTCCGCACCCCGTAGTTCGCACTGCGGACTACTGGGAAAAAAATTCCCATTAGTTCGCACTGTTTAATTCAACATAACTGTGTTCAATTTCATATGGTATTATTGGAGCAGGAATATAAAAAAGTAATTTTAATTTAACATATTTATTTAAAATTAGACTGACAATTTAAAAAAAAAACCAATATATATTATATATATAGAGTAAAAATGCTTTACTATGTTGATTTGTTAAATTTTTAAAAACAAATTTATTTAAAATTAGACTAACAATTTAAAAAAAAAACAATAAATATTATATATATAGAGTAATAATGCTTTACTATGTTGATTTGTTAAATTTTTCGTAAAATTAATGTTTTTTTTTGAACTGAATTAAACTGTGCGAACTACTGGGATTTTGATTTTCCCATTTGTCCGCAGTGCGAACTACTGGGAATAAAAATTCCCAGTAGTTCGCACCACTTGCCGGAGGTGCGGACTAGTGGGAATTTTTATTCCCAGTAGTTCGCACTGCGGACAAATGGGAAAAAAATTCCCAGTAGTTCGCAGTGCGAACTACGGGGTGCGGACTACTGGGAATAGCCCGGTAAGCATATATTACGGTTCAAAAGATAGAGTTTTTAAAGTTAGGACGGACGGACAACGTAGGCATATTAATAGGGTCCCGTTGGGCTACCCTTCGGGTACGGAACCCTAAAAATAACAATAGCGGAAAGGTCCATACGGTATCGTTTGTGCGCGGTTGTTATGTAACTAAATACCTGGCCTTGCTCAGCTGAGATACTGAGCATTTAGCACATTTGACTCCAATCACGGGAACAATGTCACGACCGTGGTGGCGCAATTTGGGTGCACGACCCGGTCCTCGACTCGTGACGCGAGGGTCGTCGCCATTATCACTGAGTATGTAAATTATTATTCACTGATATTTATTCATTCATGCGGCATCTGTTACGTGAGGTTAGAACATAACTCGACCTCGCAACAATGTTTATTATTTATTTACAAGTAGGCAGGTCAACATCTACGTGTAAGGACAAAAGAAGGTAGGTAGTACAAAATTGTTTTTTTTTAAATAAGCTCTCAATCCAAGGAAGCACGAGGTTATATTAGTGTGAGACTTGTATATGTGGGGAGGAAAATGTAGCCGTAATTTCAATATTGATCATCGTGAATAGTAGTTACATTTTATTTTTAAAACCTATTGTGACTTCAGGTTTTGCGGTTGTACCTAAATAACGAGTAGAAAACAAATTAAATTTAAAATTGTTTTATTAAATAAATTATTTCAACAGTTTTCTTTGGTGATCCTGGGATGGTTTATTTAGTGCGACGCTCAAGTTTTCCATACTAAGTCTTTGTATCGAGAACTTGACATCAGCAATGGTTTATGCTAATATTAAACTCATAACCACTTGTCCCCAGGACCAAAGGAGTTCTCGTACCGAGGACACAACTACTTCTTCAGCGGCCACGTGCCAGCGCTAGCCAACAAGAAGATGGACTGGCTGGACGGCCGCAACCTCTGCCGCGAGTACTGCATGGACCTGGTCTCCATGGAAACACAGGAGGAAAACAACCTCATCTTCAAACTCATCCAGCAAAGTAAGAGCTTGCCTAAATTATCGACTCGATATTAAACTCGCTTCAACCATCGGTAGGTACATACAACACAACTAAATGACAGAAGCTTGACGTGTTGTCGTACGAACTTTATTATATTAGAAATCAAATTGCATCTTGTTAAGTTGCGACTTGATGTTAGGTAGGTACTTTAGTGTGAATGTCGGCAACCGTACCGTACCCGTTTGTTGTTTTTTTCAGAAGAGAATAATAACTGTGCAAAGTGCATACATATGTTTTCGATTTAGACTAAGTAGATATTTAATAAAAACATTTGGAAAATCAAGACAAATATTTATTAAATATTATCAAAGTTATTTAAAAAGTGCGTTGCTGGTGCGGTCAAATTCATACAAGTTCGCTGCTAATACTAGTTTCATCTGAAAAAAGTCTAAAACCAATAGTTACTTTATAGTTCGGAAACTATCTAACAATTCTTTTTGCAGATGACGTGCCCTACATCTGGACGTCGGGTCGCCTCTGCGACTTCAAAGGCTGCGAGTCGCGCAAGGACCTCGAGCCCAAGAACGTCTTCGGATGGTTCTGGTCCGCCAACCGCGAAAAGATCTCCGCCACCAACCAGGCAAGTGTTTCTTTTTTATGGCAAATACAAGGCAAACAAGTTGACTTCAACACTACAATCTTAAAACTGCAAATGCGTTGCCAACCCTGAAGACTAAGATACTCTCTATACTTGTAATTACACCGATTTATCCCTACACCGGAACACAACAATGAGAACACTGCTATTTGACAGTGTTTATTTAGACCGTGATTAACACTATGTTCAACACACACTGGCAATAAATTGCGAACATGATAGACGCGGTTACAGTGCGACACGAAAGAGTAGAAATTAAATAAAGTAGGACTAAAAAAACCTTACTAAATTGTTGCCATGTTTAAGCATTTTATGTCAAAAATGTGACAGTTACGTAGAAGGCGGCACCATCATACAATTTCTACTCTTTTGTGTCGCACTGTAGGTACGTTCTTTACTAACGGCAAGAGTATAAAAGACTTACTTTATGTTCCTACAAACGACGGATAATGAAAAAAACATTTTAAGGGCTATTGTGCACTACAAGGGATTTACTGTCCGGCAGTCCGATTGTGCACAAACTAGTGCTTATGGCTTAATATTTATGTATTAAGTAACCGTAAAAAACGGACTGCCGGACAGCAAAATCCCTTGTAGTGAACAATCGCCCTAAGTGAGTAGGTACGAGTAAAATGCGAGATATGCGCCTTAACCAATAATGTCAAAATCCGGTACACGTGTATTTTTGATTATAATAGATTACGTCTTACGTCATTTAAAAACCATTCTTGTACCAACATTTGAACATTGTAACTTGACCCCGCCCTTACCCTAACCTTCACTCTGGGACATTTAATTTGAACTCGCGCGTTAACATTCCAGATCCCCAACGGCTGGGGCTACAACCCGTGGTCGCAGACCGGGCACAAGAAGCAGCGGCAGCCCGACAACGCCGAGTTCGACATCAACCAGACCGCGGAGTCCTGCCTGAGCGTGCTCAACAACGTCTACAACGACGGCATCGCGTGGCACGACGTGGCCTGCTACCACGAGAAGCCCGTCGTCTGCGAGGACTCCGAGGAACTCCTCAACTACGTCGGGAGCACCAACCCCGGCCTCCGCCTGTGATAAACTCAACTCCACTCGATTCGTTATATTTAATTGTAATGTTCATTTGTGAAGGCAAAATTTCAATCCGATGCATTTGCATGCAGATTAAGTTGAATACTCAAACCTGACCGATTTTTAAATATTTTCCGAAATATTATATAATTTTAAAAAACCGTTTCAATCGGGAGTAAATAAAGCACGATTATGCACCACACTTAATACTTGGATCTGGGGTGTTACTAAAACTAATCAAAAATATTTGTCAAACAAAAAGTCAAGTTTTACCCGATCTTATCCCAAGTGGTGATAAAATATCAATAATCTCATAAAAATCTCGTAAAAAGTACATTTCGATATTAAAAATATTCCCAGCCAAGAACACTGCCTGTAATAGCGTACAAATGTTGTACAGAAACTAAATATAAGCTCTAGATAGGAAGTATTAGGTTTATTGCTAGAGGGACGAATTTTGATTTGTACATAAAATAAATATAAAAAACAATAATCAAATGGTTTTATTCTAATTTTTTCAAACTATACCCTAAGTTTGCTTAACCTATAAGTCTTTGCTGTGCCTTCATAACTACCCGAGCAGTTTACACAGTTTAGGGATGAGGTAGAATTTTATGATTGTTATCAACCGTAAGATACGATGAAGCAAAACAATGTAATGATAACTTACAACTCCTATAAGTACAAAAAATATACTTTAGTACTTAATTAACAGGCAGAAATATATCAATTTGTCTTTTACTCCTAAGTAGTACCTAATCACCAGTATAATTTATAATATAAAAAAGAAAATATTGCAACAGAAAACATGTCATTCACATATCAGAATCGAGCAACATAACTTACATAACACAACTTAAATTAATAGGAACATTATTTCAAGACAAGCTTAAATTTTATTTATCAATAAAGTTGCTTATAAAATAGGAAAAAAAATATGACAAACACTGTTGTTGCAGTGAAAAAAAAAACAAATACTCAGTCACCTTAGTCAGTCAATAATCAGTTTTTACAGTACAATTCTCAACTCAGTAGAGTCTACTGCTAACACTAAACGAGCACCGATAGTTTTTTAACGAATCAAGAGGATTGAGAAGCGACGTTCAAAGCGTAGCTGTCAAAAAAATCCATGCAAAGGCTATAGCCGTGTTTCTATACAAAATTTGCCTTTCCGTCAAATGTTCTAGTAATTTTATTTTTAGATACTCTTTGTAGGCAAAGGTCTGTTCCCCAAAGAAGAGCCATGTACACTTGTCAGTTTTCGTAATATGGCGGTTTGTTTTTTTTCACTTTTTAATTTTTTTCTTGTATTCGGTCTTTGCGATTAATTTGATTTTTTGGTAAACTATACTACATAATAAAACCCATCACTACAAAAAATATTGCTTGAAACTTTAGTACAAATATATGTCAAAATAATGGAAACTATAAATTGTTTTTTTTTTTTTTGGTGTTCTGGTGTAGCGGCACCTACAGTTTTTATTTCATAAATTGCCCATCTATAGACCTACTACATATATTAAATTCAAATTATTAGCTTTGGTACTTCATGCCAAAAACTAACTACAAATAAAATTATTCCTTGCTAGAACACTTTTTTATTTTTTAGATAATGTTTAAATAAATGTCAAAAACGAAACAAACTTCCAAAAATGACAAAATACAAAAATAGGATGTATACGATTTCATTCATACAAGTAATTAAAGCACTCCTGTAAAAACATTGAAACAAGGAAGGAATAATTTTATTTGTAGTTAGTTTTTGGCATGAAGTACCAAAGCTAATAATTTGAATTTAATATATGTAGTAGGTCTATAGATGGGCAATTTATGAAATAAAAACTGTAGGTGCCGCTACACCAGAACACCAAAAAAAAAAAACAATTTATAGTTTCCATTATTTTGACATATATTTGTACTAAAGTTTCAAGCAATATTTTTTGTAGTGATGGGTTTTATTATGTAGTATAGTTTACCAAAAAATCAAATTAATCGCAAAGACCGAATTCAAGAAAAAAATTAAAAAGTGAAAAAAAACAAACCGCCATATTACGAAAACTGACAAGTGTACATGGCTCTTCTTTGGGGAACAGACCTTTGCCTACAAGGAGTATCTAAAAATAAAATTACTAGAACATTTGACAGAAAGGCAAATTTTGTATAGAAACACGGCTATAGCCTTTAGCTCCGGGCGATAACGTTTCTTAACCCCTAAATAAGTCCGATTACCTACCACTTTTTATTAATATGTTGTAGTTATTATGAAAAACGGAGTTTTCACGTTTCCAATTGTTTTTTGTTCCTTTCGTAAAGACTTAGTTTTTCATACTATCAACATCATATTCAAATGACAGGTTTAAGGGGAGAGGAGCGTTATCGCATTTTGTATGAGTATTTTAAACTTCACAATCCTCTTGATTTTCGCTCTTAACATAAACCTTTACTTTAATTACCGTCGCTAGTTATCGGAGCTTATTCGCAGGATAGAAATTGCCATGAACAGGACACAATTACGTAAATAAAACAATTAATCTACAACACAATTTCTACCAGAAGACAATACTTTCAAATAGGTATTTAGAAATTAATAGGTAGCGTTATACAGTGATCAAAATTTGAGACCAGTATGGGAAAGTTAGGAGGGATGGAAAATTTTGTTCTAAGAAAATCATGTCATCGAATTTAGAATTATGAAATATTACATTTAAAGTTTCTCAAAAACAGTATTAGGCACACAAATCTTACTGGTAGGTACCTACTTTTAATTTATTTTGGGACTTATCCTTATCTCTACTAATATAGTAGATGCGAATGTGTGTGTTGTTTCGTCTTCCTCCACGGTGACCACGGTTCAACGCCTCTACCAATCGATATAAATGTTATACAGGATTTTATAAAGAGTTTATAAAGGATCATTGGTGCTTTACGCGAATTGAAATGTAAGGTATCGATGTTATTAATGTGAAAGTAACTTTGTATTACCTCTTGACGACAACACTTGACAAAGAGATACACTCGCGAGCAAAAGTATCGAATCACTTTGCATTTTTTCATGTGCACCCAATATCATTGTAAATCGGTTTATTTTTCTAAATTACTTAAATGTAATTACGTTTCTTGAAATATTAGCTTTATAAAAAGCTATGAAACATAAAAATTGGCCCAGAATTTTTCAGATTATGGGCAATTTCCCAGTTTGTGAGCCTTTACTCGTTACGACGTACACGAGTTGCACTACCCTTGATCCCTTTATAACGGGGGTAGAGGGGGGGGTTCCTTATCAGTCACTTACCAGAAGTCGACCTGCACACATCTCCGCATCTTATCCTGTGAAGAATACCCTGAAAAAATGGAAGCCACCGAAGCTCAAGTCGCCGTAGTCGTCAAGCTCCTGCAAGAAGGGCGTAGTCAACGCTCAGTAGCTGCCGAAGTGAATCTGAGCCAGTCCACAGTTTGCAAACTGTACCAGAGGTTCCAGGAAACAGGAGCATTTACGGCAAGACCTAGAAGCGGCCGCAGAAGGTGCACATCGGAGAGAGACGACCGCTTCATTGTGTCGACGTCTCTTCGAAATCGTCACCAGACTGGAGTTACCATCCAGCAGCGTCTGCGGGAGGTGCGAGGAGTGGTTGCCAGCGAGTGGACCGTGAGAAGGAGACTCAAGGCAGTGAACCTGACACCCAGGAGGCCTACGACAGGGCCCAGGTTGCTGGCAAGGCACCGCACAGCCCGAAAGGAATTTGCAAGGATTCACAAGAATTGGACCCTGGACCAATGGACCCCGATTCCGTTCTCGGACGAGTGCAGAATGTGTTTGAATGGCTGCGACCGAAGAGAAAGAGTCTACAGGAGGCCAGAAGAACGCTACGCTCAGTGCTGCATTTCCAAAAGAGTCGCCTATGGAGGTGGCTCAGTCATGTTCTGGGGCGGCATCTCGTACGATGCACGGACTGAGCTGGTTTTTGTTCCTGGCGGTGGTCGTGGCGGTGGATTAACTGCTGCCAGGTACATAACGAAGATTTTGGAAGACCACGTCGTCCCTTATGCCGGTATTTTTGATGAGGGGTTCATGCTAATGCAGGACAATGCCCCTTGTCATACCGCAAGGGTCACCGCTGCCTACCTCCGCGAGGTGGGCATCGATACCATGGTCTGGCCAGCGATCAGCCCGGACCTTAACCCCATTGAGCACATGTGGGACTATCTGAAGAGGAACGTTCGGGCCCGGAATCCTGCTCCAGCCACTGTCGACGAGTTGAAGATTGCCTTGCTGGAGGAGTGGGAAGCGATTCCTCAAAATTACATCAGGAAGTTAATAAAATCCATGAAAAATCGTTTACGTTGTGTCGGTAGGGCTAGGGGTCGTAATACCCGTTACTAACGTAATAATAAGAAATTGAATTTTATTTTAAACAAGCCTTTTATTTCGAGTTTCCCTTGTTTATTTTAAGGCCATTTTCGAGTTACTTCCGGTATTCGAGTTTTTTTCAGCCTTTGGATCTGAAATATTATTGAATTGACACATTTTCCAAAGCGTTACATTGTAAGCTTTCATTTAATACTATAATTTTCATATTTAAATGGGAAATTACAAAGATATCGGATGCAAACGAAAAATGCAAAGTGATTCGATACTTTTGCTCGCGAGTGTATATTGTATTGTATCCTAGAATGGGGAAGGACATAAGATAATCTTGATTCCGGAAAATTGTATGGACCCAAGCGTTAGACTACTAAACTTATACGCGGACGAATTGCGGGAAAAAATAGTGTAAGTACCAAAAAAAAACCATTCTCAATCCATTAACTGATCGCGTATGAGATGCTAGTTTCAGAGCCCGTCAAAGTAATTATTCGATCATGGAAATCTGCAATTTCTGACGCGTCCCTGGGACGGGTGGTTTACTCAAGGTCAATTTATACTTACGGCCAAATAATATACCTAGTTTAGTTCTTAAAAACAAACTTCCCGTATCTCTTCTATTGGATTTCCCCACACTGACCCAGTTGGATTGCCCACGGCATAACGTTAACGCCTTGAAACTAGTTGAATCATAATCATGCAGTACACAAATTATGACCGATCGTGTCCTCGCCAACGCCGCCCGCCATCTTGCGGGCGCACTCGGTGTTGGTGTAAAGCGACGAGTTCAATAATAAAAAGGCGCCTGCGCGGTACTTCTGAAAATACTCGTACCTCTAACCTAACTTATCTATCAGCCTTCCTGGATTTTAATTATTAGGGCCGAGTTCACCAACAGATTCGTTTAAACCTTAAAATCCGTACCCGACTGTTTAACTTTTACGAAGAAATAGACTTAGTTTAACCATCGATTCACCTGAAAGTGAAATTGCACTGTCTCCATAACTATTAGGTACGAAGACATTTTGAATTATACATACATACATACATACCTTCACGCCCGTAATCCCAGAGCAGGGTAGGCAGAGCCACAGAATTACCTACAACTTCAAAAAGTTGTTGATAATGCAGCAACCACACTTTGCACAAACAGGCCAAGATGTTTACCAGCGTATTACTGACGTGTTTGAATTATGTACTTGAAGATAATAATGTTCTAGATGATTTTGAGGAGATTGAGCGATTTTTACGCCCACCTCGTACCTATATTCCAAATCGGCGCAATTATTTCGAGGAATATGACGAGAAAGCATTTTGCACAAGATTTCTTTAATACACAATTTTTGCATTGGTTTTTATTCTAAGCATACGACACTCCGTAAATTGTAAACAAAGGTAGAAAACGACTTGTGTGAGTAAGTATGGTGTATCTATCAATCGTTCCACGAGTCCAACCGATTGTTCCCGAACCCGAGGGCCTTTGAAGCTTTGAACCTATGTCAGTTGAAACAAACATTATTGACAATAGAAAAGGATGCTGAACATCAAAGTCGTCCACATTAAGGACATGGCGTTGACATAACAAGCATTACTTACATTTCGTAGTACAGGGTGGGCCAAAAATTTTTGCACTTTTAAAACATCGATAAAAATTTAACTTTTCATGTTTTTTTATATTTTATTTATTTAACCTAGTAACAGATAAATGCAATTTATTTTTGAAAAATAACGTCATCCAGATCTCCTCCGTCTCGTCGTTGCACTCCTGCAGTCGACTACACAAACACTTTGGATAACTCGCTGACGCATGCTGCGAGGGATCGCAGCTATCTCATTCTGAATGTTTTGTTTTAACTGGGGTATTGTCATCGGATTATTAAGGTACACTCGAGTCTTTAAATATCTCCACTTGAAAACATCGCAAGGTGTTAGGTCCGGGCTCCTTGGCAGCCATGGGAATTGGGATGTCACCTCTGCGAGAAATCAACTTTTTCGGAAACATTTCTTTCACCACCGGTAAACTCATGTTTGACGTATGGCATGTTGTTCCATCTTGTTGCATCCATGTTCTGGTCACCTTCAAATTCATGCAGTGGGTGCAGTTTCAGATCTAGATGTAAAATTCGCCGTAGACTAGTTCTTGGTATTGCTAGAGCTGCTGAACGTTTACGCGTAGATAATTCTGGATCGTTCTCTACAGAAACTTTAACCTGCTGTATGTTCTCATAATTTCTTGTTAAACGTGGACGCCCTGTTTGTTTGATATTCAGTGTCGAACCAGTTTGCTTGAAGTTTTTGACCTAAGATTTAATTAAACTAACACAATTCTAAGTAGGCGTCGTACAGAAAGATACAAATCGTTGTTTTTATAAAACTGTTTAATACAAAAACCCCGTTGCTTTCCCGTGAAACGCTCCTTTATAAATAAAATTGCACGAAGTGACCTATAGTTTCCCACCAATTTCCCGCCGCTCACTCTGACAGAGTCCGAAAAAATCAGTGTTGCTATTTGCAAAAATTTATGGCCCACCCTGTATAATAATGTTACCCTACCATTTTAAGCATACCGTTTGGAAGCTATGTAAATACATTGCCATATCAATAAAGTAATATTAAAACGTTGGGTCATTTAAGACTCATCAATTCAAAAACGCTCGGTTAGTTAAACGTTCGTTAGAAATGGTTGGTGAGCACCAAAAAAACGTGGTTTGTTTAAACACACGTTAAATGTTAACGGTGCGATTAAGTAATCAATGATAATGTAGTTGGTGAACTCGGCCCTTAAAAGCACAATGACAAATTATTAAACGAAATTACAATTTTCCAACTCCTTCATTTGCCACCGTGAAATCCCTCTCCCAACGGACGCACGATCTTTATATTTCTCACACATTATCAGATCACGCGTTTTATTAATTATAACATTAAGAACATTGTACTCCCTCCCATTAACTTTTATGTACATGTTGGCGTATTCCTCTATTTCCGCTGGTGTGAGGTGAACTTTTTTACTGCAAACGACTTCGACAATAGAGCTGCCATCTTCTTCCGAGCTAGAACTGCTTTCAAGCTCTAACTTGGGCGCTTTATCCACTAAGGTTGTGTACGTTATTAGGGACAATTTCAAGTCTGTTAAAGGAAGTTCCGGAATGTTCGGCTTCAGCAGGCAGGCATGGTGCTTGCGCCTAGTGGTATAAAATCTTGTCATACCTAAAAAAACAGTACAGTTCGGTGGACGTTGCTAAGTGTAAATAATCTCTATGGACATATATGATGAGTTTTTGTAATCGTTTGACACATTAAAAAATTTGGTATTTAATAAATAATAACACTACCATTATAACCCTTCAATTGGAAAGTATAGTTAGTAACTTCAAGAAAAATATAGTTAGTTTAAATTTGAATTTTGAGTTAATAAACAGGTTAAACAGGTTGAGACCGTCATTCGTAAAATGAGTAGGGGTAAGTCCCCGGGGTATGACAGCCTCAGCATTCAGCATCTCAGATTTGCCGGGCCTCATCTGCCCAGAGTTTTGGCTTGTTGTTTAACCTGTGCATTAGTCATTGTTACATACCGGACGACCTCATGCGTACTCTAGTGGTGCCAATAGTGAAAAGCAGGGCGGGAGATGCCTCGGACATATCCAATTACAGGCCCATATCACTGGCTACTATTATAGCCAAAGTGCTGGACAGTTTGCTTGACAAACAACTCGCTGAGCACATCGAGCTAAATGATTCTCAGTTTGGTTTTAGACCGGGACTGTCCACTGAGAGTGCGATTTTGTGCCTCAAGGAAACTGTGCAGTACTACACCGACGGGTGTATTTGCCTGTTTTTTGGATTTGTCTAAGGCCTTCGATCTGGTTTCCTACGACGTGTTATGGAAAAAGCTTAGATGTGAGACCATGGTTCCTTCTGAGGTCATTTCCTTGTTTCGCTATTGGTACAGTAAGCAGATGAACCGGGTTAGACGGGGAGATACGCTGTCGGACGAGTATGGATTGGAGTGCGGGGTGAGGCAGGGTGGATTAAGCTCAGCCCGGCTCTTCAATCTCTACATGGACCGGCTAAGCGGTGAGCTCGGTAGCGCCAACGTCGGCTGCAATATAGATGACGTTTTCATTAACAACATTAGTTATGCGGACGATATGGTGCTGCTGAGCCCATCCGCCCGTGGTTTAAAAAAGCTCCTGGAGATTTGGAGTCGTATGCGGGGGTCCATGGACTCAGATACAATGCTAAGAAGAGCGAAGTGATGGTTTTTAAGGCGGGCTTGAAAACGTACGCGGATTTGCCCAAAATCATGCTTTGTGGTACACCGTTATGCTGGGTAACCAAATTCAAGTATCTGGGTCACTGGATCACCGACGACATGAGAGACAACTGTGACGTGGAAAGGGAACGCAGGTCGCTGGCTGTCCGGTGCAACATGTTGGCTCGCAGGTTCGCACGCTGTACACAGCCAGTAAAAGTAACGCTTTTTAAAGCCTACTGCCAATAATTTTACACATGCGGACTGTGGGTCAATTTTACGCGGAGGGCAATCAGTGATCTGCGCGTCCAATATAACAACGCCTTCAGGGTGCTGTTGGGGCTGCCTTGGCGATGCAGCGCGTCGGCGATGTTCGCCGACGCGCGCACGGATAGCTTCGCCGCGATTATGCGTAAACGGTGCGCCTCCCTCCTGTCGCGGCTCCGAGCCAGCCCGAACAGGATCCTGAATGTGTTCAAGGACCGCTGGGACTCTGCGCTGTTGCATCGGTGGATGCAATTGCATATAGCGCACCGGCGTGACAAATAGTCTTAAGTTGGTGTACTACTAACACTAGATTTTAAGTTTATATTATTGTAATTAACCTATGTTTATACGATATGGAGTAATCCGAATTAAATTATTTGAATTTGAATTTGAATTTGAAAGTACCTATTCATTGTTTTTTGACAGCAGCCGTTATACGGCTGCTTGCCACTTGAAGGGATAAAGGAAGATTTGTAAGTGTGTTTCACTTAGCATGTTTGTTACTCTTTTATGCTGACACGGCGGGATGGAATTTGATCAAATATGGACAGGGATATATTGGTAAACAGTGTTCTCGCGTGATGGACAACACGGACGAAGTCGCGGGCAAACTGTAGTAGATTATTTACTTAATCATTATGAATGTATTTTTAATTACCTAAAAGCCCAAGAAGTGAGGATGGAAGGTTTTTCAAACAAAATTGACAATTAATTTAATTTAACAACTGCTTTAATGAAAATTAAACAGTAATATTATAATTAGGCTTTGAGGTCCCTTTATGAGGGCTCCAGAGCCTGTGTCAGGACAGGATCAATGGGGCATACTCGGCCTGGTTTAACATCTCTAAAGGTGTTAGACAGGGCTGCGTTGCCTCACCTTGGCTGTTCAATCTGTTCATGGACAGTTGTATGTGGGATTTGAAAGAGTATGATAAGGGTTTGCGTGTGCAAGAGTTGCTAATCAAATGCCTCTTATATGCCGATGATCAAGTTATACTTGCCCCATCGGTACTTGAGTTGCAGGAGATGGTGACAGTGATGAATGAGGGATTTAAGCAAAAGGGGATGAAAGTAAATGTTGCCAAGACCAAGGTCATGGTGATAGAGAAGGATGAAGAGATGACTGAGTGCGTGATAAATATAAATGGTGAATTAGTAGAACAAGTGAGCGAATTTGTGTACCTGGGAAGTGTGTTTACAAGAGATGGTAAGTGTGAGAAGGATATCGAGAGGAGGGTAAATGCGGGGAATCAAATTAATGGGGCCCTGTACTCCTTTGTGAGCAGACAAGGCGTTTCACAAAAAGCCCGGCTGGCTGTTCACAATGGAGTGCTGGCCCCTACCCTGATGTATGGTAGTGAATGTTGTGTGTGGCAGGACAAGCATGTAAGTCGTGTAAATGCAGTTGAAATGCGCTCTTGGCGTATGTGTGGTGTGAAACTGATTGATAGAGTTAGAAATGAAAAAATCAGAGAGAAGTGTGGAATAAAAGAAGATGTAGTGACTAAGATTGAAAAGGGCATGCTTCGATGGTTCGGTCATTTGGAAAGGATGGATGAGGGAAGATTGACGAAAGAGATATACAGATCGAAAGTGTGTGGAAGGGTCGGAAGGGGCCGCCCTAGGCGTACTTTTTCGAATCAAATCGGAGAAATACTGGAAAAGGGCCGAATCTTAAGTACCCGAAACCGACGTGCGTGCATGACTCGATGTATGAATGTTGAAGAAGCGAAGGAAATTTGTCAGGATCGTAGCAAGTGGAAAGAAGTGGTCTCTGCCTACCCCTCTGGGAAACAGGCGTGATTTAATGTATGTATGTATTATAATATAATTAAAAAGATATATAATATGTTGATGGAAAGTTCGATAGTTGAGGTTCCTAGTATTAGGTATCTATGGAATCAACTACTATTTTATATAAGGTCTCCTCCTGTCAATGCAGGAGTATCAAGGCCTATATTTTACTATACTTTAGCGCATCCTGCTTCAATATTGAAATCATATTATTGACATTATAATACCTCTTGACCGTGAAAGCTACTACAACTGCAACAATATAATCATGATATGGGCAATATGGGCTAAAGCAAATTGTTAAACTCCAGATAATATGATACCTATAAAATATTATATTTTCCACTGCATCTGCTATTCCTATTTTTTGTGAATTATAATATCAATTAATAATTATAATTTCTGTCAATATCAATGTATGTGGAACAACTAAATTACATCTTAAAATGGAAGGTTCTGTTGTTACAACTCAATAGGTACACAATCTAGGCTTTGTAACCAAAACATTAATTTCTATAGGGCTTTCCAACAGTTAAGAGTAGAACATACCTTCTATGTAAGCTGTTGCATTCCTCTTCAGAAAAACAGGCCATGTCTCCAATTTATCGATGAAATTTACAACACCTTCACCGGGCAGATCTAGATACAGGTCACCAAGAACCTGGAAGATTGTACACCAATGGTCACATGTAATTAGAGAATAGCATACGGGGACTGGTCTACTTAGTTCACAAGTATTTTCGGTATGTTGTTGAAGTATCATAGCATCGTCCTTGTTTAGCGGATATTCCAATACGTACTAGTACTTTTATTTCCCATGATTATGGCCATAAAATATGGTCATAATGCATTTATTGTCATAATTTCTTAAATATCTAACCAATCGATAAGAGTAGGTTAGGTGAAGTTTGTAATTATGATTAAAAAAAACCGGTCAAGTGCGAGTCGAATTCGCGCACAGAGGGTTCCGTATTTAAGATAATTACATACATACATACCTTCACGCCTGTAATCCCAGAGTGGGGTAGGCAGAGCTACAGAATTCCAACTTCAAAAAGTTGTTGACAATTCAGTAACCACAATTTTCAGAAATAGGCTAAGATAAGATGTTTACCAGCGTATTAGTGACAGGTTGCAAGCCCATAGCCTAACAGTACTACAAACAAGATACTAATTAGATAGAGAAAAACGCAAAAGAAATGACTCATTTTGTAATGAACTTTATTTCGTATGCTATAGTCTATTTTGACTGGCTTAATTTTAATTTTAAAAAAAATTAGTTTTATGAAACATTTCCAAAACTGTAAAAGTTGACAACTCCATTTTAAGTTTTACGTAAAATATTTTACGTAAAGGAATTTTTCAGATTTTTCAGCCCATAAACTTCGGAGTTAAGGGAGTTCAATCAGTATTTTTTGCCTATAAATAAAAAAGTATGCCATGAAAATTATAAAGAAAAAAAGTTTAGCAATTTGCAGATTGAGCCCTTTCATATGACACCCCATACCATCCCATAATTTGAGAGAAAAACTGCTGTGACATACAGACAGACAGACACCAAAGTCTCACCATAAGAGTTCCTTTTTTACTATTTTGGTATGTAACCCTAGAAACGGTGCAATAATTATGACCACAACACTTAGTCTAAAAATAAATAAATAAATATCAGAGAAGAATAGCATAATTAATGTGATTATGTTTATGTTCTCTAATTTATCAGACTTGTTGGTAATTCTTTAGCTCTGCCTACCCCACTCTGGGAATGAAGGCGTGAGTTTATGTATGTATGTAATATCAGAGAACAATCTCACACACAATTGACCTAGTCCCAAACTAAGCTCTAGGCTTTTACCATGGGTACTAGACAACAATATAAATACTTATTAAATACATAGAACACATCCCTCAGTAACAAATACTCATGGTCATCACACAAATATTTGCCCATACTGGGATTCAAACCCGAAATAATCAAATTACAAGCTACTACCCGCCTATGAACTGCACAGATAAGCCTTCATCTGCCTATTACATGCTAAAACTATTTGCCAAATTCTTACCACATCATTTCCCCTGGTGGATAAAAGGGCTAGAGGCACAAAGTATTTTGCTCTGCTAGAATTTATTAGATTTTGTCCTGTATTAATAGCACCACTATTCCATGAATTAGAGATTACATTTTCAATTTCACAGTCACTGTTAAGAATCTGAAAGACAATACTTATGTTAAATAAATGATGTAGGTATCATCTAAATGCAAAAATAATTATCCACATGGTAGCTATAATATGTTTAAATCAACCTTATTACTATAGTAATAAGGTCTGAACAAAATTTTGAAGCATCCAGGTGTTTATATATTTTTTCATTTGACCATATTAATAATAAGTAAGTAAACAGTTAATTTTTTTTTTTAATTATTCAATGTGTTGCTTCCCAAACATTAGAGGTAACAAAATCGACACCAAATCCTTTTTGTTTTATGGAACCCCACATTAAATACTTTTATCTACGTGTGAGAATTAATCCCACATGTAGTTTTTGTTATTAATAGTTCATGAGACCCTAGTGGCTTTTCCATGGTTCAACAGACACACACTTTGGGAATTGCTGTTCTACCTTGTCAACTGGTACCACACCATGAATGCTAGCCTCGAAAACTTTAGAAGGCAACTTCTTGTACTCTGCCGACAGTTCAACATAAATAGTGTTTTCTTCTGGTCTCAGGTAAAAACCACCATCAACCAGCCAAATGAGAACTTGAGATTCCATGCTGATCACACCTCTAGTCCACTTATTGTTACGCCACACAGCAATGTACTGGAAATAACCACAAAAGAAGAAATAAGTAAAAATTAAATGATTAAATACTTATCAGGGGACAATCTCACACACTTGTAAGTGCTTACCTACTATAGGTAAGCACTTACAAATAGACAACGATAAACATAGGTACCTACTACACAACTGTTATAAACAATATCCATTACCATTTGATTATTTAATTATAATTAAAATAATTATCTTTCAATACCAACAAAATAAAATACATACTTGTCCATGATTCACATCAGACCACTCCGTCTTTGATTGCACACTCACGGTACCACTAGCATTGGATTGTTCAGAAATATTAAAAGTATTATCAGTTTCCCTAAATAAACAATGAAATGAGAATGGATTTGTAAAAGTGGTTATAGTAACATTCATTTTGATTAAACACAGAAAAATTATTTTAAAGTACTGTGTCCAGCTATCTAAAATAAACCTAATCTGACCTAATTAAATAATAATTAACTTTTCGTAACTTGATTATTTCTGCCTGTCAATGTGTCAAGCAATAAAATACTGACTGCCTGCCTGCCTTCGCAATAAATAATCGCAAGTTCGCATCCGCATCGTTAATTGGCGGGAATTCAACAGTTTTTTGAATTGAAGGACCACGCCTGACAACGCCATCTGTACGCTTAACGTAGCGGTAGTATGGAGTGTACAGTATACCTACAGGGATTCGAACAATTAATTCAATAACTCCAAATTTAATAACTAGATGGCGCAGCTAGCGCGTGGAGTGAATACGCGAATTGATTTTTTTTTGCTTGCAAAAATTAATCCAGTCAGTGGTAAAAAAGTAGGGCCGAAAAAAATATTGCCACCATTCATAATAAAATTATACCTAACTAAGAAAGCAAGAGAATACCGATAAACGTCATCTACGCCGCGCCGTCGGAATCGCGGGCAACAGCTGCTAGTTAACTTTGCTTCTGATTTCACATTCACTAAGACTTTTGATAGTTTAACTTGTTTATGATAGGTGGCGCAGTCCTCAAAAAAGTTATCGTAAACTAAAATACGTACTTTTGTTTTTATTATGTGAACGGTGTGAGTGTGTACCCGTTTTCGTTTCATTTCTTGACTGACCAACAAAAAGTAACTACATACCTACCTACTTAGGTACCTACCTATCACGCAATAATTTTATTAATTTAATATATAATAATATTAATAATTTAATTATAATAAATAGGTAATAACGAAGTTACGGAATACCTATCTACCGTCTTCGTTACTACCGTGGTGGGTAAGATTATTGTAATCTGCTACTTACCGTTTGTTTCGCAGTTGAGGGGGACCTAGGAACTGACTGTTGAAACTGAAACATTGCTAAAACTTGTTTAAAGTAAATATCCTTTAGTTCTCAATAATACTTACTGACATCAACCTGGCAAAGGTAGGAAAGCGACCGAGGTCGTCGCAAATAGGTAGGTAGACCGGGTCGGGAGGGTCACGCAGAGGTGACAGCGGCGTGCGTGAGATACGGGGAGGCGTCGGCCGGCGGGCTGATGTCAGTGGAAGCGAGCGGCGGCGGCGCTCCCGACGGCGGCCGGCGGGGGCGCGGGGCGCGGTCTGCTGCGCGTGCTGCCCGCGCCAGTCCGCCGCGCGCCACCGACTCGAGCGCCGACCCACCCGCCGCCGCCGTGCCGAGCACCACGCCGCTGCTCGCTGCAGGTATGTATATATATACCTACCCACGTGATATTCGCATATCTCGAAGGCGAGTCTCTGCAGCGGCCCGCAGCGCGCTATTTCGGCGCTGCCGCTGTCCTGTTGCCTAGCGACCGGAAATAGCCGGTGGCGGTCCTCGCCGGCATCACCCTCGATCCCGATGGCCTCGGCGGTGGGGGCGCGATGACCCGCGTATGTTTATTCGACGACCGACAGATTCCCTAAATACTTGCCGGTCATCGCTTCTGCGGCTTTATCAGTGTTGTTACTCGTACATATTTATTAGTCGCCGACGGGCGGCGCGGTGAGGTCAGCGGGCGCGCGCAGCGTTGTGCGCCTTATCGCGTAGGCCGTAAGGGTCGCCGCGGGTGCCGCCGCGGCCGGCGACCGGCCTCGGGCTTCGCTCTGTCTTTGCTCCGCTCTTGCGTCGTCCCTAATACCTACTTTATGCACGCGATGCAGGCGTTCGCACGTCTAGGACTATGGCTAGGACCCAACATGCATTGTGGATTGCTGCTTCGCAACACTTCCTCCCGCAAACGATTGGTCACTAGGTATCAATATTACCGAATTGACGCAAGCGGTATTCCCCACTAGTGCAACAAAACAACAAGTTTTATTTAGAAGTCATTTCAAAGAATTGTTATGTTACCCGCCTACCATGCAGGTAACCTTTTCATCGTGATAAATTTCCATATACTGTATAGGTACATATAGGTAGATAGGCATGTTGAACTACCATGTTTGCAATGTTCGTAAATGCATCATCATTAATGGTAGAGTACAAAGAAGGATATTTTAAGAATGCACAAGCAACAAGTAACATAGGTATCTATGGCGAATCACATTACGTAAGCGTGCAGTTGATAAAAGCAGCTCAAGTTTGTGTTTACCGGCCGGCCGCTCGACTCGACACAGATTATTAGCTTCAAATGTTTAGTGTATCCTAAGTCCTAACATTCCTAACATCATCGTTCACACGTACTGACAAGTACCTAACTATTATCCATGCAGGGCGATGTAGGTACCTACCTAATTCTGTGCACGTGTGTTATACCTACCTACTTGATATTGAATACATAAAGCTTGTGACTGGAGGAAATGTTCTAGACCAAACCAAAGGCGCTTCACCTGTCCTTTTCTATTTAGACCCGAGACGTCACGGCATTCACGCTATATTATTAGTCCATGTGTTGCCTAAGGGCCTGTTGTTTGATCAGTAGTTAAAGTAAGTACCTAATCGTTTAAAACCGTATCATAATACCAATTTCAACAAACGATGTTAACCACTTAACAGACGATTAGAGCATTAACAGCTGGCAAAATATATGAACGAACATTCGTTAACATTGATTAAATTTAACATCGCTTGGTGAAATTGGTACTTATCATGTACTAATGCTCAAATCTCCAGGAAATATGTCAAATTTTTGATTCCCTTTTTGAATTTTTACAATTAATATAACAACGAGCAATAAGTAAGTACCTACCTACCTAGCAAAATTTTAGCCGAGTGCGCAAGTCGCCGTATTCGTCGCCGCGCGCCGCGTCGGCACAGGAGGTGAAACGTGGTGAAGTGTTATCGTTCTTATTTGTCATCCATCAGTTCCATCACTCATCATTTATTTCATTCAGAACGAGTCAGGTACAACTGCCTAGTTGAATGTACTCATATTATGTTTCGCGAACGTTGTTTACACGAAGTTGCATCTGCTTAAATTTACACAAGTTCACCACGGCCGCAATCGTGAAATGATAGCATCTTTAGTATGTATAACATAACCCGTCGCAACTCCATGAATGTTTGACTCGGCATCCCAGTCGCCGGCCTCTTACGCTATATGAAATATTTGTAAGCGTGTGCGCGTCGCCTGGTGACGAGGGATCTGGTACACGGCGCGTCTCTTCGGCCGCGGAGTACCTTGCTCGCTACGCGACCTCGGCGATCCAATCCCGCTCTTACGATAACGATATACGAGTTGAAACCGTGCGCAGACGCGTCTACTCTTATTATACCCTAGACGCATCGCTTAAAATGATTCCGGCCTCGCACCACTTAAGTTCTTGCTAATCTCGCGCGTAAGTCTGGTGAGCTAGGGCGATAACCGCGTGGTGGTCGGTGGGTGGTAAGGGCGTTTCGGAGCAGCGCCGGGTGAGGTCCCGACGCACGCGAGAGTGAAAGTCGGGGGTGGGTGGCGTCGGGGGCGCTCCCCACAGGAGTGGTCGACCCGGGACTTCCAACTAGGATTTGCTAAATCTGCTGCTTTTACTCGAGGTCGTAGAAAAAGAAAAACTCAATAAGTAGATAAAACGTGTTAAGCGCGCCGTCGAGCTGTTACACACTTCTCCGGTAATCGTCTAGTTTCGTATTTCACACAAGCGGCAGTAAACAACATAAATGAGTTCATAAACCTAATTAGTGTCCGCAATGCCCGCCAGCACCAATGATTCACAGTTTCATACCTATCAACGCACAAGAGCTAGCTAACCAACAACCAACAACGTTGGTACATAAATATGTAGGTACTTATAGCATAGCTACTCGTTTGCTTGTAGTTGTGACTTCGCAATATTGAAAAAATCCGCACTAGGAATTAAATGTAAATGGACTTGAGCCCCAAAACGGTAATTTTAATCTCATTGCAGAAAATGCATTATAATGGATGATCGCGATTTTCCGTTGTAAATGCACGCGCGAGGCTGCCGAGGCCGCTGAATTGCTCGCTAAGTGAGTTAACGCTGCTGTATTGTAATTATACAAGAAAAAACCAGCACCTACAGATTTGTAAAATATTAAAATATTTAACTGGAATTTTATGTTAGTCCTAATAATGTCTAACATGATTTAAATAGAAAATACCTATCAATAGTTTACAATTTTACATTATTATTAAGCTAAAATGTCACTATCATTTGCGCGCCGTATTGTCGATAGAATTATGCTGTACTCATTGTTATGTTAACACCACCTGTAATTAGGTACCATATTCTTGCAAATAAATAATTATTCTAAATAAAGCTGGTTAGGCCTAGCAAAAAAATGAGAATGATAATAAATTTCATTGTGCAACAAAAAATTGTTATACCTAAATGGATTTCATATGGTTACACAAAACACTTATGTAGATACCTTTATTTTCTTACATTAACTTGATCTCAAAAATCTTATTCCTTTTTAGAGCGTCTGTCAATGTTGTGTGTGAATTTAGCCGTTCTCTCACCTCACCGTCCTTAAATCCGCCCGCGTCAGCCTGGGCGGGTCAACTAGTCTGCAGTGATTTGTTACGACTCGTCGGCCGCCCGCCCGGCCGCCGCGCCGGCGACGGCACCGGGGGTTCTTTCATCTTCAATTATTTCTCGAATCCGTCGCAGCCTTGAGTCTTAATGTCCAAAACAATCCAATATTCTGAGAAATTGATTCAACAGTGTCGGCGGTTAGGAGGAATAAAGCTTTAACGCGAACGAATGTGTTGGCAATTGGCAGGAACAAGGGTCTTAAGAAAAATTAAGTATTTAAGAGATTGGCAACACGTTAATATAATCCGAAGTGTAATAAAAAAAGTGAAAAAGTTCATAGCGTTAGGTAGGTATTTTAAAATAGGGATTGACGTACAAAAGGAACAAAATGGCGCCCTTTTCGTGTGAGCGTCCGATGCACCACTGAGCAGCAATAAATTCCGGGTTCATTTCTTGCCGCTGGCGGGACACGATACGATACGACAACAAGAACGCTACGTGTCACGTCGCTCTCATGCAGCAACGATTCGGTTCTATCCTCAGTAACAAAGCAATTGTTAGTAAATACATACATACATACCTTCACGCCTGTAATCCCAGAGTGGGCTAGGCAGAGCTACAGAATTACAACTTTAAAAAGTTGTTGATAATTCAGTAACCACAATTTGCACAAATAGGCTAAGATGTTTACCAGCATATTAGTGACAGGTTGCAAGCCCATCGCCTAACAGTACTACAAGCCTATATTCCCTTAGTCGCCTCTTACGACATCCACGGGAAGACATGGAGTGGCACTATTCTAACCCGGCAACCACACGGGTAGCAAAACTAGCAAATAAAGATCAAACATGATGGTTCGACCTTCAAGCGACGGATTAATGATGATTTTTTATTTTAAGGGGTAGTTTTGTTATGTTGTAGATTAAATCCAGACGTTATGTTTGTAACTATTTGAACCAAAAATAAACACCACGTGACACGTTAGTTTATAATCATACCAAAACTCGAAAATTTAATTAGGTACGTATAAATCATTCAAGTTCTGTTACAAGGTTTTACGGTTGGCTCAATTACCATTCAGAAGTGCTGGATTTTAATAAATAAAACTCTATTTATGTCTCTAACTTATAGAAACATAACTGCTAATTAAATTATTTTATATGTAGGTATATCGAACGATTTCGGTATTCAATATAAATCTCTGTTATATACGTTTCGAAATCCTTAATTAAATTTAATTTTATGAGGTATGCTTCCCTTGGAAAAAGCAGTTCGCCTTACTTGCAGTCTTCTGTGGAAGTCTTTTAAATGACGTCTCGGAACGCTGTCGCCGCCGCTTCCGGGGCGGTAATAAATGTAGCTGAAAGTTCTTCTCGAGATTTAGGAACTAGGTACTACTTACAATTTCATGGTGTAGGTGTAGGGTCTTAAACAGTAGGTATGGCGGATACGACCTCGCGTCTAAGCCTCTAATGTCTTCGAAAACGCCATTGTTGATTAGTGAAGTGGGCGGACACAATTATCGTGATGAGAGACTGTTAGATTAGCTACGAGGTTTTTTCGTGAACTTTTTTGAGAAGCACTTTTTAAATTTCCCAATGTCGAGGCATGATTAGTTATTTGGTGTAAAAAGCTACTCTGCCGATCACTTTTTCCTTCTGTAGAGCCAAAAAAAAAAACTTAAATATTTTTTTATACTCGTATTTGGCGTGAAAAATACAAATAAAGTTGTTAAAATTTAGTTTAAGTACATTGTTTGGGAAACTAACATTGAGTTAAACAATATATATTACTAGCGTCCTTTTGAAAGCATTGGAAATGTTATACGAGTATATAAAGTAACCGTACAGCATAATGTACCTACGGCGGCACGCTGTCCAATTGACCCTTGCATTACTCCTCAGAGATGATTTCTTCCACGTAAGGCGCGTCTGCAATGTTATTGATTGTGCTAAAGTTCAAATACACTACACAGAGATACGGCCTCATTATCGGATGCTAATATAAATCTGCGATAATCCTTCATAATAGCTTAATTAATTATCCATCGCTAAACTCGTACACAAATTATCATAAGCCGAAAATATGCTCAATTACGACGCTTTATTCCTAAGAATTTTAAAAACCATGTGGGTAAAACAAACAGTTAACTTTTGATTTATTTTGCGTCGGATATATCATATCGCTTTTGACGAGTTATCTTATTATTTTCAAGTTGACTATACGATAGATAACGTGTCGTAGGCTAGGCAATATTGTTTTACGGAAAAGAAAAGAGCCCAGTTAGGAAATCGTTCGGTAGGGGGTCGTTTTCCATGTTTTTTTTGATCAGCCTAAGTCCGAACCGCCCGACCGTTTTATAATAAACCGAAATTGCAATTCCTTTATGAACTTTACGTTGCCACAATCAAATCATGCCAAATTAGTTAAATTATATGTCGCACATTGATTTACTTATCTCAATGGCGAATCTGAATACCTATCATGTTCATGTAGCTTCGTATGCTACCATTACGTAACGTATTCAACATTATGAAATTACCAAGTTTGTATGTGAATGTACGCGGTTTGCATAGATATGGTTGTACATGTACGTATATCTCTCTATATCCAAGTCAAGATTATCTGAATTCTGGTTTTGAAAGAAAAAAAAATCACTGTTAAAACTCAAAAGCACACAATACAATACAAAGCTTATGTTAAGTCAATCTTAAAACCTGTTTACATACCTATAATATGTTCGTCCTGGTAATATGATCGTATACAATACAATTAATGACCGCGCGGGCAAAACCATTTACCGTGGCTCCGACCAAGGTATCGAAAAAAACAGAACTTATCCTCTTTGCTTTATTAGTTCGTACATAACTTTGAAATGGTAAGCTGCACTATTGGCTTCGCAGAAATTTAGCCAAAATGTAGCTGTAATTTTTGTATCTCTATAGCAGTTACAATAATCTCGTAAAATAGACATCAAAGACACACCGATTGAAAAACTTTACACCATAACTTTTATTTTTTCTTTCCTAATTTCAATACAAAATCTCAGAGATTTGGGGTTTGGGGTGTATACCTATCTGTATCATAGACCAGGTTAAACCATGGTTAAATTAGATATTACAGGGATAGTTAGGAAGGCGCATTAGGAGGTTGAATAATTCGCGTGCGGAGACGCGGCGGCCGTGGCAGCTGCATTGCAGCTGGCGCGGCTCTTGCTCGTTTTGCTGTTGGCGGTGCATCCCGCCCGTTGCACCTCGCCGCTAGCTGTCTCGCGCAACTATTTTCACTTCGGTGAATCTGAATCCTATATACACGCCGACTGGACCACCGCCGACCGAACAGCTGAGGTGCAAGAATGGTAGCAGAATGCTTAAGTATTTGGGTTTGCGTACGCCTTATTAATTTGTTCAATAAAAAAGTACTGGTAAAGACTTAGTTAAACGAACCCTTTGGTTTGGTCCTGGTAGTTTTGTTTCCTCCAAGGATTTAATTCAATGAAACTTTTCTCATAATAGTTACAAAACTGTTGACCTTCTAAAATTAATTATAGCGTTAAAATAAAAAGCACGTGAAACCTTAACATAAAGTCTACCATCCAGAATCAATAATGTGAAAAAAGTTGGAGTACGAGGAAGATGGGTCACGCGCGGTAGGATAGGTGTAGAGAGGAGTATTCCCAAGGAGGTTGGGTGGCCCCCCGCAGCCCGGGGCGCGGGGGCGGGAGCAAGCCGTGGGCTCGCTGGGTTTTCTCAACAGGCACCAAAACGGACAGAATTACTGTAATCGAGAATCATCGTAGTCGAGGATAGTTGAATGTAAACTAAGGCGTGAGACTTCTGGCAAATAATATACTGACCTGACAGGGAGTGCGATTGTATGGTTGGCATCACGGATGATGCGTCTTAAAGTATATCCATCGAGTAAATATTGTTTACGTGTGAATGAATTAAGTAAAATAAGTAAATAGCCGCTGCTAGCCGTAGTCGCGTCCCCTGTAGCTGTAGCCTTGGCACGCGCAGCCCGGGCCTGCTGCGTCTGCGTCCTAGCAACAATTAGGTCAGTTTCACGCGACCAACAGATAACTGCAAATACTTTGATTACGTACGTATTATTAGATTGTTGACATTTATGGTCCGAAGCATCCAGTCTTTGGATTCTTAATTTGATGATGTTTCAAATTAGGTACGTGTGCGAATATTATTTAACAAAATCCTCATTGTTTAGGTAATTTAAAAAAGAAAGAAAGCTTAACAAAGTTACACGTAATCTTCCGCTGTGGTTCTTTGTTAGTAGATTTCGATAGGCAGCTGTAGCAAAGTCCTTATTCTCGCCACGTTTTGCAATGAGTGAAGTCACGCAGAGCGTTTTCGCAGCTTTCAGACCGAGAAATATCATGAAATAGGGCAACCACGAATTTCACTGCGGCTTTTCCCAACGGCGGAAAACCGTGTGTTGAACAAAGGTCCTATAATTTGGAACGACCGAGACGCTGTCACGCCGAAGCGCCGCTGCGGCGAGATAACGTTATCAGTTAGCCTTGCGAGGATTCTGCGCGCCGTGTGCTCACATGCCTTTCTCTTTACGCTAGGTCTGTTTGCCGCACACGTCCGACTGTCCACCGAGTTACATATCATATCGCTATTATGTAAATCGCACCTTTAATCTTTAGTAAAGTACAAGTTCCTACGTGCTGTAAAATAAACAATTTATGTGTTGCAAATTTAGATGCTACATCGATACGACTACTCGCTCGAAGAGTGGTAGTGATTTAGCATTCGCTAATGATATTGCTCAGCCATACGAGGTTATCTGTTTCCGATACATAACTAGATAATGTATTGGTTCCAATTTATACATAACTATTGAAAATGATGTTTGTTAGCCATTGTTGAATACCTAGCATTTATCAGCTTTTGTTCAAGACTTCTTATGCTGACTGTAACTATACGAAGTAACAAGCTTAAACAGAGTTGACAAACCTTGTCGAACGAAGCGCAAAACTGTAGTCAGACAGAATCAGAATGAGCCTTCAGACATTCAGTAAAATATTTGTCATGTTTATTCCTATCTAATCAAACGCCGACCACTCGCTTTTGGCGTGTCGCCTAGTAGTTAAATGGTGAAAATATGTAGTCATGACCGCCGCGCCGGGTTCGCTGTAATAATATTATGGGAGTCGCAGTGGCAGGATGTTTAATGCGCCCCCTCTGGAGTGTGATGCCCGCAGTCACTGAAACGAAAAGAGGTCGGTCGTGTTCTCGCCAGCCGCCTGCCATCCGCCGACAACGCTATACCGAGTATACTTGTACCTCAACACGCACACTGCCGCGCCCGGCGCCGCGCACACAACACCCTGCCACGTGTACCTACCACGTTATATACGCGTCTGCGTCCTGATGTGCTCTCTAGTACCTACGCCAAATCTCTGTAAATTCTTCAAACACTGTTTTTCATTTGTAGTTTTCATGACACCACATAGGTATATTTATGAAGTAAGATATTTTGTACAGGGTGCTCTTGTTCCGGTTTTAGATTGAGTTCTTATCTCGGTCGGTGCCAATTCTAGAAATACAATTTAATTTGATCCAACTTATAAACAGTTTATAACGGAGAAATGTTGTTTTCGTGCTTGTGAGGGACTAGCTATGCAGCTGTATAGAACACGCCTCGACCATAGTGCACGAGCCCCGGCTACTTGGGGCATCTTTGACCTCCCCACCGCGCAAGCGCCAGCTAGCTACGAAGCCTAATTTTTTCCATTCCAATAGTCTATTTCCTGTACCAAGCTAACCGCGGGGGTTAACCGCAGACTTTCTTATCTCACGCTTACCCTCTAAACAACGTAACCATATTGTTTTTATAGTTTTGATATATATTTTGATATATATATTTTCTACACGGATAGCCAAATACCTAACTCTTGGGTTGATTTCTTCCTACTTCGATTTACCACCGACCTATAGAATACAACTTACTTACTCCTGCTTACGTACATTAAGTTATGCAGTTGTGTATCGAATTGACTAATTAATGCATTAGAATAGAAACAAACTCATTAACCGGCTATTAATCTAATCTTAGAGGGCTAGTTAAGTAAGATGCACGGAGCGGATTCATAAAATCTATCATTCACTATAGAAAAAGATACTACTCGTAGGCGTCAAGTAAATACCGATAGGTAGCATTTTTTTTAAATACATATATCGAAGAATAATGTTATTTAGCAGTTTCAGGCGTATATACATATATTGCAAAGTATCGTGCCGGTGAACGGACTGACGTGACTCCATCGGCCGCCGGGGCATGTTAGCAACAGCGGCGCGGCGTCACCTAATTGACTCCACTCTGCACCTTAATTAGTGTTTGTCTGCGACCGCCGCGGCCCGAGCACCAGTCTTATTATACGTTCGTTATATGGAGAGCTCGAGGCCACGCACCACCTGACACGAAAGCAGCTGGCGGCCGGCTGCCTGCGCCTGTGCGCAAAACTTGTTTCCCGGCAGACGCTCCAATATGGCCGACGAGTCCAACCAAACGTTCAACAAGAATCAGAAATCTCGTTACATTATCGTGACCTTTGTGGCTACCTGGAGATGCAGCGTCCGTGTCATCGCGAAACGTAGAACAATAGATGGCTACTCTTCAGCCACAAGCCGACCGCTTCTCAGAAGCGGCCGCGCGAGTCTGTTGAGTCTCTTTGTTGTCGGCAGGCATTGTGGAGCGGTTGTCCTTTGCCGCGTCCATGATCGTGTTTTTCCGCCGGAGTTGCGAGCAAGCAGCGCGCCTTCGCGTCGAATTGTTTACACGAGTGGCTAGAGTACATAGTACGTGTACAGCTAGCTATGCGGGCTCGTGTGGCGGCGCGCGGCGCGTAGCGTAGGCCACGCCGTGAGCCCGCGGCGGCGTCGTCGCACGACCCTGATAATTTGCTGCGGCGCTGCGCTTATGTTACTTCAACGGCTTCTTGCGACACGTTGCGACCGCTTTGCTGGGTTTCTTTCCACTCCCTACACCGCAACTACTTGGTTATGTAGGTGAGTAACAGATACGAGCAAAATTTTGTTAAATCCTACTATGAAAGGTTTTCAACTTTAAGTCGCTAACGCCTGCTACCTATTTCCATGAAGTGTGAAAATTTATTCACCTAAACGTCCAAATTTGTTTATGTCACGAATACCGCGCCTCGTCAACAACACGACGATAAACGACAACGTCACGGAGGTGTGATGAGTCGGAAGGAAGAGAAATATAATAATCATTAGGTATGCGGTGTACCTACCTTCCCATGTTAAGTACCTTTTTCATGTTGAAAAGTTATACTGAATTCTGGGACACCCTGTAAACATATAAAAACTAAATATAAAGGTGGGCCATTTTTAAAAACATTTGTATATAGTTAAGGCCTCAATTAAAATCCTTAATTTTCTTCCATTTCAAAACAATTTAACAGTACAATTTAGGTGTCCTTTACGCCAATTATCATTTTAGCTTCGATTATGGTTAACTTTCGTTACGAAATGGAAAAAAAAGAGATTGTAATTCAGGCTTCAACTGTTCTACTTCAGCTTACTACCTAGTATGCACACTTAGTGGCATTGGCATCTGCGCGTAAGCGTGTGACTAACTGACTGTAATAATTGATCTGAAGACTAATGAACTTTAGTGTTTTCAGCATCCGAACAGAAAATTGGTGCTGACTGACTGTATCTACTAGTAGTTTCAGTGTATTGCGTTAATATCTAACATAAGACAGTCTGATGATATGTATGAATTGTATGATGGTTTCAAATAATAATTAGGTACTACTTAAAGTAGGGGTTGATTTTACAGTACTGTTGAACAGAACAATGACTACCAAGGAATGTTCTTAATTTAATCTGATAATGAAAAAAAAACCTTATTATTAAATGTTTCAATATATTTCTCACACCTTCGGTGCGATGCAGGAATGCAATTGACTTAAACCAACATGGACCGGTATAGTCAGGCGTAATCCCTGAGTTGGCTATGGCATTTTAATATGCAGGCTCGAAGGCACGCATCCGACCGGAGGAGCGGAATGATCTACCTACGGCCGCGGCGGCGGCTCGCCCGCGCTATGCCGTGACCCACCGCCTCTAGAATGCTATGGATATGTTGGAGGTCCACTGCAGCTGCATGGAACGCTAGCATCGGTCGAGACTTATCGTATACATCACTACATAGTATAAAACAAAGTCGCTTGCGCTGTCTGTCCCTATGTATGCTTAAATCTTTAAAACTACGCAACGGATTTTGATGCGGTTTTTTTTAATAGATAGAGTGATTCTTAAGGAAGGTTTATATGTATAATACATTCCACGCGGGCGAAGCCGCGGGCGGGTCGCTAGTACTGTATATACTTACAACCGCAAGCAGATTTGTTTGTTCGTCATAGACGGTATCTGCGAGCCGCTACTAGCTACTACCTACGAAGCATCTTGTACATTAAGTACCTACATACTTACAACAAATTTACAACTAAGTACATACTTAAGTAGTGATGAGACAGTCTGATGTGTTATTACTTGAATTATTGGTTTGTGTTTGTTACTCGCATCTAACTGACTCATGAATCTCATGATGAATATATGGCTCGGGCGGCACAAACAAGTCGAGAGCGTTAGCGATATGATGCGGCTGCGGCGTCCGTGACACCTACACGAGCGCACACCACCTCTGCTATCTAGTGGTTTGATAAGGCATTATCAGCGGGGGTCGCGCGGGAGACGGCGGCACGGCGCGCTGCGGTCGGGTGTTGTCCGCACACGGCCGGTCGGCGCAGTCGGCGGCTCTGACACATGTTGCGGAACGTGCAGGCCGCGGGGCGCGGGCGGGCGCGCGGCGGGAGCGCCAGGGACGGCGACGGCGGCTCGCCGCCTCACCGGCACGCACACAGCCGCGCCACCAACACGACACCGAGGCGTCCGCGCCCGGTGCCCGCGAGGAGCGTCACAACTGCGCCTTATCGCAGCCATCTTTAAACGAGCGCAGAGCACGCCACCCGCCCGCGCGACTCGGTACGAATTCCATTCTAGATCACGTTAATGCGACTGCCATCATCTGCCGTTGCACTCCTCCCGATGCTAGTCTAAAACTACGCCCGCCGCGCCACCTCTGTGCTTTTTCAAGGTTAATGATTCCGAGTGGCCTGTTGGACAAGACAAGCCACGTGAAATGCTGGTTAACAGGAATTGGCTCACTTGCATTCTTGTTACAATAACACGTTTTACTTGGTAGGTAGAGTCGTTTGGCGTTGTTGATGCATCTGCCTATTGCTAATTGGTATAGCATTGTTTTTGTCGTTCTTTAGCGAACCGCACAGTCTTACAACTTGTAAAAAGCAGTTAACCAGGTATCTCATCCTTGTAATATGTTTTGGAGTGAGCAACGAAAGCCGTGAGGCGGTTGTGTTATTCAGTAAAGTTCCTTTCGCTTGGGCGCGGCGCTCGCCTACGGAGTACACCTACATCTCCGCGCTAGGGTGTTCTTGCGGCGACCATCTGTATCGATCTCGGAGGGAGGCGTGGGTCGGCATCCCATCGCCTGCGTCTCCACAGCGGCGGCTGAAGCGTCGCTTCCGTAAAATCCAGGCTAGAGGCTGTCGGGTGGGTGATAAAGGCAAACTGCCTACGTAGCCGGCCCCAGGCGGGTTCGCTCGTGGCGTGTTGTCGCGAAGCTATATATAGCGCGTGTTGGTGAGCGGTGCGACCGCACCCGCCGCCGCGCCGCTCCGGCGGCGACGTCCGATGAAAGGTCAATTGGTGCGCAAATTATTTGCGTCGCAAAATCCGCAGCGTCGCTGCACCAGCGGTGGACCAACGCGCTCGGCGTTTTAACACTTATAACGCAATCACTGTGGGATCCGAACGTTATAGGTTATAGCTTCTAATGGTTTGGTCGGCATCGTTCTACGTCATAGTGCCAATTAGGACGTGACTAGTGACTATCAAAGAACCTATTCACGACTTTTCAGTTGACAGGTTATAGCTACCTACCTACTTACTGCTGGGTGCCATATTATGTAATGACACTAATGACGACTGTTACGCGCTGTACAATGAAAACGTATCTTATAGGGCCCTACCTACTCTAAATTAGGTACTTCGTGGACACATTGATGAAACTTAAATATCCGATAATAACTACCAATGCTGAGTTCATTTCACAGGATAAAATAATATTCTCTTCTATTCCCGAAAATGTTCAAGTTTTTGTAGATTTCGTAACACATAGGTACTCACTGCTACTAAACCTAAGTAAGTATATTAAATATGTAGACCTCCTACCTATGTATGTTTAATTGACATACTCTATCTATAATAGAGCGCTTACATGTAGCCAAGACTCATATCGCTCATAGTCCGCCTTATCCCGTTTTCTGTTAAATATTAGAAACCCATATAGGTAATACGTGCGCACAAGAAAGCGTATACACACAAGCGTTGGCCAGGCCGAAGCTATTGATCGCGCATGTTGTGTTGCTCCTATATCTGTGAGTATTTCCACGGCACTCGGCAGAACTAGTTTTAAATGCAAGAAGTGTTCAGTTGGTGCGGAGGCCGCGCCGAGGTGAAGCACCATTACCACGGCGCTGCGAGCGGGTTAGTCACGCGCGGAATGTCCACTGGCCCACGCCATCTGCGGATCGCAGCCCGCTGCAAACGACGCAGACGGCCACGATTGTTATAAATAATATGCTTCGCATATACACACTTCCTTCGCCCACCGGTATAAGCTAAACCTTATAGGTATGTGGCCGACGCACGTGTCCGCCGGAGCGTCGCCGAGTGAGCCCTCGGTGACGTCTTCTTCGACACGGCTCGAATCTTTTGTACTAAAAGCGTGCTCGTAACTAAACCGAACCGACTAAGATCACCATGTAACATTTACATACGTTACCATTTACTCCCGACAATGCAAACAATGATGTTGATGTCGCTGTAGAACGCTTGGAACGTACCTATATGAAGAAAACTTTAAACGTTATCGCTGCGAATTGCGTACATTGCCGCTTAACATCACGGACGCGTCAATTCCTCTAAGCGGTGCAAGCTTTAGTGAGCGCTCAATTAAATATAATGGTTTGCAGAATATTTTTATTCGCATTATAATGAAGCAAAGTGACGACAATGAAGCATGCTATACGAGTACACCTGGCCAACAGGGGTTCATTGCACCAGATTAAGTGTTCGGCTGATATGCAACAAATAACGCTTTAACAAACAATAAAGGTTTGCGTGGTTTGCAGGTAGGTATATAGCTTTTTTGAACGCTTTAGTCAGGTTGATATTTACTTTTAAAAAATACATCTTTCTGTATCTATTCCCCAGATACTGCCTAAATAACAACAACACGATTCGAGAATCGGTAATAGAGCGATGTGGTCGGTCAGTTGAAAGCAAAAGTTAGTATGCGCGCGTCCTCGATAACTCCAAATGACTCGTGTCTCGGGAATCGGAGTCAGCCATACGAAAGTGAAAGGATTAAGTATTCATGGTTTTATGGTCCGTTTTTTCGACTATTTACTGTAGGAATACTAGGAGTTCATTTACCGGTGTATATCTGACAATTAACGTTATAATGTATTATGTATAGGGTTTGTATGGTATTACTAGGTACGAGCATGGTAGGGTTATAATTTAAGAGAGGGTTCTTGTCGCGTCTGTTTTCAGTTTACCAAGTTATGATAATCGAGCGAACACCTACTAGAGTTTTATCTGTTCCTTGGTCCCTATTAAAATGATTTGAGGTAGATGCTTTAATTGGCACATGAACAAGTATACTCAGCTTCCGTTTTACAACAATAGTGATCGTAACACTTTGTACATTGCGACATCTAGAAGCAAAATATACGGCGGCGTTCTCGGCGAGGAATCATTTCACCGCGACGAACTCGCTCTTAAACACACGAGTATGTCTGCGTAAGTATCTACATGGGCACGGCGCATCTACTGACGACATCGAGTTACTTCCACTCCATACCAAGTAAAAATAGATAGCTTGTTGAAACGTTAGTCGCATCCATGCGGAGTGTTAATGCTATTGCGGCATAATACTACACCATCGCGACCGATCTGGATCCGATGCGGGCAATTGGCTCGTATTGCTATAGCCACCACGTGCAACACTCATTGCAAACGCGCGGTTTGGCGCTTAGTAAACGCGTGATATTTTTACTTTGATTGTGGCAAATAAACAACGGGCGTCACCCGTGCCGGTCGGTGGTCTGCGTGCTGCGCGTACGTGCGACAGATCGGCGAGGGCCGTGGTGCGGCATCCCTGCATCCCCGGGCTCTATAAATACACCGCAGGTGTGGCGGGCGAGCAGGCGGGCGCGCGGGGGGCGAGGGCATCCGCCTCTGCAGAGCGCTCCAAACCGCTCGCAGCGGCCAACGGACCTTAGCGACGCCATATCGATTGCGAGGGCTCCCCCTGCGGCGCGCCGCCTCCATTGTGCTCGGCTGGGATGCCTCTCCGGCCGCTTCCTGCCCGGCCGCCGGGCAACAGCGCGTCCGGCAGCTGCCGCCGCCATAACCGCACCTCGCTCACTTGCCCGAGCGTTGCTCTTTACATTTTAGGCAACATGTTATTGAGCCTTGGTGTTGTCAGTTAACAGCCAAGCAGACCCTAACTAAAGTTTTGAAGATACTTCCGCCAGTAAAAACTAAAAGTATTAAAGAATGCTAGCACTATTATTACACTAGATAAAGTAAACATTTAGCAGACGTCTGCAATTTGCATAGTATAAAAGCAAGACCTTATTTTAATGAAAACAAGCAGATTACGGCAGACAGAACATTAAAACCATATCTCTATCAATCCATTAAGTACGTTTATCCAAACAAAACATATTTATAGTCATGAACAGCATACAAATAAATTAACTATTTACTCTTGAACCAAATGTACTAAGGCTTAGAAAAATACAGTTACTGTTCTAGTAACACCCCGTATCAGTAAAGGGAGTTCATCTCGTCTTATTGGCCTAAGTACCTAACTAATGTGTAACATAAACACAAACACTGAACTACGCGAGAAGCGCGCTCGAGCGCAACGTTCCACCGTATTATAAATATTATAATACGTCTACCGTTGGTCAACAAGACCACGGTGACTCAATACGATCGGAACCCATACTCTTTCACGTGTTGTGTCGTCCGATCCGCACCGATAACGTGGCTTAGTAATACTTATTCTTTAAAGATGAAAGATAACGCCTTTTGTAAAGGAATTATAGTTTAAGTACTGCAAGATACGTTTGCCAAATATTTCGAGAGGTCACTATAGTAATACTTTTGTATCATATTCATAATGGCACCTTCATTAGTACTATAGTGTACCCACCACGAAGCGCATTGCTCCTGACAGGCCCGCTGTTACGGACAACTGCTACATGAGAGATGCCTGGACAAAATTTTACGAAGTTATGATTTCCGCGAGCTTCGAAGTAGGTATACTCATAGTAGTAAAACGATGAAGATGAATAAGGTACGAGTGGACGGAAAATATATTAACACTGAGCAATTAGGTAGTCATGCACACCATTTATTTTTTTCGCCTTGTACCTATACACATTTTTGTCTCAATTTTATTGTGTTTTTGCTAGAAAATGTTAACCTAGACATACGAATACCTTCATAACTACATTAACTTGTGAAACATTAAAAAAAAAATGCTTGGAGTCCTCAATTAAATAGAGATGCTAAGTCATTTGTAACTTATAGGAAACTCAACCTTATTGTTTTACAATGTCAGATTGACTTTGAACCTAAGTGGGTCACAAATTTAAGTCTATGATTGTATCTAATCTACACATATCTAACTTCGTTTCCCGGCGTTCGCAGGCTCCTAAGCTACATTGTGCTAAGGACATGATAAGTAGGACCGGTAAAGAAACGTATCTAGTAATCGGTTTAGCCATTATAACATTTTGTAAACTAAAACCAAGCTAGGCGATCTATCTTGTGTACTTTTGTGACTACCTAGTTCTAGACTCGACATCATTTTGCCCAAGTCGTTCCAATCGAAAGGCCGTGGGAACGGAGATTTGTCATTTTATGAAGATTTAAAGACAAATGGGACCCACTGTATTGCTATGATGGGTACAGAACTACAGATGGTATTTTTCCCGACTTTTCCCAGAGTATTCAACATTGGGGGCAAGATTCCATTATTTTTATTTATCAGAATAGTCCAACTAGATTTATTTTTACCCACTTGCCTATAGTGTTTGTATGTTTATTTATTTCAACGTATACGCTAAACGTTGGTCTCTATTTTGAGGTGTGATTAGATTCGCCTCAGCGTCGCGGATGCCAATGCCTACTTTAATTGAAAAAATCCATTCAAAAGCATATCGAACCATGCTCAGTGTACTCGTAGGGTTTCGAAGCCGTTACTACAAACGATTTTTTCAAAATATAATTTTAGCAAATATCTGCGTCCCTAGTCCCTACTTACGTAAGTTAAATTTACGAGAGTAAGGCCGGCCTAAGTACTTCCCTCGGCGTAGGTACTCCGTCGAATGCCATCTTGAAAATAAACCCACATACAGATACAACCCTTACTACAGAAGACATGGTCATGATTTCTTGTAAAAGCCAAAAAAATGTTTCGTAGAGATGTAGCAGTTAATTACCCCTGGCGGCGTAGCGAACGCGTAGCACGTAGCCACGTAGCACTGATTTGTGTAATAATTAATATTAATATATACCATTGCGAGCAAATAGATATATCTAAGTAGAGAGTATACCGTATAGCCCCGAGTAGAGGACGCGCGCCGCCGGTCGGTCGGCCGCGGCCGTCTGCCCCCCGCAAGCGCGCCCTGTGGCCTGCGCTGTGCCTCGTCCTCGCATAATAAAACAAACTGAACATCACAGAGACACGACTTGATGATCATCCTTTATATTTAATTTTACATCATCAGCGATTACATTGTTTTTTTGTTTGTTCGTATTTATTGCGATCTTTAAACGATGATTAGCACCGCGGATTTTATTAGTAACTTTAATCGTTTGTTGGAATTTCACCCCAAAAGCTTCGCACGCTCTGTAACTTTCTCGGTAATAGACAAAGTTTGTAAAAGCAAAATATGTTGGCAAAGAGACCTGCTATGTTTACGTAAAACACCTTTATTGCGTTCTTTCGTCTCGTAAAAAAAAGTTATAATTGAATACTACAGTCACTGAAGATCTGTGATTCTCACGCAATAGGGCGTCGATGGCGTCCGCGAGTTCGCCAACGCAGCAGGAACCATTATACTTGATTGCGTCACGTGTACGGCACATGTATGGTGTCACTGTGCACCCGTCGTGGCAACATGGTAAAGGGGCTCTTAATATACTGGGCGGTGACACGTCAGGATTGTCAGGAGAAATGCGTATGTGACCCCGCTTGCGTTGTTAAGTTTGGAGGTCAAAATAGTGGTTTTGAATGAATATTCGCCGGGGAGAAATTTCTGAAATAGTTTAAAAAAAATTAGATTTGGATGGTTTGAACTAGCTTAGACCCGCTGGCATGTGTTCTAAATTCTATACCAAATTCACTCCCCTATTTCACCCCCTTTAACGTTTGTATTTCTTAAAAACCTTCTTGGCAAGCACATGGTGCCAAGGGGAATATACAAACGTGCCAAATTTTCAGTTTGTTAGTTTAGGGAGACTTCGTGATGACTTATATAGTGAGTGCGAGTGTGTTTCACTGCGTCTGTTTGGGCGCGTATATCCCAAGCTTTGGATGATACAGATTCGGTTTTTACAAGTAGACCTCATAGGAAGAGTACATTGAATCTGCGTTAGTAATGCAATAAAAGTAGTGACTTTTCCATGGGAATATTTAGGTGACTACCGAGTACTAGGCTGTAGTATTGGTAAACTGACTTAAATAAATAAAGGCAGACCATTATTTATTTCAATTAGCATTTGAAAAAAAAACCGCTTTTTTACTTCGCGATTGTTAAAAATAAGGTTGTTTTAAAAGAAAAGAACGTAGACCTTTAAAAGTAGGTAATGTTATGTATTGTCAAGGTACTCTTCGATGAATTACGGTTTCTGCTTGATCGTGTCTTCGCTGCGTGCCTTATCGCGATCGTAACATCTGAGCTTGATGCATGAAAGAACATCATGTTGAATGGGTTCGTTACGTCCGCCATCTTGTATGTGGAGGCATGTCGTTTTTCTGTGAAAGTAAGATCCCTGGCCCAGATGTTATGGTAACTGCTATAAGTATTTTGCTGCAATACTTTACGCGATTTTAAAAGTTAATAACGTTTGATAAATAGGTACATATAGCTAAGTAGTAGTAGTAGTAGTTAGGTTTCTGACGGTACAGGGTAAGTATCGCTGAGACGTTTTGTGTCGAAGATAAAAGAAACACTTCTTGAATATATTTTATAATTTATAATAACTGAATACCAAATAATATAGTAAATTAATGAAAGTACAATAATGGTGAGACACGCGCGTGTGTCTAGTTCTTTTAGTAAAAATATGGAGAATGATCCAAGGATCGATAGCGGAATAGAATCTAATGAATTTGAATTTGGAAGATTTAGATCGAAATGTAATAGTGGCCAGGAACTCAAACAAAAGAGGTTGTAACAACCTCGTTTCAGGTTTTTTTAGGCCAGATCTGATTATTCTCACTGCCAGATCAAAAGTGTAGTAACTCAAAATACAACTGTATTATAAAATAAACTTTAATACTAGATCTATAGAGCTTGAAACAAAAATATCAATGATTTTGAGTTGATGCTGTCTTAATCTAGCAGTGCGATGATGATTGTTGAATGTTTAATTGTAAATCGCCTTAGTCTTTGGCGGTAAGTACCAAATATACGATACGGTTTGAGTGGGAATATTGAGTCGAAACTGTAGCGGATTTAACGCTTAATTTTTTTGTGGCAGGTTAACTAATTAATTCGGGTCGCATTGCATGTCACTCTTCCACTCATAACTCAATGCTTTCTTTTAATGCAATCGGATGAAACGTAATGAAAGACATTCGGTCGGGTGACGAGCCCGGCTCCCGTGATCTCATTAGGCCGGTCGTCGAGTGCTGCGCCCGGCGGCGCCCCTAGCCACCGACAAGGAGGATGAAAAACATAGGAGCATCGCATCCGACCCTCCGCCCGTCCCGCGCCCACGCGCCCTCGGCCCAGCCGCCGCCGGGGCGCTGCCGGCCGCCTGCCGAGCCGCGCCGCCGAGGGCCGCCGCCTCACTCTGCCGGCGACGCTCTCGCGCTCCGCACACGTGCCGCGCCCGTCGCGACCGCGCCGCGCCCCCCGCGCCCCTCGCGCCGCCCGGCCTGACTAACCGCCGCACGTTGTTATGTTCCAGCGGACTATGCTGCAGCCGATGTCCTCGCCGCCGAGCGCTCACATCGGCGAGGCCGCCTCCCAGCCCCGGCTCGAGGGCCGCTTGTACGGCGACGCATCCTCGGAGGCCTCCTCCGATGCCGCCGAAGATTTTGAACTACCGCAGTGCAAAATACGAAGGAACTATAACTGTACCAAGTGTACGTTCTACACGCAGAACCCGCGAGTGTATTTAGTGCATTCGAGAGACATTCACTTTGAAAAAATTAAAATATATGATTGTCCTCATTGTGTTTACGCTTCGAGACACCATCAGAAACTTGTGCGACATATAAAGATGGTGCATGCGGCACCGTCTGCTCCGGCCAAGGTCGACCCGGAACCCCTAAAGCTACCTTCCGCTCCGGCGGAGCCGGTGGAGAGGATCGAAGATTTAGTAGAAGAAGTCGAGGATAACTCTGAAGATGTTCAGATTGACATGGAAGATTGTATTGAGGAGTGTGCTGACCAATCACCAGACATGGATGGTGACGCCGACGCCGACGCCGACGCCGACGCCGACAGAAGTGTTACTGAAGATGTCTCTTCGGATCTACCAAAGGACAAGACGAGATTTTTCTCTTGCACTAAATGCAACTATGTGACTCATATCCGCGCAAGATTCACGAAACACGTCAAGTACCATTCTATGCCGATGATTAAATGTACGATGTGCGACTTCCGCACTCCTTACAAGTGGAATTTGGATCGCCACATGAAGAATCACGGGGGAAACGGGAGCTTCAACTGTTCCATGTGCAACTTTACTGCGGACATCAAGCAGAGTCTGACGGTGCACGAGATGAATCACCACACGCCGCCCGTGGGGCACTCGGTCGTGAGCCGGCGCCGCAACCGGGTGGGCGCCAGCGACATGGCCGACGCCTTCACCGTGGTCATCGTCAAGGAGGAAGAAGGGAGCGGCGACTCGCGCTCTTCGCACGCCTCGGTGAGTGTCCCGGCTCCCGGCCGGCGGCGCGAGGGGCCGCCGGTGACGTCACGCGCTGCTCGCGCTGTTAGCACCGCTCCTCGCAACCCCTCGCGCTTTCTTGCATCACTCTTTCAATAACTATAGGCACCTAAGTATGCATGTCATACTATCGCTTTGCTTGAGGAGATTGCAATGTTCTCCGTTAAATAGGAAATACCTACGTACGATAATAGCAAACTGTAGATAAGAATTACTGCTGATAAGTGCCAACTTTCTTAGATTTTTTTGCAAACCCGTCTGGTCAGTAGGTATAGTAAGCTGTGAAAGTAGTGCACTAATGATGACAAAAATAATGACCCATCAAATACAGTTTTTTTATATGATGGGTCAGCTGGCTCACTGTCACAGGCACAATATGTCTCCATAATTAATCTCTTTAGGTTTTAGGTACCTATGTATGGTCGGCCTTATAAGCAGCTGCACACTAATGCCTTGTCACTTTAATATTATGTTCGAAGTTCTACACTATCTGTCAAAGGTGTTAAAGCGGCAAGGTACTAAAATGTGCAGCTACTTATAACGCCGACTGTACCAACCTAAAATTTCCAATTTATACGGTTGTGATAATTAGCCCAGCTGGAGCTCATCAAACTATTGGCTGGTGCATTATTATTTATTAGATTTATTAGGGTCCCCACTCTTTCTTACTTACCGCTGATTAACATTTCTAGTGATTAAGTAAGTAGGTACTAAATAGGACTTCTGCATCTTTTTTATCTTTAAGTTAATTTCCGGGCTTCTGGAAGGTTAATGATGTGGGCTTACACTAACAGTTTTTCTATTCTTCAAATAGTCGGTTGATACGAGATTCCTGTTAAGAAAAACGTTGGTAAACCTGCCTAGCCTACTGAGTCGAGGTTAATACGACTAAAAGAAACCCCTAACCTAATCAACCCGAGCTTGCGCTGCTGTGTGGTGTAGGCATTTATACCTACCACATTACCTCAATGGGTGTAGGTAGGTATAATGCAGCCATGATGGATCATTGTTCTTAATCTCGGCATTAGCGTAAATTTTATAAAATAATTAGGTAGGTAGGTATTTTGAGCTTTTAATAAAGCTTTATTAGGCAGTGCTAGTATCAGTGGGAACGCGAGTTTTTGTCTAGAGGATTAGGTAATAGGTAGGTATTTTCTTTACTAAGATTTCACATTTTATGTTTTAAACTTAAAAAAAAGGCTTTACTAATTTCTGAAATTCAATGTTAATCTACTTTTAGTTCATAGGTACATTTTGACAGCTGTTAACGCTCAAATCGTCTGTTAAGTGGTTAACATCGTTTGGTGAAATTGGTACTTAACTTAACTACCTACTAGGTACCTATTTCTTTGCAAATTTGCGATCCCCGTTGAGAGCCCGTGTTGTTTTTTATATGTTACCATCATGGAACTTCAACATGAAATTTCAATGCAAAAGGGTCTGTTTGTCGTTCAATTCGATTTAGATTTCGTCCACTTTGTAACAAGGATATTTATTATAGGTGGTATACGTACCTAGGTACCTGTTTATGACCCGCCAGGCCGCCCTCCTCTCGTAGCCTCAAGGTCGACCGTCGTCCGACCACTGTCTTTGTTATTATCGCGGTGTAGCCTCTCCGTATAAAGTAACATTATATAGGGTGATTATGTGGACACAATTCACTAAATACGTAATAGCTATCAGATCTGTCAACATTTAAAACATTTTAGGAATTTAAAATACCTATTTGTCTTTTGCCTTCGACGCCGGCTGCTATCCAAGGACCTGGCTGTTTTCACAGCCAGCGCACACCACCCCGGTCGGGGGCCATCAGCCCATTACCGGTTCCTCATCCCCCTCACAGGAGTAGGATTGAGAAGACCATACGAGAAAAAATATATGATGATGTAACCTGTAGTGATTGGTACTTAATCGTAATCGCTTATATGAAGATTGAAGAAGTTGCGTTTCCTACTGTTTACTAAGTATTTTTCGTTTTTGTAGCATTACAATAAAAAGCTTTCAATTCGCACACTGCCTTAAATAACAGAAATATAGTACCTCTAGATAATACCTACTAAAAGACAATGAAAATATATAAATAAGTATCAGGGGACAATCTGACACAAATTGACCTAGCCCCAAACCAAGGCTTGTACTATGGGTACTAGGCAGCGATAAACTTACTTAGGTATATAGATAAACCCATACCTATTTAAATACATAGAAAACACCCAAGACAGGAACAAATACTCGCGCTCATCACACTTATATTTGCTCGTACCGGGGATCGAACTCGGGACCGCTAGCTTCGTAGGCAGGGTCACTACCGCCCGTTTTTTTTAAATTAATTCATTATATACTTAAAGAAGGTAGATATTTAAATTCTAATTATCACTTCGTTTAAAGCGAACACAAATCCAAAAATACGGTTACTTAATTATTTTATCAGAATTTGTCATTAAACAAAATATAATTAATTATAGAAATATTCGCCGCCGCCAGTATCCATACCTATCTAATCTACCCATATAGCAGCGCAATGTCGGTTTGGTGTAAACGAAAAGTAGAATATATTAGGTACGTATGTATGGAAAAATAGGTACTTAGTATGAGTAAAATGCGTAGCCATCGGCGTGCATCGGCGGTTTGATGGTGTTAACGCGGCTTTAATTATAGTTGCTTAAAAAAGGTGTATCGCTTTGATTATGCTTAAATCACCTACATTTCGACGGCATGTACCTGCGTAGGTACGAGTATGGGGCCAGAGTTGCCAGACGTCCCGATTTTGGCGGGACGTCCTGATTTTTAAATCAAAATTAAATGTCCCGCGCTGGACGGCTCAGTCCCGCTTTTCGGGGATAACTCGCCCGTGCGTACAGCGTGCTCAGGAAGAGCGGCCGGGTGGCACAGTCTGTGCCGCACAGACAAGTGTGAAAAATAAAAATACATTTTCTATGGTTATTTTTGCGATCTATTGTCACGTAAACGTAATTTAAAACTTAAATAAAAAGATAAATATTTAAAAGCTGACTATATGCGTTATTTTACGATGTCCCGCTTTCGACGAAAGAATCCCGCTTTTCACTTAAAAGTTTCAAAATCCCGACTTGGCAAAAATAAACTGGCAACGCTGATTGGGGCCCATAACCTCCAAACTATTTTCAAAATGTTGTCGGTAAAGTTGTCGCCGAAACTCGTCGCTCTTGCGTTAGAATAACACCGCGTACCTATTAAAGTACCCCAGTGGGCCGCGGCTCCCCGCCGGCGCGCCCCTGCTCGCGTGAACCTACCAAATATCGTTTTTTCATAGAACGCCGCCGTTCTTATACGCACGAACCAGCATAACGTGGAACTGCTGTTTTTAAATAAATCTTTCATTAAAACAAGTATCCTCCTGAGACATACCAAAGATACTTTACCAATGTTTTATAAGGAAAATAGTACGATACAGATGTAGTGAAAAATCATACGCAGCGTATTTCATCGCATAAGTTCGGATATACATTATACCTATATAATTAATTAATTGACACAGCCGACTGACAAAGCAATACAAATAACAGCTTTTCCGACCAAATACAACGTCGTATGTTAATTCACTATCAGTATACCTACTATCACTATACATCTGTAGGTACCTACTAGATTTTTATTTTTGTTAGGTGTATCTATAAACATTTTGATTTTGTAAAAGGGCATGAGGGCCGCACAAGAACCCGCAAAACAAGTACGACCCTTCTCGCGTTGAAAAAGTTTTTGTACCTGCGGCGAGGGTCTTACCAGTTTGTTATGGCCCGGCGCAACCACTCACAACTGCTCGTTACGACGTTCCCGAGGCGGTTTAGATGTATTAAAGCAAACGAGAAAGCAGTGAATATGTGTATATATGCATATTTTAAATTAAACACGGCAGACGTAATATAGTGGCAAGGCTAAAACTAATTGTGCGCACAAAGTTGTGGGCAACCTCTAGTCACCATAAATGTATTTTCGTTATTTGTTTCCTATAAAGAGGAGATAAATCATGAAAACAGAGATGTATGCTGTGATATGACTTATGTCGCGCGTTGTGAGTATTACGCGTTACTTTTGAAACACCTTGGTTGTATGTATCAGCACGTGTTGGTATTATATCTTCCTAATATTAAGTATTGCTCAAATGACCCCACATAATATCGATTCAAGTCATGACATCAGTCAAATACCTATTTATCTTCACAAAGTGTAAGTATATATTTTTAGATAACGAAAACATTACTTATGTATCTCCTTGCTTTGATTTCAGGATATGGGTCTCCAATACGCAGATATAGAAATGGTCAGTTGCAATAGTGACAATGAAACAAGGACCGAACCCCTAAACAAGAAGGATGATTCAGAATTAATAAAACAAGAACTACATGATCAACACTCATCTAGTAGCGCGTCTGAAGAGGGGAAGGGAAACAAACAAAGCAGAAAAATTCCACGGCCAATACCGCAATTGATACCTTTAAATACATCTACACCAACTCAAAACAAATCACCGGCAGGGGAGCCGCCAATAAAAAAGTTCAAGGAGGAGCCGAGTTTAGAAACGTCATCCACAAATTCAGTCAATCACGTTGATGAAGATTCAGCTGAAATCGCTATAATACCCGACAATAATGCCACTCCTACTTCGACAAAAGAACCAGTAAAAAAGAAAAATGAATCATTTTTCGATAGATTGAAAGAAAGGTTACTAACAGCAACTGGAGAAGAAGGGACGTTAACCTGCAAGAACTGTGGGTTTGAAAGCAAATGTTTATCGGAACAATCTGTACATGAAAAAACCTGTACAGCACCCTCTAATAGAGTTTTGGCAAATAACACTCACACTAGTCTCGGCTCCACTCGTTGTCAAAATTGTAGACATAGGTGTAAATCGAGTGCTGACCTATACATCCATATGCAAACATGTGGTAAGCAAGATAAAGTAGTAAACGAAAAGACAAACCATACTGAACACAACATCGCAGTTACTACATCTGTTGAAATCAAAGAAGAGCCACATCCAATGGAAAACGTAGTGTTCGTATGGAATAACATAAACCAAGATTCCGTTAAGTTTGAAACACCGTTAGATATAAATATTAACGACGATTCTACACTACCTGAACTGAGCAAAAATTATGATTCTGAAATTGTGGACGAAAACGAAGGCATGAATTTGTCCCCCAGCCAAGCTGCTGGGAAGAAAGTTTTTAAGTGCCCCCATTGCACATTTTGGGCATCTACAGCATCTAGGTTCCATGTTCATATTGTTGGGCACTTAAACAAGAAACCTTTTGAATGTTCACTTTGTAAATACAAATCTAATTGGCGATGGGATATCACTAAACACATTAAACTGAAGTCCGCAAGGGATCCAGAACACAATGAAGCCAAGGTGTTAATGACCGATGAAACTGGAAGAAGAAACTACAGCAAGTACAATAAATTCTTAGCCGTTCCGGTTGTAAACGAATATGGAGAAACTGAGTTCGACTACATTGATCCGAGTGCGATGGCCAGCGGTAACATGGATTTCGATGAATCATTCAACGATACGAATGATAATGTCAATATCTCACTTGAAATGCAGCCACTTAACTTGCAAGACCAACACGGCGAACACACATTTGATACAATGAATGATAAAAATGAAGACTCCAAAAAACCTAAGAAAACAATGTGGAAATGCAAAAAATGCAATTACAAGTGAGTATCATTGTGTTTATGTTTTGTCTATTAACGAGTACTCAACAAGACAAGCGAGTCCTGCACATTGATAATATTTGCCCTGTTTTTAACCATGTATTTATACCTTCTTTCAGAGACCCATCAAAGGACGCGTTGCTAGTGCACGTTCGTGAGCATTCCAAACCTGAAGGTAGCAGGGAACCGGTTAAACCAATAATAACCTTAATCAGGAAGTCTGAGAACAGCCCTGATCCGGCAGATTTAGCTTATCGATGTGGACATTGCAACCAATTGTCCAATTGGAAGCACGTTATACAGGTACATAAAAGTATTATTTCAAGTTGTCTGCTACAGCCAACTAAAGCTTAACGATGAAATTTAACGATTTTTTATTTCTTTTATTTTCAGAGACACTGCCGCTTGAAGCACGACGGAGTGATTAAAGTAATCACTACTGTCAAACCAAAACCTGATACATTGATATCATTAAACGAATTTAATGACACCTGTACGAAATGTCCATTTAAAGCAACAGATAGAAAACAACTCTTTAATCACCTACAACAGCATCAACCTTCACCGCAGTCAATTTTCAAATGTTACTTCTGTCCGTACTTCGTGAAAACTGAGCACGACTTAATGCAACACCTCACTTTACACGGAGTCAACGATCCAGAAGAATATATTAACAAGGCAATGGGATGCAAGTCGCCTCTTCAAGAACCACAGCCAGGCACCTCAAACTCGACAAAACGTCATAAATGCACGGAATGTCCATATGAAACCAACAGCAAATCCCAGTTTATGTATCACGAGCAATTCCACCGACTTCCAGCTGACACGCCATACAAATGCAAGGTATGCAACTACAGTGTATCTAAGAGGCACTTGCTCCATCAGCATATGAGAGTTCACGGAATTATGACAAAGAAGTCCGAAATGGAATTGGAAATGGAAGCGTTTGCATCCTCCTGCAAAGTATACAGCAAAACGGACATCCCTATAGACCTTAATGAAATACCTTTCGTGTGGGTATCTGCGAAGAATGAATTTCATAAAATGTATAAGTGCCGGTACTGCTCCTATGTTAATTCTCAGAAATGTAAGATACCAAATCATGAAAAAATTCACTGTGTTGTTTTTGAAAACAGTGAACTCACTGTATACAAATGTTTGGAATGCAAATTCACTTGCGACAACGCGGGAAGGTTAGCCGAACATTCAAAATCACACGGAGAAATTTATGGTCGCATCTACTGCCCAGTAGAAACTGATGTTCCGGATGAAGAACAGATCGCCAAGTTACGCAAAGTAATAGAAGCTGAAAAACTAAATAATTCTGAAGGACCTAGTCAAGGAATGATTTCAAAGGAATGTGAAGAAATTAAAATATTATATTTTTGTCACAAATGTCCGGCTAGATTTTTTATCGATAGCGATTTAAGGGTTCACGATAAATTCCATGATCTAATGTTTGCGAACAAATGTAAATTCTGCGAATTTTCAGTTCCTAATGAAAGTGAGTTTAATACTCATATTGCATGTCATTCTGATGAATACCAGACGAAAACTAAAATGCTGAAATTCATGCACCGATCTCACCCTGCACACAAAGAACCTAAGCTGGAGCTAGTACATTGCCCAGTTACTTCAGATGTAAATTGGATAGTTTCGCATTCAACTAAAAATTATGACCTAATGGATTCTTCAAAGAAGAGCAATGAGAATCGGAGTGTACCCAAACAATATTTTTGTAAGGAATGTCCTGCTAAATTCTTTAAAACTTCGGCACTCAGTTACCATGCTGGATTGCATGGGGGGGAGGGTGACCACAAGTGCAGAAAATGTAGCTATACTGTTAAAAACTTAGGAAATTTGGCAAAGCATGAATCATTACATGAAAATCAGGGTAAAACGACAACATGTGATTACGAATCTGGAGAGGACAATGACTACAAACACATTCCACTGTCTGGCACTGATTTATTTCAACGAAAAACTGAAGCCCAAAAAAGGGTAGTTTCTGACAAAAATAAACTAGTTAAACCGAATGATCATTTTCCTCCTGTACTCCAAGCTGATCCTCAATTTGGTTACCTAATGCATGGGAATCCAGAGTTTATATATCCGACATATTTAAAAAATGGTCGTCAAAAAGAGAAACGATACAAATGCCACAAATGTCCATCAGCTTTCGAAAAAAGAGAACAATACAAAATACATTTGTCATTACACGGATCAAAACAAAGATACAAGTGCGAGGTCTGTGATTATTCAGTCAAATATTATGCAAATTATGTGCAACACATGAGGAAACATCAAATGAATGACGACGCTCAAGCAGAAAGGAAAAAAAGTCACGAAGAAACAAATGAAGCCGAAAATGAAACACCAGATGACAAAGTGGCAAAAGGAAACGTTAATCTAGCAATTAAAACAATGCCAAAGGGACCGACCAGGCCGAAAAGTGATTTTCAGCAGTTCTCCGTCAGTGACCAGCAGACTCTTAGGCTGCTACAGATGAGACGCACTATAAACAAAGCTGATAACGAAAGTAAACCCGATCCGTCCGGTTCAAAAGAAAGAAAGCTGCACATGTGTTTATTATGCCCTTACAGCAACCAGCGTCAAGACGCTCTTGGAAACCACTATAAGCGGCACGAGGACACCACCAATTCCAGTAATACGGCTCACAAATGTGCTCATTGTGACCTGGTGGTCGTACAATCACACTTCCTGCGAGAGCACTTAAAGTCTCATTTTAACTTTCAGAAGCATCTGATCCCTGAATGTTTTGCAGCTAGCGAAGGTGTAACATTTGTCATAACAAAACTAGAAGATGAAGACATCATAGGTAATAATGAAGCAGATGTCCAAGCTGAAACTAAAAATGATGATACCACTGACGAGAATATCCAAATTGAAAAGAAGACCGATGAAACAATTGAACCGAAGAGTGAAGACGTCAGTGAAGAGATAAGTCAAGACACAAGCGGCAAGAACGCTAGTGACACAAGTGACAAAACATTTGACTCAAGATACAAAAAGTTGCTGAAACATCATCCGAAAATAATTAAATCCCCAAGCGAAACAATAATCGAGCTCGATAAACAATTATCATATGATACAGACGAAAACAAGACATTTGTTAGACTTAAAACAGGGCATGTGGTTGAAGAGAATATATCTATTTAATTAAGTATAATGTTTGATGATCTTTGTATATTACAGTGTTGATGACTAATCAATCTTCACGAAATCTTGCAATATTATAAGACAAAATCAAAGGAATTGTTAATATATTCAATAACCAAAGTGTAGCTTGCCATATTAGAATATAGCGATTTCGGCCAATTCACTAGCAATCAGTATGGGGCTAGATTTACTTTGTTTTTAGATTACAAATTGCCTATAATTAAGTTACTAACATAATGCAATAGACGTAAATAATCTAATCTTAATAGATAATGTTAGATATAAATATCTATTATACATATAAGTGAAAAAAAAACTTTTTTATCTTATTTATGACCCAACAATACTTCCCACCGCTATATTATGTCTATGCTAAATTATTGATTTCCTAGGGTCTTAGGATCTTACCCCTTACTTATAAACTTGGAATAAGCTTGGAATAGTTTATGCCATGCTTTGTCACTTTCGGTCAGATGCAAATGTCACAATTATAGATAAGGACAAAGCATGGCATACCTAACCTATACCAAGCTCATTCCACTTTTGTAAGTAAGGGGGTTAGGGTCTGTCTACGCTAAATTATTGATTTTCTAGGGTCTTAAGCTGGCGCAAAAAACATGAGCAGAAGTCGCACTTTTGGTGCCGATGATGGTAATTTGCAAAGTGATTCAAAATGAAAGACTAGTATTGAAAGGTTGTTGTAGGCAAGAGTATCGCCGAACAAGTTTTGCGTAAACCCTTATTAAACTTTCTCAGATCATCGATACTGATATTGAGAAGGACGACGGTAGCAAAAATCCTCGAGTAACATTGTCATTAAAAACTTTTTATGTTGTAATAAAAATCAGTATTAGCAAGTTATGACGATGCGTTAGCCTAGTCTGAGTCTTGGATGTTTGCTACGTATTTATATAGTTCTCTTACTTATGGGTACCAACCCGTAGTACAAGGCTAGAGCTTAGGGGTAATTCCCACCTGTTAACACCAATTTGTTACCATTGGTAACGGATGGGAATTGTTTTCCCACCTGTTACCACTAAAGTACTCGGTGGTAACAAGTGGGAATATTTGGTGATAAACTACACTTAAAACATTTGGTGGTAACAGGTGGGAATAACCCGAGCTTAGTTAGGGACTAAGTCAATTGTGGTCAGATTGTTCCCTGATTTATTTATTATTATATTTTAGTGAAGTGAACTTCGATAAATTATACACTTGCTTGATGAAAACATTGTCGGCAAAACAAGTGGACAATATTATGCCGGTATAAGTAAATTCATATACAATTATTAATTTAAGTACTACTTGTATAGTTATTTAAAGGAACCGTACCTAAGTACCTTCAGTTCGTTGTCAGTTAATACCTCCAATTATTATTTGTACTTATAATAATAAAAAAGAGAATTCAGTAAAATGTTTCAATGGAATTGAACTTTCCCGTTTCTTTCAAGGAATGTTCGTGCCTGTCCGTTGCCCGTTGGTCGTAACTTTCATCATTAACAAGGCCTGATTTACACTTTGCGAAGTTCATACATTTGCTGAGCAGCAGCGGCGTACTGCTGCATCTCGCGAGACGCACGCGCATGACACGGGCCGCCGGGCATCCCGTGGAATGCTTAGGCACGTTCTGTCCTACCGCGGCCTCCCTCGGCATCGTTGTGTCAAAATAAAGTAACATGAATTCTATACTCATGGTAATAAGATTAAAAATGGTTATATCAGTACCGAAATCCTTTGCCATGACACGCCGTGCTATGCCGGCAGTCAGCGCCGGCCCTAATTTGCCGTGTCATGCCAGCAGGATGCCACGGCATGCCGCGGAAGGCCGTGTTATCCTTCGGAATGCTGCAGCACAACTTACCGTGCCATCCTGTGCCGTGCCGGCAGTCAGCGCCGGCCCTAAGCCTCCCCCGCCGACAGTACTACCGCTTGCCAATCCAAGCCACATTAATCATGATCGTGCACCAGGCAGCGATCTCCACAGTGCGCCCGTAATCAGCACACTGTAGTCTAAATTCACATAACTACAAAGCAGTAACCGTGTCTCGTCTCATACATATCGGTCTTGTATCCTTTCATAATGTAATAGAACTAGATAATTCATACCACTCACCAAACAACGCAGTACTCAGTGTCACACAATTTTCTCTACAGCACCTCACGGCGAGCCATTGGCATTTTTTAAATTTTCCTTCGTGCTTGTCCACTCATTTTCCATTAAATTCTTATCTTTGGCAGGTAATATTGCCATACTATCACTGTAAAGGTGCACACACCTACCAACTCCAGTATTCAATCCCTGGACCTAAATAAAATACGACTTAACATCGACGGCATGCTGCACTCTTGCAAAATGCCCTTCCGTGTACGTGTGCGTGCTTTGAGGGTTGCCAAATAAATCGTCAATTTGCGATCATTACAGCTCGATATTATTGAATTGTCATCACAATTACATAAGTATGCACCACAATCCCTCAATACATCAAAACTCTCACCATAGATACTTACTGTCTGGG